>JAAGEH010000032.1:12054863-12296074 GCA_011751065.1 Lasiurus cinereus
AGAGAGAGAGAGAGAGAGAGAGAGAGAGAGAGAGAGAGAGAGAGAAGGAATTGATCCAGAGCTGTGTCAGATCTGGGACAAAGAAAGATGGAGGAAAATAGTGACTATAAACAGTAAACAGTAAAACAGTAGAGGGACATAGTGTCTAATCTATTTATTTAAGTAGAATAAAGTAAGCAAAGAAATAATAAAATAAAATATAGAGGCATGAAAGAATTAGAAGGGTCTGACACAGGATATGTCATTTTCAATTGTTGTTAAAGCAGAAATTAGAAACCATTTATATAGTGCTTTATAGACCAAAAAAAAAAAAAAAAAAAAAGATGTCCAGAGTCCTCAACATTCAGGCAATGAACTCTATTCTCAGAAATGTTTTGTGAGATCAAATTCTTTGCACTCTCTCCAAAAAGATACTTTTGTTTATACTCCTGAAAATGATGCATTAAAACCAGGTTTAAAGAACAATCTTTTGAGATCCCCAAACCTCTGCAGAGTGAAAAAAAACACAAAACAAAAAACAAACCCTCCAAAATGCAAAGCCTTTTCACAGAGATATAGTGCAAGAAATACATAAACGGTAGCCATTTTAGAGGAGAGAATGCACATCTGACAAGCCATGAGAAGAGCTTGAGGGCCCAGCTGGGCAGCAACTAGCTGAGTGCATGGCCTCTAGTGCCTCCTCCTTTTTCTCATTTTCTGAAGCAGCTGTTACTCCCAGACATTCAGACTCTGGAAGGGTGCCAGTCACTTCACTAGGTCTTTTCCCAAAGATCCCTGCTGTAATTACAAATAACTTTGTCAGTTTCCATTTCTGCTGCTTCTTCCATTTTTTCCTAGTCATCCATGCTTTCAAAGGAGTCCTCTATGATCCCAGCCTTTATTATCTCTTTGGACAGCTCCAGTATGGTGGCCTAGATTTCTGGTATCTTCACAAGATTCTGCATGACCTTCATCACTTCTGTGCTCTTCTGCAGGGAACTAGTCACTCACATGAATTCATCTGTGCTTTGGATGCATAGAGTTTGCTTACAGCCTTTGTTGACCTAATCAACTCCTTGGCCAGGACTATACAGTGGTCGTTCTGACCCTTTTTGGAAATAATATTTCACAGATAATTTCATTTTTTCTTCTTCTCTTTGAATATTTTTTATTTGCCTATCAACTTTCATTTCCTTTCTTATCTTCAATGACCACTCATCATTAGCTCTTTGGGTTTTTCCAAACAGCCCCAAGGTTTACTGAATTTGTCTTGCCATCTCTGGTAGGTCATGAGCAGCTGGGCAGCCATCTGGTAGGTGACAATGACCAGGGTATGTCTTATTACCAACTTTTTATGTGAATTTACAATGAAGGGACATCTAAAACCTGTTATTCACTGAAAAATATATACATATTTTGTTAATTCTCACCCGAGTATATTTTTTCCATTTATTTTTAGAAAGAGTGGAAGGGCTGAGGTGGGGGTGGGGAGGAAGGAATTTAAGGGGCAGAAGGAGAGAGAGAAACATCAATGTGAAAGAGACACATCAATTGGATCCAACCTGCAACCCAGGTATGTGCCCTTGATAAGGAATTGAACCCATGACTCTTCGGTGCCAAGGGTGGACATTTTAACCACTGAGCAACACTAGACAGGGCCACTGAAAATATTTTAAATACATATCTCCAAGGATTGAATAGTGGCAGTGATTGTAATTTCAGATCTGTGGAATATAGGAGGCCAGGACTGTAGGACAAACTATAAGTCAACAGACATACTCTGTAAGAGAACCAGTCAGCTGATAGAAGAAGTTAAAATTCCATAAAAAATAAATATATGGCGACAAAAGGGGGAAAAACAGTAGAAACCATACATCAGACTTCTGATATCATAACTAAAAATACACTCAAATACAAAATATGCATGTTTTGTACAAATTATCTACCTATAGCTGTTTAGTATAGAATGTTCATGTTCATAGAGAATATCAATATTGGCAAATACAATATATCTTCTGTGGAAGTGGCCTTTTAAAGCAATCTTTTATTGTGATTTTTATGGAAAAGATTCGTTCTACTTTTTGGATGTTCATCAACATCCTTCAAACCTCTATGTATATACTTAACATTTCTCTATATTAGACATGTTCCTGAAATATTGCACCCAAAATAAGAAGCTCCTTTTCACTCACATATTAAAAATAGAAGCCTTATTCCACAGAGAGGGAAATACCATTTTGTGGTACAATAAATAATAGTCACATGAAGGTCTGGGGAAAACGTTTGTCCCTATTATTCCTTCCTGGGAGGCTTTATTCATAGGTCCTAAAGAAAACTATTGATTCTGCATCACCTTGTAGTCATGTTTCCATCTTGATTCAGTCATTGTAGAATTTGGTGGAACTGCAGGCAGTGAAATGAGCATTGCTTTGTATGCGAACCACATACCCAGAGTCACTATTGAGCTAAGGACTGAGGAGCAACTTTAGGGGATTCTAAATTCTAAATTACCTGTAGGTAATTTGTATAAAACATGCACATTTTGTATTTGAGTGTATTTTTAGTTATTTATCATGATGGGGCAGGCCAAGGTTTCAAATTTATTCTTTTTCCTTTAAACCTTTAATATTAAAATCATATAAACATATTTAATTTAATTAACATAATTAATATTTTACCCTTCCATGAAAATAATCAATTTTTATTCTGATGAAGACTGTAGAAATATGTTATACTTCTCAAATGTGTTCAGGAACTTAGGAACATGGAAATAATAGACTCCATGTGGAAAATCGTAAGATATATATATTTTAAGTTTAAAATAATTTTTTGTCAATTTTTACCCTCATTTATACATGAATGTAATATGGAAAGCAAACAGTAGGTACAAAGGATTCATGAAAAAATTATAGAACTCAAAATTGAAAATATTCTACCCACTTACATTCTTTCCTGTACATTTAAAAATTTTCAGCAGAAGGCCTCTCTTTCAGTATATATTCCCAGTGCTCACTAGAAACAGTGTTCACATTTTTTATGTAAAAATAGCATATATTTAATATATATTGTATGATGAATAAAATTATTAAAAACCAACAATACATAATACATGTTAATCTCTCTATATACCCATCATATTTGATTTAAATAAACCTGAATTTTAGTAAATGTATTCCTTTTCTAAATTTAGTATAAAGATTTTTCCAATTCTTTAATTATAATTGAGGCAAGAACCATCACATATGCATCAGGTTTAAAGCAGCAATTTATTCTGAGATTTACCTTTGTCTGTTTCCTTTCCAGTCTAGATTTGAATAAATTTGGGAACGTTTACACTAAATAAAATATAGTAATCCAATGTTCAATTTATGATATACACAGTTATTGCAGGATTTTACAAAATTGAGATTTTGTTATTAGAAGAGTTGGAATACCAATATTTCATGCGCATATTTAAAAATATAATGAGAAGAGTTAATCATTTGGCAAAAATAATTATGGGAAAACGAGAATTAAGAACATTGCCTCAAAATAAAACAGGATATAAATGACAGTAAATGACTTTTACATCTGTTTTTTTCAATGGTTCCTAAAAACTAATGTGAAGGTAGATAAACAATCCTTACTTTAGCTAAGAACAGATTCAGTAAAGGTGGGCAATATTAATTTCGGAAAGTAGGCAAGTGTCTATTACTTGACTAGGCACTCTGCTAGGTGCTGAGGGCATAGACATAAATAGCAGGGCGGGTGGGGAAGGTATATTTCTGCATGGAGTTAAATACATCTGGCTCAAGCTAACTAAACCAGTAAGCCCTAAAGGGAGAAAATGATTTCTACTTAATTTGTCCCTTCACTTTGTCTGATTTCAAGGTGAGGATAAACAATGAAAGAAACTTAGGAGGGAGATACAGGACAGATATTTCATAAAGAGCAAACAGTATATGTGATTATTTCCTAAGTTTAAGAATAATTAAGATGTGTGCCAAAGTTAGAGAGCATTTCTTCCCCCTTTTTGGACGGGAAAGTAGGAATTAGGGTAGGAAACTTACCACTTGAACCAGGCAAAGCATGGACTCAGTCCTGGTTCTGACACACACAATTTCAGTGAACAATGAGTTGAGGAAAGCAAGAACTGCCTGTACTTAAAATGATCATCAAGAATAATTCTAGTTTTGACACTGAAGGTGAGAATATAAACATAATGGATAGCAAAGCATATTTATAATTCTATTTCACACACCATTAAAGAATGTATTCACTTCTCAAAATGCCAAGGTAATGTGGGTGAGAAAATTTTCACCTCTATTCAGGATTAGACCTTCTAGTCTTAAATTATGGACTTCAGCTATAAATTTATTTCAGTTGAAAGGTTTGAAGGGATTATTAGTTAATCTTCTAAAATTCTGGAGGCTGTGTAAAAGATTATTTTAACATAATAAAGAATCCTACCATAGGTCTGACAAAAATTGCAGGCATAAATTTGTTGAGCACCTACTGTGTGACAGCACTGTGCTGGGCAAATATGTTATTTCTCATCATCTATATGTCACCTTTCCGTTTTCTCGATTTCTCTACCAATAATTCTTACATTGTTAATTTACCACTATATTACTTGAAATGCAGCTCAGCTCATTTATTCCATAAACTTGGTTCCCAAAACATTTCCTCATTGGAGAGGAGGGAAAAGCTAGCTGACTACTTAAGAAAGCTTCCCTAGGTATTTGTGGTGTTATCTATATGGCTTTTTAGAAAGCCCCCAAACTTGTACAAAGGCAGGGACTTGAGATAAAATGAGCAATCTGTCCCAAAGACCACATTTTTCGGTCTTCTTGCATTAAGGACCTACACAGCAATAACGGCCCATTCAGGGGGTAAACCGCGGCCTGTTTTCTCCTTAACTCTGAATCTTTAAAACCCATGAACTCCAACTCCTGAGGCTACTCTAAGCGGAAGGCTGGGAGGAGCTCCGAAGGCAGGTCAGCCTGGCGGGGCGGGCGGGCCAAGGTGACAGCAGGTGAGCCTGCCGCTCCGAAGGAAGCGAGAAAGGGACTGTGTGGGTATTACTCATGGCACTTTACCGCCAAGGTGGCTTTCAAGCGGAACTTCTAGCCTCTCGTTCCAGCCGAACTTCTAATTGAAGTCACTTCCCATCCCGTTTCGCTGGGGGGATGGGGGGGGGGGGAGAACCATGCATCCGGGTAAGGGAAGAGTCAGGACAGTGGGGTCAGGTAGCCTCTCTGGTGACGTCGAGTGTCCACCTCGTCAGGGGCCAGGCTCCCCAAATTAGTTCCTCAAACCTTCGTTTCCCCTAATCCGGAAACTCCCCGGGGTGCCCCGAACAGGACCCGCTCCGGAGCCCCCGGGGCGCAGAGCGTAGGACGAGGCGTGGGAGCAGGGCCCAACCTTGAGGAAGAGGGAGGAGGACAGGTTGCTCAAGTTACTCTGAGGGCACAGGGTCCCGACAATCAGACCCCTAAGTGCCCCGAGGCGGGTGTGGCCAGTCCGACGCAGAAAGCCGCGCAGCCTCCTACTTTACCTTTCTCACTCCGACAGCCTGTCGCTCTCTGGCCCCATCCCCACAGTTCCCTACTGTCCCCCTCCCCAACCCCGTGACAACTGAGGGAAAATTTTCCCTCGCCCCTCAATTCAAACTCGGTTGTTTCCACGGTGGCCGCAAACCGTCCTCTCCCTAGCAACAAGGTTCCGGCCGTAGAGCGAGCGGCGCTAGGTGTAAGGAAGGTGATGTCGTAAAGCCTGGAGTGTCGTAAACCAGGTGCGGTGGGGAGGGGTGGAGGCGGAGGGGGAGGGGGAGGGGGGAAGGGGAAAGGGGGAGGGAGGGGAGGAGGTGACTCGAGCATTTAGACTCAAGCGAGAGGATCATGGCGGATGGCCCCAGGTGTAAGCGCAGAAAGCAGGCTAACCCGCGACGCAATAACGGTGAGTAGCGGAGGGGACCGGGGAGCGGCGGAGTCAGGGGGAGTCGGGCAGCCGGGGCGTCCCGAGGGTGAGAGGGGCTAGTCGGGATGGGGGCGGCCGGGGCAGGGACGGGCAAAGTGGAGTGGGAAAGTAGAAAGTAGTGCTCTCTGCCCCCCTCAGCTGCCGGAGCCGCGCCGTGGCCGCTCGCTCTCCCTGAACCGTTATGTCTCTTACCTGGTCTCTCTCCGCCTAGCGGCTCTTGCCGCCTCTGCCGCCTCCCTGGACCGTTAGCCGCCGCCGCCGCATCCCCGGCTCTGGGAAGGCGGCCGGGACGCGGCGTTCACTTTTCTGGTCTCGGGTGGAGCGGCTGTTGCTTCTTTTCTCACTTTTCCCCACACTTCTGCCTCTCGCACTTCCCTGCCCCCCACCCCACGCCGGCCCCCTTCGTTACATTTTCCCTGGGCGTGGAGGCTCCCTGGAGCTGGGAACTAACTTGTACCGGCCCTGACCCTGCAAAGTGGCGTTTGCGCGCTGCGGCCCCGGCCCGCACTGGAGCTTGGGCTCCGGGGCTCGGCTGGCGGGGGGACGCGGCAGCCCGGCTGCGTGTCGTCCGTGCGCGCGTGTGCGCGGGCGCCCGCGGGGCGCGCCGCGGGCGGACGAGGCTCGGCGGGCGGCGGTAAAGTTAGGACCTGCCGACGGCGCTCCCGGAGTGGGCATTAGCGGCGGAGGCGCGGGTCCTTAGATGTCCCTCCTCTCCCTCCCGCGACCACAGTGAGCCCCGCTAGTTCGGTCCACGTCCTGTGGGGCGCTGGTGGGGCGGCAGGGGCGCCGGGGGCGGTGGCGGGCGCCTGCTTGCTGCTGGGGCGGTCTGTGGATGGCGGCGAGTGGGGCAGTGGCGTGTTGGTAGAGTTGTTACCTGGTTAGAGACTGGGAAGCACCACCGGCAGAGCTCCCTCCCCAGGGAAGACTCTCCGCGCTGGGATGGGGCCCTCGGCGAACGCCTCTCTTTTCCTCTTTCGGTTTTTGGGGAAGTTGTTACCTGGGCCAGACGCTCGGAGTGCTGAAGCCACATAATGGAGCTTGGATGGCGCTCACGGTCTCGGGTGGAAGGGGGTGGGGGAGGGGGCGGGCGGACTGACGGGCGTGCGGGTCGTTTGCTCGCGCTGCAACTGCAGTGTTTATTGATCTGCGCTGGGGAAATACACATGCCTGGGTCTGGCGAGAGAGTTTAAAATAAATGAATAAATTAGAGCGAGACTGAGAGAGCGAGACCCGAACATGTGGTTGTGGCACAGTTGCTTTTTCCAGTTTGGAGAGACGTTGTAAGTTGATTGTATTTCTGCTTATCTCGGGGACGATTCTGTGCTTTCTCTCCCTCTTGTTCAGCAGCGAAATGTCTGCTGATTGTTATTGTCTGGACAGTTCCTGTGGCGAGAGGGGCGATACTGGTCCGCCCGAGGGCGGCGTGAGCGCGTGGAGAGGCCCCCGCCCGCTGGCCGGGTACCTGTTTGTATAATAATGGGCGGCAACGGCCCTGCTGCCGGCTGCGGCCCAGGCTATATAAGGAATTACACGTACATTTAGGGCTGAGGGGCTCCTCTGGGCTCCTGCGTTATTTTTAAAATTAGTTTTTAGGAATAGGGAAATAAATGCGCCTGTACTGGGATCACGGTGTCTTCCAAAAAAAGAGGAAATATGTGTGTATAAGGGAAAACTCTCGCGCTCCTCCCTCCCGCCCCACCCCCGCGCCTAGACTCCCTTTCTCCCTCCCCTCTCGGATGCGAAACGCGAGGTTTTGTAACCTTTCCAGGCAATTTTATATTTTGTGTGGGATTTCCTGTCTAGGAGCAGATACGAAGATTTTTAGCCGTTGCAAGACGTTTCCTTCAAATCGTAAACCTATTTTTTTAAAATATATTTGAACCTATATTAAAATTACCGCTTTCATGAATAATTTTAGTTATTCAAATAAACATTTTTAAAAGCGTCTATCAGCTATGCTTGAGAACTAATAATATTTTGTATCTTCATTGTGGAGAGATGACTTGTTACAGCAAAGAGCGAAACATAGGCTATTGCAATTTTAATTTCCTGTTTTAGCGTCAAATAGTGTGTGTTCTATATTGAGCTGTTGCTGCTGTGGCTTTATGAAAGGTAAGTTGATTCGGAAAGGGCTGTTCGCTTTTTATTTTATGTAAAATGTTCATTGCCATAGAAAGGGTTTTTTCTTGGTTGCTGACGACATGTGTATGACATGTGAGACTGAACCACCCAGCGTCTGTGCAGCTGCTGTAAACATGTTTACCTGAACAGGAAAGAATGGATTTTTCTCCCAAGGAGTCAGTGATATGAATATGACCACCCATAAGGCATATCAACAGATGACTTAAGGGAGGAAAGCTATTTTGAAAGGTACTTGAAATCAACAGGAAAAAAGAGGTTCTCCGTCGCTGCAGCAAATGGCAACTTGTGCAGGTAGAAAAAAAGATGGTGTTTAGTTTTCTCCTGCATGTATGTCAGCCCCCTCCTGTCTGCTACTTTCATTCTCAAGGGACGGATTTATTACCACGCTTGCTGTCAGTGTTTTTCCTTTGTGTTTAATGTTAGAAAAACAGATTTTGGGGGCTGTTTAGTACAAAATGTCTTGTCTGCAGTATGCATTATTCTGAGAAAACAAAAGGTGTTTAAGATAGCACTGTACTGTTATAGATATCTTCCATTTTCATCACTTTTGGTTCTGTCCTTGTATTTCTTTTTGTTCTTAAATACATCACATCCATTGCTGATGATTGCCACCATGCTATATGGTTAAGCCTTAAAATTTGCAAATTGAAAATGAAGTTATATGCCATTGTATAGTGAAATCTCAGGGTAGGTGCTGGTTATTAACAGCACAGTCATTTAAGTTGTAGTTGTTTATTGGAGAGAATTGCTTGGAAAAATGTGCACTCTTAACTCTTTCTAAATGAAGAATAAATGCTGTATTCAATGGCAGGTAGTTATAGAGATACTTTATACTGTTATTTATATATAAATAATTTTGCTTATTTTCAAATAAGATAGGCATATTTAACTGATGATGAGCTGTAAGTAAAATATTTTAATTTTCTTTCTAGAATATCTTCAGAGTAGAATATTAATAGGGGAATCAGGTAATGTAATCTGACAGGGGTAAACGCATTAAGCAAGGTGTGGCCAAAGCATCAAACCTTATGTAGTAACTTTATGGTAATGATGTTAAAAGGTGTGGGATTATAATTACTTAAGTCAATTCTGTATTTATCATTTATAATGTAATATTTTGTTCGTTGTAATTTAAAAACCTGCCTTCTCATTTTCTACTTCTGTTTTCTATGTGATTTTATATATGTACTTATTTTGGAGAAATATACTCTGACTACTAATGACAATGTGCTGATTAATTCACTTTAGGTGGAATAGCAGGTACATATTTTTCTGCCATTTGCACCACTTGCTGTCTTTGGAAACCACCAGTAGAGGATGCTAACAAAAAATGTTCATTGGTGTAGTAGTCTGTTTATCTCCTGTTGAATGAGACCTCTATGTTGATAGGGATCTTTCATGTAATTGTGAGTCTGTTATTTCAACCAGCCTTGGATAAATTAGGCATAAGCATTTTTCTAATCTACTGAGACTAGATTAGAAAGAGGTAGTAACATTTTAAATTGAACAATTTTAAAATTTGAGCTTTTTAAATCTTGAAATTGAGATTGCTGTTAATTTAGTCTCACTAGGTCAGTCATATTATTGCTTTTAAAAAGTGTTTTATGTTATTATGTTTTAAGAAGAACATGTAATGATTGGCCCATATTTATTTTGCATATTTACTCTATTTTTAACCATTTTTACTCATAGTAAGAGCCCTGAAAATATATTCTTAGACATTAAAATATATTAACGGTAGGTATGGTAAGAAAAATGCAATTAATTAATTAATTAATAGTGTATAATTATTTTCTCATAACTTAGGTATGCATGGGTTGGTAGACAACTACTAATGAAGATCTTAAGCTGCAGTCACTCAGATGTTAGTGATTTTTAGATTATATAGTTTCCTTTTCCTTTTATTAATCAAAATCAGGTAGTGTATACATAACTTTAAATTTACCAATTGTAAATTAAGGAATGTAAGTTTGTTTAGAGGATTTAAATGCAATGAATGAAGTCTAATGTTTGTTAATTGCGGTATTAAAAGGATTCTTTAATACAATGCAGAATATATAACTTTCAATATAACTTTCACACGTAAATAATCGCACAAGACTTCATGAATTTAGTTATTTCTTTTTAGTTTGTGTTCTTAAATATAGTTTTACATTTCCTGACAGATATTTCTTGATTTTGGTGGTCTCCTAATTCCTAGAGCTGAGTAGTGACTAGGTGTGATTCACTTCTTTTAATGAACTGAGGAACTTGACCACAAAGACATGACATACATAATTGTAGCATAGAGCAAAACTGAAAGTAACTTACAAATTGAGAGGATCAATAATTTATTAATATGACCCTTTATAAAAGCATATGAAATATTTGATTAGTACTTTATTTTGTTTCTATAGTAGCCAGTATTTTTGAAAATGCCATACAATGTGTGCAGTTTTAGTCACTTTGAAGCATGTGGTAAAAAGGTTATGTCAAATTGGGAATATTTTTAAAACATTAGCATAATTATTTCTCATAGTTGTGTTTTCCTACCCACTTTTGCTTCCCCCTGTACAAATCACTTCTAAGCATGTGATTAGAGCCAGATATAAACACAGATGCAATATCATGTGGAATTATATTGTTACCTACTTTTAACTCTCTGTATTGATTGCAGTAAAGAAGAAAAATCGTACAGATGTTGGAAAAAGATATGCATTAGTGTGCAGAAGTGCAGCAAGAGGTTAGAGGACTTGATGAAATTGTAGAAATAGTACTTAAGATTGAAAAGTTTCCTTAAACATTTTTTTTTTTATTGATTTCAGAGAGGAAGTGAGGAGAGAAAGATAGAAACATCAGTGAGAGAGAATCACTGATTGGCTGCCTCCTGCACACCCCTTACTGGGGAATGAGCCCACAATTCTGGCATGTGCCCTGACCTGGAATCTAACTGTGACCTCCTGGTTCATAGGTTGATACTCAACTACTGAGCCACACCAGTCAGGCTGAAAAGGTTTCTTAATCTTTGTGGCTTGATCACTAATTTGTGGGGAAATACATGTTCATTTGTAATAGAGATATAAACTAAAATAAAAATTCAGTCTTGAAAGAAAAAATTTGAAATAAAGAAGTTCCCTGATTAGGAAATATAATAAAATTTCTTTTAAAAATATTTTTAAAGTCTACATATTATATATACTACCTGTTAAAATAATTATGAAAGTGCTAAAAGAAAATTAATGGATATACATATAGTAAAAAAGTTTTGTAGTAACCCAAAAGTAAATGTGATCTATTATATAGGTGCTGCTATAGGAAATTACATTTCCTTTGGATTGGACAGTGTTTTGAGAATTGAATGTCCTAAAATTTTTTGGTATGGTAAGAACATGTCTACATTTAAATCTTGATGGAGGTGGGATATGCTCTTGTTAGCTTAAGAAACTGGGTTGTTTGAGAATATGGCAATATATAATACTATTTAAATAACAAAACACTATCTGATAAGTAATATTTGCAGAGGAAAACAGTAACATTTTGGAGTATGTCATTTAGGTGTAGATTAATTGAAAAATTCCAAAAGGGGAAGCAAAAAGAGCCAAGTTCAAATCTATACTTGTATTATAGCTATGAAATGTTATTAGAGTCTTGATTTTCACCCTCTTATTTTTTTCCACACTTATTTCTTCCTTTTATTTAATCCATGTTCTCTGCATTCATAAGGATGACATTTATATGTCCAAATACACATTTATCCTCATAATCAACTTTATATATTTATTGAAACTTGACCTGTGGAGTTTCACGTATAAACTATGGCTTTCAGAAGAAGATCTTACAGTATGGCAATCTGGGAAAACCTTTATCATCTCTTTTGCAGTAAGAAATACAGCTGTGCTAGAATTATTAGTAACAGATGTTTTATGACCTTTTAATTCTCACTCCCTCCAAACCTCCCTCAGTCATGTTTAAAATTTAATGTGAATGGAAGATAAATATGGGAATGATGTCAATTTTTTTATGTTTATTGTTGTATTTTTAAAAAGTCATCTATTTTCTCTTTTATAATCTAATTTCAAATTTTTAGGTATTTTAAATATTCTAATTTCAGTTTTTTTAGGCATTTTAAGTGCTCTGATTTGAATTTTCTTTTTATAAATTGTGATACCACTATTTGTATTTCATTACCATTCATGTGCACTAACCTACAATATATCCTAATTTCCCTTTTTCTTAAGGTCTTTATATTCGTTTAGTTCACAATTCTAATTGAATGTTGTTTTTTGTTAAATGCCAAGTTTGACTAGTTTCTTAATTTAAAAAAAATCATCATTCTTTTGGAGTATTACATCTTTTAATACAGAAGATACCTTTAGAGATTATTTGTATCTGAAAACTGATAGAGATAAGCTGAAATGTGCCCCCTTCAAGTAGAAACTAGGTAAGACACTTTAACATGTGTTTTGAGAAGGGGTAATAATGACATGTAAATCTTTTAAGAAGTAAATTGTCTGAATCTGGGTTCAAGTTAACCATCTGACTCTATCTTAGATACTTGAAAATGTTATGAAAATTGTATCTCTTTAATGTTTTCACTTTTCTATCCTAAAAAACTAAGTTGTTCTTTGATCCTGTTGCTACATAACTTTTCTAAATATCTTAATTTGCTTTTTGTTTTTACTTTTGGGAGTGAATATAAGGGATAGTTGAAGGATAGAGGATATAATTTAATATGGATAAATATGAAGCAGAAAATAAATGAAATAATCTTAGAGGTGGAGAGGTTTTGGATAATCATACAAATCCATTTTTTTTTTTTTAGGTAAGCAAACACATGCAAAGAGGTAAAAGGACTTTAACAAGTTTCTATTGCTAGTAGCTTGGACTAATGACAGCTTTTCAGATTCATAGCTCAATATTAGACCACTTGGAACATACTTATCTATTATAGTGATGACCAAGACTAGATGCCATGAATTTTCAAATTTATCATAGTTAAAACCAAAATGTATTGTACATAATGCTCAATCATCTCAGAAAAGGGGATTTGTAATCATTTGCATAAATCTGTAAATGTAATAGTTGATGTGACTATACCACTTAAAACATTTTTGAGGAAAGAGAGTTACTTTACTATTACTTAAAAGCATATTCTCATTATTTGAATTTTAAATTTTCCTTTTCATTTCCAATCTCAACTTTTATCCTTCCCAACCCTCACTTGTACCCAATCTAATGTGTTTTTATATATGTACTTGTCTCTATCTTTGTAAAATTATGTGTTTTGCATCTACATAACTGCTGTTTTGCTCTGTATTTTATTTTGTTCATTCAGCATGTTTGAGGCCTGTTCATGTTGCTGTATATACATGGGAACTAATTGCTTCTAACTATACAGTATTTCATGGTTTGCATCTAGCACAAATTACTTACCAATTCCCCTAAAGATGGATGCCCAGGGTACTCCAACTCTTGGGTACAAGTAATTCTGTAATAATTTCTACATGTTGCTAATAGCTGGGGAAGAATTCCTCTGGGGACATATATCCAGGCATGTTATTGCGAATTATAGGTTAGTCTCATATTGAATATCACTAAATTTTGCCAGTTTATTTCTAAAAATGGCTACACGATTTTTTGCTTTTACCAACAATGTATAAAAAATTATATTTTCTTACAGTTTTGCCAGTTTGGGGTATTGTACAACATCCTGCATTTGGCTAGTTTGACAGTTGTTAAATGGTATCTCATGGTTGCCTTTGTATATGTTTCTCTGTTTGCCAGGGAGGTTGATCATTTCTTCATATTCTTACTAGCCATTTGGGTCTTCTTTTCCATGTTTGGACTAATTATCCTTTGCCCTTCTTTTTAGTTGGTTCGCCACTTCATGTTGATTTCCCAGAGTGCCTTGTGGATTTGAGAGAGTAATCTCTTGGTAGTTTTAGACATGGCAAATATTTTCCCAGTGTCATTCATCTGTTGACTTGACTATAGTAAAAGAATCCTTAATTGTGGTGTATTTAAATTATCAAAATTTTTACTTTTGGTTAGCAAAAAGACCTCACTAATCCATAAATTGCAAATGTATTCTAATAGTTTTGTAGTTTTACCTCTTACATTTAGGTCTTTAATACATCATGGGTTCACCTTTTGAATTAAGCAATTCTTAAGAGGAGCAAACATGGTGGTTAAGAGTTTGGATTGGTCCTGTCATTTACTAGCTGAGTCACTTTTACTAAGTTACTTAGCTCCTAATGCTTGTATTTCCCCATATGTAAAATAGGGATGATAATCCAGAGTTGGGAAGATTAAATGAGACCTAGGAAGCACTCTGCCTAGTTCATGTTTTAAGCTTTTGATAAATGTTCGTTTAATATTTTACTTAATATTATTAGATTAAGTTGTTTTAAATACAGTTTGTATCATTTGACACTGAATTTCTTACCCTCTTGTTCAATATTAATTCTATCTACCATTTAAAAGGACATTGTAAAATTTATTCATTTTTCCTGTAGCTTTGATTTTTAAACTGCTTAGTTGTTCTAGCCCAAAGGACAAAGCTGTTTGTTAAATTCGTAATAGAATAGTAATATACACTGAAATTTCATCTTAATGCTATTTATGATATATGTTTCCTTTTACAAAAAATGTTTATATTGATTTGAGAGAGAGAGAAACATCTATTGATTGCTTCCCATATACACCCTGACCATGAAACAAACCCACAACCTGGGTATGTGTCTTGATTGGTAATCAAACCAGAGACCTTTCTGTGTACTGGGAGGTACACAATCAGCTGAGCCACGCTGGCCAGAGCTCATTTACCTCCTTTTAAGGACATTATATTGAGAGACTTCACCATATTTCTTTTATGTATAATACTAGAGGCCTGGTGCACAGATTCATATACCAGTGGGGTCCCTCAACCTGGCCCTGTCACAATCTGGGACCCCTTGAGGGATGTCAGACTGCTGGTTTTGGTCCAATCCCCACAGGCCAGGCCAAGGGACCCCACTGGTGTACAAATTTCATGCACCAGGCCCTAGTATATATATAAAAGCCTAAGTGATCATTGGAACATTTGTGCACCGGTGGGGTCCCTTGGCCTGGCCTGCAGGGTTTGGGCCAAAACTGGCGGTCCAACATCCCCTAAGAGGTCCTGAGTAGTTGCTAGAGGGCACAGGCCAGGCTGAGGGACTCCACCAGTGCACAGATCTGATTTCGGCCCAATCCCTGCAGGCCAGGCCGAGGGACTGGGCCTCTAGTCTATAATAATAAAGGTGTAACATGTTAATTAGACCAAACCACCTTTCAGATCTTCCAGATGACCTTCTGGATGACCATGCTATGACACTCACTGGTGTCAGGCCAGGCAAGGTGGGTGTGATGCGATTGGTTGGGGGCCCAATCATTGCCCCATCATTGCCCCCCTGAGGGAGGCCCAGCCTATCAGTTGGTGGGGCAGTCAATCAAGGGATTCCACGATTGCCCCAAAGAGGGAGGCCCAGGCCACCGACCTCCGGGCTGTGGTGGGTAGTTGGGGCCTCCCTCTGCAAGGGAAGCCCGGGTCCCAGGTGCCAGAGGGAGGCCTAGTCTTGCATGAATTTTGTGCATTGGGCTTCTAGTAGTCTATGTTTGAATAACCTAAGAAGTGTGGGGTCCATGGCTTCTCATACACACATTTGATTTGGAATATATTTAAGATCATGGGTGCCTTACTATGTCCTTGTGATATAGATCAGGGCAATCCTAAGGCAGAAGTTAAAGTTGTAGCCTGTTGGGTGTGTATTTGTTTTATTAAACTTTTTTGAGGAAAAATTTATATACACCATTTTGCATGTATAGTTTGATAAGTTTTAACATACAATGTGTAAGTACCACCACAACCAAGATACAGAACATTTCCATTATTCCCCCAAATTCCCTCAGTTAATCCTCTCCACTTCTGGCCCAAGCAACTACTGATCTATTTTTTTACTACTAAAGATGTGATTTACTGTTTTTAGAGTTTTATATAAATATAATCATAAAGTAGGTACTCTTTTATCTGCTTTCTTTTTGCACAGCATGATGTTTTTGAGATTCAACCATGTTATTGCATCTATTAGTAGTACATTTCTTTGTATCAGTGAGTAGTATTCCATTAATTGAATATATCATAATTTGTTATCCATTCACCTACAATGGACTTATATTTGGGTTTGTGGTTCTTTGGGTTTGTGAATAAAGTTTTTATGAGCAGTCATATATAAATTTTTTGTTTTGATATATACTTTCTTTTAGATAAATACCCAAGAATAAGACTGTTGAGTCATAATAAATGTATGCTTAACTGTGTAAGAAACTGAAAAACTGATTTCTAAAGTACTTACAGTATTTCATATTTCTACTGGCAATGCATGAAAACTCTACTTGCTCTAATCCTTGCAGTTTGCTCTTATTTTTAATTTTAGCTAAAAGGTGTGTGGTTGCATTCTTTTGTTTTTTAATTTAGATTTTATTGGTTCTAATAATGTTTGACTATCTTTGATGTACTAATAGGCCATTTATGTAGTTTCTTTGGTAAAATGACTGTTGCGATCATGTGTCCAGTTTTAATTGGGTTGCTTATCTTTTTATTATTGAATTGTAAGAGTTTTTTTTTTAAATATATTCTAGATCCAAGTTTTTTTCGATATAAGCTATTTTATTTATTTCTATTTTTCTGTGGCTCATCTAATTTTTTTAATAGTATCTTTGAAGTGAAAAAGTTATAAATTTTGATGAATTCCAACTTAGGATTTTATTTATGTCCTTGACACATTTTTAATTCATATAGACATACTTCAGTAAACTAAAGTTTCAGAGAAAGATGTGCAAAAGGAGTAGCCATAGTTAAATAGAATGTAAATGTTATCTTCATGGTCTTTTATTTCCTCCATGGTTTTAATTACTTGAGCACTGTACCAATTCTTTTAAAAAATTTCTTTATATATTAAGGTATTACATGTATGTTCTTATTCCCCTATTGCTCCCCACCCCCTCCACTCATGCCCTCAACACCTGTTGTCTGTGTCCATTGGTTAGGCTTATATGCATGCATACAAGTCCTTTGGTTGATCTCTTCCTTACCCCCACCCTCCTCTAGCTTCCCTCTGAGATTTGATGGTCTGACAAGGCTTCTCTGTCTCTGGATCTGTTTTTGTTCATCATTTTATGTTGCTCATTATATTCCATAAATGATTGAAATCATGTGATAATTTATCTTTCTCTGACTGGCTTATTTCACTTAGCATAATGGTCTCCAGTTCCATCTATGCTGTTGCAAATGGTAAGAATTCCTTCTTTTTTACTGCAGCATAGTATTCCATTGTGTCGATGTACCACAGATTTTTAATCCACTCATCTGCTGATGGGCACTTAGGCTGTTTCCAAATCTTAGCTATGGTGAATTGTGCTGCTATGAACACAGAGGTGCATATATCCTTTCTGATTGGTGTTTCTAGTTTCTTGGGATATATTCCTAGAAGAGGAATCACTGGGTCAAATGGGAGTTTCATTTTTAGTTTTCTATACTGTTCTCCAAAGTGGCTGCACTTCCCACTAATCTGCATTCCCACCAGCAGTGCATGAGGGTTCCTTTTTCTCAGTATCCTCTCCAGCACTTATCCTTTATTGATTTGTTGATGATAGCCATTCTGACAGGTATGAGATGGTACCGCATTGTCCTTTTGATTTGCATCTCTTGGATAATTAGTGACTTTGAGCATGTTTTCATGTGTCTCTTGGCCTTCCTCTGTCTTCTTTCAAAAAGCATCTATTTCAGTCCGTTGCCCATTTTTTGATTGGGTTGTTTATCTTCCTTTTGTTAAGTTGTATGAGTTTCCTGTAAATGTTGGAGATTAAACCCTTATCATTGATAATCAATATGTTCTCTCATAACAGTGGGCTTTCTTGTTGTTTTGTTGATGGTTTCTTTTACTGTGCAAAAGCCTTTTATTTTGATGTAGTCCCATTTGTTTATTTTCTCTTTAGTTTCCATTGCCGTTGGAGCGGTATCTGTGAGGAAATTGCTCCGGCATATGTCTGAGATTTTGCTGCCTGTGGATTCCTATAGTATTTTTATGGTTTCCCGTCTTATGTTTAAGTCCTTTATCCATTTTGAGTTTATTTTTGTGTATGGTGTAAGTTGGTGGTCTAGTTTCATTTTTTTACACGTATCTGTCCAATTTTCCCAATGCCATTTATTGAAGAGACTGTCTTAACTCCATTGTATGTTCATGCCTCTTTTGTCAAATATTAATTGAGTATCATGGTTTGGGTCAGTTTCTGGGTTCTCTATTCTATTCCATTGATCTACATGTCTGTTCTTGTGCAAGTACCACGCTGTTTTGAGATCAGTGGCTTTGTAATACAGCTTGATGTCTGGTATTGAGATCTCCCCTACTTTGTTCTTTCTTAGGATTGCTGCAGCTATTCGGGGTCTTTTTTTTTTTTTTTTACTCCAGATGAATTTTTGTAAAGTTCATTTTAGATCTGTGAAATATGCATTGGTATTTTAATGGGGAGTGCATTGAATGTACAGATTGCTTTGAGTAGTATGGACATTTTGATGATGTTGATTCTACATTTCCATGAACATGGTATTTTCTTTCATCTGTTTATGTCTTCCTCTATTTCTTTTTACTGCAGTTTTCTGCATATAAGTCTTTTATCTCCTTAGTTAAGTTTATTTCTAGGCATCTTAATTTTTTTTGGTGTGATGGTAAATGGGATTGCATTTATAGTCTCTCTGTAAGTTCACTATTAGTATATAGAAATGTAATAGATTTTTTTTGTGTGTGTGTGTACCAATTCTTTTAACATTCCATAGCTTTTATCTTTACATGAAGAATTTCTTTAAATCTACCACATTTTTTTTTAGTTTATTAAGGGACATAACTAAGTTCTTTTGGTTAACGAAAATTTCTTTAACCATCTCTAAGTTTCTTGCATAAGGGTCCCACTCTACTGTTCACCTGAAACTGCAGTGCAAAGGCCTCCAGTTACCTCCAAATCTCATGAACCTTTTTCATTTCTCAATCTTATCTTATTTGACGTCCCTGTATTTGATATTATTGACTCTGCTGATAAGTTTTGCTTGCGTATTATTACTCTTCTCTTGTTTTCTCTTGTGTGTGCCGATTCTTCTCTCTTAGAGCTTTTTTTTTTTTTTTGATATTACCCAGGGCTGCTTTTATTCTCACAGGATATGCTCTAAGTCTGATCCAACTCAACTCTCTTAGTTTAGCTATCACCTATATGCTGATGTTTTCAAAATCTTGATCTTCATTTGGAGTTCAGATCTAGACTGAGCTCCAAATACAATTAGTTGTCTGTGCACCTTCTCTACCTATATGTCTGTCTTGCAGGATTCTCAAACTTCACGTGTCCAAAGTTGAGCTAATTTCTTTGATCTCCCACTTGGTCTTGCTTTCCTTTTGCATTTAGTATCTTGTTAGTGCCACCACTGATAATTATGCTCCCAAGTTAAAATCTAAGGTTAAATTTTCCTCTCATCATGAAATCTGTTATTTCTGCCTTCTGAGTATCTCTCAACTAAGTCTTTCCCTCTCCATTTCTGTTTCTTTTGCTTCAGGATCCTCCTTTTTCACCCAAACTCTTATACTAGACTTTTATTTCTCCCCACTCTTCTCTATCATGTAGGCTGCTGCCAAAATTATCTTATAAAAATAGGAAAAGTCTGATTTAATTATTCTCCTAATTAAACCCCTTCTTCAGTTCTTTATGAACTTACTGGACAATACTAAGATCCTTAGCATGACACCCAGGCCCTGATTTATGATCCCATCCCTGCTTCTACTTCCATCTATCTGCTGACCACCTTCTACCTCCCACCTACTTACCCATAGATTCCTGTATTTATAAGCTTTTGCCTCCAGGTCTTTGAATATATTTTTGTGCCCTATTCCTGAAATACGCTTTTCTTTTTCACCACATGTTTCCAGCATGTTTTGAAAGGTGAACAGGAATTCATGTCTTCTTCCAAATGCTTTCTCTCTTCTCTTTTCTATTTGTCCTAGAATAGTGGTTGGCAAACTCATTAGTCAACAGAGCCAAATATCAACACGACAACTATTGAAGTTTCTTTTGAGAGCTGAAAACTTAACTTCTGCACATGGTCCTCAAAGTTTCAATCGCACTGTACGTGTGCACCCGCACGTGGTATTTTGTAGAAGAACCACACTCAAGGGGCTAAAGAACTGCACGTGGCTCGTGAGCCACAGTTTGCTGACCACTGCCCTAGAAAGTTCACTGTCTTCTGTTATTCCTGTGAATCTGTCTTTTATACTTGTACTAGAGACCCGGTGCATGAAATTAGTGCATGATAGGGTCCCGAGGCCTGGCCGGTGATCAGGGCCAATCAGGGCCTCTGGCTGCAGGCCTGGGCCTCCCCTCCCCGGCTACCGGCTACTAGCTACTGGCTGATGCCTCTCTTCTCAGGCTGTCTGCTGGGGATTTCCTTTGTTCCACACCAGCCCCTGTGGTCAGCACACATCATAATGAGCGATGGAGCTCCCAGTTGAAATCCTGAGGGGAACATTTGCATATTAGGTGCACATGTGTGCATGTGCGCACACACACACTATAATGTTAGTAGATTCATATCATATTTGCTCTAAAATGGTATTACTACTACTACTATCACCACCACTATGTATAGATTATTGTACTTATTCTATTGTATTATGGTTTGTTTATATGTTATTTTCCCTACCTGGCTATGGTTTCATTTAGAATGGAGACTGTCTTATTCATTCTGCCTTGCCACTCAGTGGTAGTCACTGTAGTAATAGCATGGCACATCAGCACCTACTATACTTATATTACTGTACTGGCTCACTTGAGTCTCATAGTAATCCTATTTTTATTTTTAGGCCCATTTTACACATGAGGAAATAGGCAGAGAGAGATTAAATAATGTGTGCAAGGTCACATAGCTATAAGCAATAGAATAGGGATTTGAATCTATTTAGTCTGGCTTGTCTGTTCTCTTAGCCACTGCCCTTTATTGCTTCTCAGTGCCCTTGGCACATTGTTGGCATTTAGTGCTTGTTGAATGAATGATTTAAAAATTTACTGGGCTGATTCCTTTTGCCCTAAAGATAACTTGAAATACTTAGTAAGATATGGTGAGGCTTCTTTTTCTTCTATTTCATAAATGTAAAAAAGCATATACATCCCAGTTGGTTATATATATATTTTTTATTTGTAAATTGAAGTTTTTATTTCTAGTTCATTCTTCTTAGGCGGGTGATTTTTAATTTAAATTAAAAGGTTATTTTCTTTAAGTTTTTTCCCATAAAAGATAAATTATACACCAAATAAAGCTACTCCTACCTTGGCATTAATTATTATTCTGACAATTACTTTGGCATAAATGCTTGATCTTGTTGATTTTTAGCTATGTACTTTACTTTTCATTTTGTTATGACCAAAGGAAAAATGTTAAATTTTATTATAGATACATTTACTTATTATATGTGTCTTTTCCATGATATATATACTTATTCCCATGCAGTTATTTTTTAAAATAGTATTTTTTTATCTGATTTTTATACTTATTTTTATCACCTATTGCCATTCCTTAAAAATTTATTATAACTAACTTGTTTTCAATTTTTGTTTTTAAAGCTCTCACTTTTTTATACTGCATTTATTTATTTATTTTAATTAAATCTTTATTATTCAGATTATTACATTTGTTTCTCTTTTTTCCCCTCCATAGCACCCTCCACCCAACTCCCACCCTTCCCTCTGCCCTTACCTTCCTCCCATTGACCTCATCCATAGGTGTTTGATTTTTGTCCAGTCTCTCCCTGTACACCCCTGACCCCTTTCCCCCTGAGAATTATCAGTCCACTCCGTTTCTGTGCTCCTGATTCTATTATATTCACCAGTTTATTCTGTTGATAAAATTTTTAATTCACTTAATTTTTAGATTCACTTGTTGATAGATATGTATTTGTTCATAATTTTTTGTCTTTTACCTTTTTCTTCTTCCTCTGCTAAAAGAGTACCTTTCAGCATTTCATATAATACTGGTTTGGAGTTGATGAACTCCTTTAGCTCTTTCTTATCTGTGAAGCTCTTTATCTGCCCTTCAATTCTGAATGATAGCTTTGCTGGATAGATTATTCTTGGTTGTAGGTTCTTGCTATTCATCACGTTGAATATTTTTTGCCACTCCCGTCTGGCCTGCATCTTTTCTGTTGAGAAATCAGTTGACAGTCGTATGGGTGCTCCCTTGTAAGTAATGAACTGTTTTTCTCTTGCTGCTTTTAATATTCTCTCTTTGTCTTTTGCTCTTGGTATTTTAATTATGATGTGTCTTGGTGTAGTCCTCTTTGGATTCCTTTTATTTGGAGTTCTGTGTGCTTCCTGGACTTGTAAGTCTATTTCTTTTCAGCCCTACGTCTGGATTAAACATTCTAGATATTAATGCATAATTCCTTCTGGTCTATGGTGCATTTATAGAAAGAACGTTGAACTGGGAGATAGAAGTATTAAATCTGCCATTAATTGGCCTATGGAATTGGAGAAAATAATTTATTTGGGTCTACACTTGTTCACCTGTGGCATGAATATGATAGATTACTGTGTGCCAGGCAATGAGACTCTGAGCATGAAAGATGTAGTATCTTGCTCTGGAGAGTTTGCAGTGTACCAGAAAAGAAAAATAGGAAAACAAACGTTAAAATGTAGTTTGATAACTGATGTTATATTCTATACCAGTGTTTGGCAAACCGTGGCTCACGAACCCCATGCAGCTCTTTGGCCTGTTGAGTGTGGCTCTTCCACAAACTACCATGGCCTGGGTGAGTCTATTTTGAAGAAGTGGTGTTAGGAGAAGTTTAAGCTTAAAAAATTAGACTCTCAAAAGAAATTTCAATCGTTGTACTGTTGATATTTGGATCTGTTGACTGTAATTTTGCTGACCACTGTTCTATATCATATACATAAAGGGGATGGACAAGTCCTAAAGGATGTGTGTGGCTTATCTTAGTAAAATGTGGAAAATAACTTTTCAGACAGTAGAATAGTATGTGCACAAGCATGAGAGTCAGACACATATACATTGTAATATATACAAGTCATGTTTGTTTGAACTCTGTAGGAGTGAGTGGAGGAATAACTAGAGATGAGGCTAGAGAATTAGGCAGCAAGCAAAGAAAAAATGCTTTATGTTGCCATGATAGGATTTTGTCTTGGAAATAGTTGGGGATTGCCAAAGGTCTTAGATCAGGGAGTGACATAATTATATTTATACTAGAGGCCCAATGCATGAAATTCATGCATTGGTAGGGTCCCTAGTGGCTGCCTGCTGCCAGCCAGAGCCTCCTTCCCTTCCCCCAGCCACTTGCCAGTGCCAGGGCCTCCCTCCCTTGCATCAAATGGCCCATCCCCTGTTTGAACTTCAGGAAGAATTCTGGTTGAGGGGACAATTTGCATACTATGCTTTTATTATATAGATTAAATCTTATGTATTAAATGTTAACTGATTAAAAATTCAAGAATATATCTGCTTACTTTACTAAAAGTGGGAAAAGCTATAAAAGTAAAAGCGAATTTGCCCTGTTTTTCTGAGTTTTTGCTTATATGTACTATAATGTTAGATTCCCATCATATTTGCTGTAAAATGGTACTACTACTATTATCACTATTACCATTATAATTAGTATTAATATAAATGCTTACTTTACTAGAGTCAGAAGTGGTCTTGGTTAGAATTAGTTGCTGAAATATATTGCACCAAGTTGGCTCTGCACTTTTTTTTTTTATAAATCTTTATTTTTCAGATTATTACAGATGTTTCTCTTTTTCTCCCATAGCTTCCCTCCACCCAAATCCCCACTGCACCAACCCTGTCCTCATCCATAGGTATAAGATTTTTGTCCAATCTCTTTCCACACCCTTACTCCTTCTTCCCACTGAGAATTGTCAGTCCACTCTCTTTATATGCCTCTTGTTTCTATTGAACAGTTTATTCCATTCATCAGATTTTTTATTGACTTGATTTTTAGATTGACTTTTTGATAGATATGTATTTGTTGTCACTTTATTGTTCATAATTTTTATCTTTACTTTTTTTTTCTTCCTCCTCTTCTTAAAGAATAACCTTCAACATTTCATATAATCCTGGTTTCGTGGTGATGAACTCCTTTAGCTTTTTCTTATCTGTGAACCTCTTTATCTGATCTTCAATTTTAAATGATTGTTTTGCTGGGTAGGGTAATCTTAGTTGTAGGTTCTTGCGGTTTATCACTTGGAATATTTCTTGCTACTCTCTTCTGGCCTGCATATTTTCTGTTGAGAAATCAGCTGACAATCATATGGGTACTCCCTTGTAGGGAACTGTTTTTTCTCTTGCTGCTTTTAAGATTCTCTCTTTGTCTTTTGCCCTTGGCATTTTAATTATGATTTGTCCTGGTGTGGTTCTTTTTGGATTCTTCTTGTTTGGGGTTCTTTGTGCTTCCTGGATTTATAAGTCTAGTTCTTTCACCAGGTTGGAAAAGTTTTCTGTCATTATTTCTTCTAATAGGTTTTCAATATTTTGCTTTCTCTCTTCTTCTGGAACCCCTGTAATTCGAATGTTGGTATGCTTGAAGCTGTCCCAGAGGCTCCTTACACTATCTCATATTTTTGGATTCTTTTTGTTTTTCTGGTTCTGTGCTTTTTGCTTCCTCATATTTCAAATCTTTGGGTTGATTCTTGGGGTCTCCTAGTCTACTGTTGAATTTCTGTATATTATTCTTTATTTCAGACAGTGTATGCTTAATTTCTGATGGTCCTTTTCTTTTTTTTTTTTTTTTGGCATTCTCATTAAGATTCTTAAAGGTCTCACTAAGTTTCTTGGCAGTTTCTAGAAGATTCCTGAGTAACCTTATAACTGGTTTTGAACTCTATATCCAGTAGTTTGCTTTCCTCCATTTTTTTATTCGTGACATGATTCTTTGTCTCTGCATTTTGGTTGCTTCCCTGTGTTGATGGAGAGGCTTTGTGTGGTAGATGACCTACAGGACCCAGTGGCTCAGCCTCCCCAATCACCTGAAGTGGACACTCTTGGTGCACCCCTTTGTGGGCTGGGTGCACAGTCTTGTTACTGTAGTTAAGCCTTGATTGCTGTTGGTACACTAGAACAGTGATCAGCAAACTAGTCAACAGAGCCAAATATCAACAGTACAATGATTGAAATTTCTTTTGAGAGCCACATTTTTTTAAACTTAACTTCTTCTAATGCCACTTCTTCAAAATACACTCACCCAGGCCATGGTATTTTGTGGAAGAGCCACACTCAAGGGGGCAAAGAACCACATGTATCTCACGAGCTGCAGTTTGCCGACCACTGCACTAGGAAGAATTGACCTCTAGGCCTATTGGCTCTGAGGACCTGCTGTGTCTCTAGTGGAAGAACTGCTGTGTTGGAGACATCCTTATGGAGCAAGACTTGCTTCAGTGAGGCTTTGGTGCTCTCTGGGACTGCCTCTTGAGTGTATCACTTATGGATGTGAGGAGTTAAATCTAGTATCATCTCACACTAACTGCTAGGTACAATGGCTCCTGGATCTCCAAGGAGGTGCAAGTCAGCTACTGCCTGAGGCCACCCAGCAGTAGCTACAGTGAGATCTACAGATTTCTCCTCTTTGTTTTGGGGTTTGGAAGTTTTGGACCTCTCTGACCAAGCTGCAGTTTGTTAGGTTAAGCTGCGAAAGGGCAGGCCATTCATATGCAAAAGGTGCTGTGCACAGCTTGGGTGGGTTTGTAAATTGGGTGGGGTGGGGTTTCAGGGAGTCACCAGGGCATAGCAAATAGCAATGGCTGCCAGTCAGCATCTCTGAGTCCCCATGTCCCCGCTTCCCATGCCCCAGTGCAGTAAACAATGATCTCTGCTAGTACCTCTGTGAGAAAGCCACACTCAGTTTCTGACCTGATGCCAGACAGTCCAGTTTCTCCCCGTAGGAGTCTGGTTCCTCAGAGTCTTGCCACAAACTGGAGTTCAGAGCTGGTGAGAGCTTGTTTCTCCTTTCTGATTGAAAAAACAAAAACAAAAAAACCCACACACCCAGTCACCAGGCTGATTTGCGTTCCTTCGTACCTCTGCTTTTCTGCGCCTCTGCATCTCCTACTTGGTCTCAATGTCCTTTTTTCTTTCCTTCTAGTTATAGAACTTCTACTTGGCCAACTTTCCTGTGGTTATGGGTGATAATCATTTTGTCTTTTAGTTGTAGTTTTGATGTGATTGTGAGAGGCAGCATGAACAGGTGTATACCTTATGCTGCCATCTTGGTTTCTCTCTGGCTCTGCACTTCTAAGTTCAGAAGTCTTTTGAGGAGTTGTTTATTTTTATTTCTTTCCAAATCAATAAGTCACAAGCCATATGAAAGTGTTGTGAATTTATTAGTCCTAAATAATAAGGTAGTTTTACTGCCATTAATTATGGTTCTCTAAAGGTATAAAATCCTTTGTGTTAAATATTACTAAGTAGTTTTCTAGATTGTTTTTGTCACTTACTAATGTGCAGAGCTCTGTTATATGTACTTTGATATCAGTTTTCTGCTAGATATTGTCTAAAATAGTTAGATGATCTTGGCAATTCTTTTTCCCCTTGCAATTCGTTGGATGGAATGATTCAGTATCTGCTTATGATAAATAAGGCTAGTGAATGAACTGGCTATTTTAATGTCTACATTGAAATAACTAGGCATCTAAAATACTTACAGATTGCAAATAAAAGTAAATTTTGCTTACCTCTATGTTTCTCATTCAAAATAACAGTAAAAGCCTGGTATATGTTTTTATTACTGAATAAAAAAAAATTCAAGCTTCTTTGGGTAGGATAGTTATATGCTACAAGATCGACATATTAAAACCAGTGCCTTTTTTTTTTTACACCATGTGCTGAGAAAATATACTTTGTAATGTTTCACCCATGAGGTTAATAATTCTTATGTAAAAAAATACTCTTACGTAAAATAGTCTTATGTACACATCAGATTTTTTAAATATTCCATGTGTGACCTAATTTATATTTTAATTAAAGGGTTTTGTGCTCTATATGTTATATGTTTTTATCAAAACTTTAAAACAAACATTTTACTAGTATTCATTTGTACCTTATTGAACTTTACTTATATGCTTAATTTGCCTTATCTATCATGTGCAACAGTAGTAAAAATTGTTATAAAATGCCATATGATTTTAACTTGCCATGTCAAGTTGATGTTTTTGGTGGGGGCATCCTTCTCTTTTCTTTATAATAGGTAAGTATGGAGTTTTATTTTACTAGCTTAAAAAATGGTTTAGGGCAGTAAAGGAAGACTTTGCCAGACTATTATTTGGAAATAAAATAAGCATGTGGGACCACACTAACCCTGATCTTGTTTATGTTCATTGGAGTTGTGCAGAGGCTGGAGATTTTCATCTGTCCTTATTTCGTTTAATCAGCAGTCAGAAAACAGTAGTAGTCATACTTCTACATTATGTTCTCTGAGTTTCTGATCACCATACACTTACAGATAAGGTAAGTGGTAGCAGATGAAGATCTGAGATGTAAGAAGGATAAAGAACTCAGGAAATATAAATATGGGTAAATATAGACAAACTATATAAAACTTGGAGAGAGTAAAATTATTGATTAGCTTTAGTAAGTTATATATTATGTTAAAAATTCTGAAATAAGGAATAAAAATATAGAAATAGTATGCATATCTTTTATTTTCTTATTTCATCAGTTATTTTATTACTTAGATTCCACATATGAGTGAGATCTTTCTTTGACTAACTTACTTCACTTAGCTTGATACTCTGCAGGTCTATCTATGCTATCTAAAAGGTAAGAAATTCTTCTTTTTTACTGCTGTATAGTATACCATGGTATAAATGTACCATAGTTTTTATATCCACTCATCTATTGATGGGTACTTGAGCTGTTTTCTGATCTTAACTATTGTAAATGTGCTGTTATAAACATAGGAGTGCATACATGGTTTCTGATTGGTGCTTTGGGTTTCTTAGGATATATTCCAAGAAGTAGAAACACTGGGTCAAATGGCAATTCCATATTTTATTTTTTGAAGAAACTTTATACTGTTTTACATAATGGCTGCACCAGTCTGCATTTCCACCAACAGTGTACTAGGATTCCCTTTTCTCCACATCCTTGCCAGCACTTATCATTGGTTAATTTCTTGATGATAGCCATTCTGACAGGTGTGAGGTGATACCTCCTTGTGGTTTTAATTTGCATCTCTCTGATGATTAGTGGCCTTGAGCATTTTTTCATTTGTCTTTTGGCCATCTGTATGTCCTTTTTGGAAAAGTGTCTAAGTCTTTTTTCCATTTTTTAATTGGATTATTTGCTTTCTTTTTATTAAGTTATATGAGTTGCTTATATATTTTGGATATTAACCTTTATCAGATGAAACATTGCCAAATATGTTCTCCATATAGTGGGCTCCATTTTTATTTTGTTGATAGTTTCTTTTGCTGTACAGAAGCTTTTTATTTTGATGTAGTCCCATCTGTTTATTTTCTCCTTAGTTTCCTATGTATTGGTAAGCATATTGCTATGAGAGATGTCTGAGATTTTGCTGCCTATGGTTTCTTCTAGGATTTTTATGGTTTCATGCCTTACATTTAAGTCTTTTATCCATTCTGAGTTTGTTCTTGTGTATCGTGTAAGCTGTGGTCTAGTTTCTTCCTTTCTTTTTTTTGTATATATCTGTCCAGTTTTCCCAACACCATTTATTGAAGAGACTGTCCCTATTCCATTGTATATTCTTGCCTCCTTTGTCAAATATTAATTTAGCATAACAACTTGGGTCAATTTTTAGGTTCTCTGTCCTGTTCCATTGATTTATATGACTGTTCTTTGCCTGTACCAGGCTGTTTTGATTAAGGTGGCTTTAGAGTATAACTTAAAATCTGGTATTATGATTCTTCCAACTTCGTTCTTCTTTCTCAAGATTGCTGCGGCTATTCGGTGTCTTTATGGTTTTATATGTATATATTTGCAGTATTTGTTCTAGATCTGTGAAACATGCTTTTGGCATTTTAATAGGGATTGCATTGAATCTATAGATTGCCTTGGTGCCTTGAGTAACATGGACATTTTAATGGTGTTGACTCCACCAATCCATGAACACAGAATATTTTTCCACTTATTTTTATATATTCTTTTATCTCCTTTTTCAACATCCTGTAGTTTTCAGAGTACCGGTCTTTTACCTTCTTGGTTAAGTTTACTCGTAAGTATTTTAATTTTTTTTTGTTGCAATGGTAAGTGGGATTGTTTATTTAGTTTCTCTTCCTGAGAATTCAATATTGGTGTATGAAAAGCCATCGATTTTGGGGTGTTGGATTTGAATCCTTCAACATTGCCAAGTTAATTTATTAAATCTAATAGTTTTTATTGGAGTCTTTAGGGTTTTCTAAGTACAATATTGTGTCATCTGTGAATAATGATAGTTTTACTTCTTCCTTTCCAATTTGGATATCTTTTATTTTTTCTTCCGATTGTTGTGACTAGGACTTCCAGTACTATGTTGAAATAGAGTGGTGAAAGCAGACATCCCTATCTTGTTCCTGTTCTTAGGGGAAATACTTTTAGTTTTTGCTCATTGAATATGCTGTTGTCTGAAGGTTTGTCATATATGGCCTTTATCATGTTGAAATTTGCTTCCTTTATTCCCATTTTGGTGAAAATTTTTATCAAAAATGGGCATTGGATTTTGTTGAATGTTTTTTTTTATGTCTATTGACAGGATCATGTGATTTTTTTCTTTCAATTTCTTAATTTTATGTTTCATGTTTATTAATTTCTGAATATTGTATCAGCTTTGCATCCTGGGAATAAATCTTGGTATGATCTTTTTAATATATTGCTGGGTCTGATTTGCTAAAATTTTTTTAGGGATTTTAGCATCTATGTTCATTAGGGATATTGGCCTGTAATTCTCTTTTTTTGTAGTGTCTTTATCTGGTTTTGGGATTAGGTTAATGCTGGCATCATAAAGAGAACTTGGAAGTATACCTTCCTCTTGGATTTTTTGGAATAATTTGAGTAATATAGGTGTTAATTGTTCTTTGAATGTTTTCTAAAAATCCCCTGTGAAGCCACCTGGATCCTGGCTTTTGTTTGCTGAAGGCTTATTTATTTATTTTTTATTACTGCTTCAGTTTTATTATTTCTATTAGCTATTCAGGTTTTCTGATTCTTCCTAATTCAGTTTTGGGAGATTGTATTTTTCTAGGAGTTTGTCCAGTTCATTATATTTACTTATAATCCTTTGTATTTCTGTGATGTCAGTGGTTACTTCTGTACTTTCCTTTCTTACTTTATTTATTTGGGTCCTTTCTCTTTGTTTCTTGATGAGTCTGGCTAAAAGTTCATCAATTTTGTTTACCCTTTCGAAGAACCAGCTCTTGGTTTCATTGATTTTTTTGTATTATTTTTTGGTTTTTATGTCACTTATTTCTGCTCTAATTTTAATTTTTTTTTCCTTCCTTCTACTTACTCTGGGCTTTTCTTGTTTTCTTTCTAGTTCTCTAAGTCTCTAAGTTGTGGGGTTAAAGGGTTAAATAATTTATTGCTGATTTTTTTTTTTTTTTTTTTTTAGTCCGGGAAATACTTTATTTGACCATCTATTTTGAATGACACCCTTGCTGGATATAGTAATATTGGTTTTAGTTCCTTGCTTTCTATTACCTTGAGTACTTCATGCTATTCCCTTCTGGCTCTATGGTTGCTGATGAGAAATCAGGTGTTTGCCTTATTGGAGCTCATTTATAGATAACAGTTTGCTTTTCTCTTGCTCCCTTTATGATTCTCTCTTTATATTTAATTTTTGGCATTTTAATTATGATGTGTCTGGGTGTGGGCCTGTTTGCGTTCTTCTTGCTTGAGGTTCTCTGTGCCTCCTGGACTTGTGTGACTTTTTCCTTTACTAGGTTAGGGAAGTTTTCTGCCTTATTTCTTCATATACATTCTATATCCATTTCTCCCTTTCTGTCTCTTCTGGCATACCTGCTATTCGAATATTGTGGTTTCACATTGTCCCAAACTTCTATAAGTTGTCCTCCTGTTTTTCAGTTGTCTTTTTTTTTTTTTTGGTTCTCTGTTTGAGTGATTTTTTTCAACCCTGTCTTTTAAATTTAGTAATTCAATCATTAGCTTCCCCTAATCTGCTGTGTATTCCTTCTAATGTGTTCTTTACTTATGCTGTGTCATTTTTTATTTCTGTTTTCATAGTTACTATATCTTTTTGTCATCGTATTGAGCATATTTACCATCATTATTCTGAACTCTCTATCAGATAAATTTCTTATCTCCATTTAATTTATCTCTTCTTCTGGAGAATTCTCTTGTTCTTTCATTTGGGGGTTGTTTTCTTTGTCTCATTTTGGCTGCCTATTTGGGTAGATCTGTTATACCTCACAGTCTAATGTGAGAGTGTCAAATGGTGTTTCTGACTCAATAGATCAGACAGTTTCAAAACCTCCAGGGAGTGCCTCTGGTTATAGACTGATATGATTTTGTCTTGAATTGTTGTCAGGCAATCATCCACAGGTGTGGGAAGAGATTTTTTTCAACAGAGTGGGGCAATTACTTTTGCCTGGAGGCTAATTGTTATTCATCTTTTAATGAGTGTGAGCAACTCTGCACCTTGAGGCAAGGTGTTTTCCAATAGTATGGATCCACTGTCTTCCCTTTAGGCAAGGACACCTGAATAGCAAATGTTTGCATGAGAATGATGACCACTTTAGCATGAGGGAATGACTCAGCACAGGAAACCAGGGTGTCTGCCTTCTGAACTACTATAGCCCCAGAAGCCTTGATTCTGGCTCTGCTTACACAGCTCCAGTCCACTCTGACCTCTCTCTGGTGTTGTACAAGATGGGTGGCTCCACAGGGAATTGTGTGCATTGGCCCTTTAAGAGGGTGCCTAATTTTGCAGCCATTGCTCCCTGACAGATAGCACCCCTTCTGCTTTTCACAGCCAGATGTTATGTGGGTGTCCTTCTTAGTTCTGGTGCTCTTCGCTGGGGGGGCCCAGCTGGGGTATTAGAACCTAGAGTTCTCAGTGTCAACCCCTCACAGCTGAGACATTTCTCTGGAACTTCAATTGCTGTCTGTTGGAGCCCACTAGCCCTTTCACGCCTCCGCCCCTTGCACAGTCTGTATGTGATCTCCACTTGATCCTCTGGGTTCTCTCCAGTGAGTCTTCTGTTGATTACTCATGAAGTTTTTCTGTATTTTAGTTGTAATTCCAGTTTGGTTCTGGGAGCATGTTCATGCAGTATCTATTCCATCAGCATTTTTAATCCCATCTAGTGTGTATATTTTTTAAATTAATAGGGAGGTAAATAGAATGAAAAAAATACTCAGTCTGAAAAAGACAAGGCAGAAGAAAAACAGAAAAGAGAAGATAAGTATTACAGAATAAGATGTTAGTAATTACAGTGCATGTAAATTGACAAAATGCTCTAGTTAACAGAAACTGATAGTTATATTGGATAAAAAACAAAATCTAGTCATATTCTATTTGTGAAAAGCATACCTTTTCTATACCAAGGGTTATAGAAAATTTGAAAATAAAAAGGATAAAAATGATATGCCTGATAATACTAAAGAAATATAGAAAATTTGAAAATAAAAAGGATAAAAATGATATGCCTGATAATACTAAAGAAAGGTTGTGTTGTGTGGCTATATTAATCTCATGTAAAGTTGAGTTTGGTGGGGGGAAACTATCCTAGAGAGTGAAGGTCACTAAATAATGATGAAAGGGACGGTACTTCTATATTTGTATATATCTAATTAAGCAAAATGTAGATAGGACTTAAGGAAAAATAGTCAAATTCATCAGCATTGTAAGTTATATAAAACAATCTCTTTTAATAAATGTTGGAATAAGCTGAAAAAAATCAACAAAAACATAGAATATTTTAATAATACCATTTATCAGCTTGCTATAATTTATGGAACAATGAATCTCAGAATTCTTTTTAAAAATTCTTTAAAACATTTTTAAAGCACACAGGAACATTTTAGTTACATTTTTGTCAAATACAGCTGGTTTTAACAGATTTCAATGGATTGGCATTATACTGCATTCTCTGTAATGCCAACAACTATGTAAGTAACAATGTACTTTTTGTTGTATGTTTCAATATTATTATTTAAAAATAACTCTTTGACTCAAAAAAACATGTAAGGAATATCAGAAAATATTTATAATTTAATAGTAATAATATACTACATATCAGCACTTGTTTAATATAGCTTAACTGATACTTTATGGAAACTTAGAGTGTTTAATGCTCATATTCTAGGAATAAATGCTGAAAATAACTGCATTCTTCAGAATAAGAAGAATAAAAGAACACTCCCAATTAAACTTCAAAGGAAGTAAATATAAATTAATGAAATAGAATACAAAAGTAAATCAGAGAGGAAACAGTTCAGCTAAAAAACAGATTATATGAAAAGACTAACAAAACTGAATACCACTAGTAAGATTAACCCAGGGAAAGGAATCACAAAAGAGTAACTGGAATGACAAAGGGGCTGTTGTTACACATGTTTCAATAATGATCATCTTTAAGTTAATATAATTGAATGCTTAGATAAAATGGACAACTTCTTAGAAAAATATAGTTCACATTGGCACAGAAAGGAATAAAAACTTGAATAATCTTAAAATATAAAGGAAAATGTTCTCACAAAGAAAAATACCAGTTCCATCACAGTTTCTACAGAATAGTCAAGTAATAATAGCAAGGTCCTCATTAGGGAAACTTGATCTATAATGGTACCTGGGACAGGATGACTATTTCAGTAATTTGGGTAGTTGATTAATTAAATGGGAAAAAAATGAGCTGGATCACTATCTTATATTATTTAGAGAAATCCATTGGGCTGGATTATTGATCTAAATCTATACATAAGGTAAAGGTATAATTAAGGTAAAACTATAACACTTTCTAAAGATAATATAGTAGGATATTCTTAAGACTTTCAGTAAATGTGATATAAATGTATAAAACAGAGCAAAATATTGGTATATTTGACTGCATCAAAATTATTAACATCTTTAACCAACTGATACATAAAGTGGGGATTAGTATTTAGCATAAAGTTCTGTCACACTGTGAAATAAAGACAACTCAATAGAAAATTGGGCAAAGGACTTGAATATGCATTTCTTAAAAGAACAAACTCATTTGGCTAGTAGGCATAATATGAGATATTCAGCCCCATGGGTAATCAGGGAAATCAAATGAGAAGATATTTCATCCCTCCTAGATTCTTAAAAATTAAAAGCCAAATGGTGTTGCTCTTCATTTTAATATAGAGGAATTAGGACACTTAAGCAATACTGGTGGTAATGTTAATTGGTGTATTCACTAAAAAAAAAAAAATGACATTACAGTGGTACCTCGAGATACGAGTGCCTTAACATAAGAGATTTTTGAGATAGGAGCCGTCGAGCGAGCGATTTTTGCTTTGAAATATGAGCAACATTTGAGATAGGAGTAATTGCGTGGATCGGCCGGCTGCACACAACCCACCAGTTTACTGTGACTCGAGCATCTCATAATTTCCCACGCCTCAAGGTTACGGAACGAATTAAACTCGTATCTCAAGGTACCAATGTATTTAAAACAGTTGAAGAGGCACATACATTATGATCCAGTATCTCCATTGCTAAGTATGTCTTAAGCCTCTCTGAAATATCAGGTGATCTATGTGATTGTTCATACAGCCTCTTCATAATAACAAAACATTCATATATCTATCAACAGGATGAATATTGGTATATTCATACAATAAAATGTTATATCAAATATGAATTAGTTACATCTATGCTGAACAACTTGAATTATTCCAGGAATATAATGTTGGAACAAAAGAAACCATAGAAGAATATATAGTATGGTTCCAGTTATATAAAGTTCAAGCACATGCAAAATGAAGTCATATGTTGTTTGAGGATACAAATACCATACAAGTCCAAAGAAAATCCTATATAATAAAAGAATGATATGCAAATTGATCATCACAATAAGGATGGTGGTGCCCACAGCCAATAAGAAGGGAATATGCAAATTGATGTGACAAAGATGGTGGCGCCGGCTGGAGAGCTGGCAGGAGCAGGCAGGAGGCTTGGTTTCCTTGGTCGCTGGGGCTGAGGAAGCCAAGCCACTGGACGGAGAGTAGGCAGTGTGTGCTGAGAGTCTCCAGCGGAGGGTGGCCTGTACTTCCCACATGGTGGTGGCAGCCGTGAGCATGCCAAGTGGAGTCTGTGGGCAGAGCTGAAGTACTACCTACTGCTAAGGAGTGGCTGTGCAAGTCCCACCTCCTGGCCCAGAAGGTGTGCAATCACAGGGATAGCCCCCATCGCTGACCAGATTGACGGTCTCCTGGCTATGCCATGGGAGTTTGCGGATATGCAAGCCTCTGGTGCACACATCCTCTCCTCTCCCCCTGGTATGCGAACGTCCCCCAGTGTGCTGTCATCCATGCATGCCTGCAACAATCCTGGACCATGGTGCGTGCAAGTCCTCCCCCACCCCTCTGCCGCACTTCCATCAACCCCAGCATGCCTATGTCACCCACAAGACGTGTGCACATCCCCTTTGGCACGCTCACATCCTTTGGAGAGTGCCTGCGTGTTCTGGATGCTGAGGGTGGGCTCCTGTGAGATGACAGTGAGAGGCCAGTGCAGTGATGAAATCATATCCATGGGGCTAATTCAGGTGCTGAGGAGGGAGCAGGTGTGGACAGACACATTTGGGGGTCTCAGATAGCCCTTGCTGAGGTGCCTTGGGTCAGAATTCAAGATCGGGAACCCAGAGGAGGTGAGGAGTTCTGCCCTCCCAGTGAAACGGATAGTCGGATAATTGGGGCGACTGCAGAGGAGAAATGTGCACTTTGGATGACAGCACCCGAGAGTGAAGGCTGCCCTGACTGAGCCTTGCTTGCTTGGGGCCTAGTGCACTCCTGCTGGGCAGTGGGTGATAGGATGTGCTTTTCCAAGTTAATGAGAGAAAACATTGATTCTCCCACTGCCCGAGAAGGTGGAAAGTGGAGTGGAGAAACGTGGGGAGTGAGTGAGGTTCCCTCTCTGGGGGTTCCAGATCCACCGTTGGTTCCTTTCACCTCTGACTAGAAATATAGAGGGTGTCTCCCCAAAATGAATACATGCTTTGAATACCTGCTAATTCCAGTAGCTTTAAGCATGAAAAGAAAGAAACAACAATGGAGCTATCGACTATTAAAAGTACCAGTACAAACTGGCAGTCGGACATTCCTCCAGGAGTCTCAGATTGGAGAGGGTACAAGCCACACTGAGGGGCCCTCCTCTTCCTACCCCAATGCATGAATCTTTGTGCACCAGGCCTCTAGTGATAAATACAAAATTTAGGGATGAGAGAATAACATGACAAAATCTTGTTCTAAATAAGAGGGACACAGAGTAGAAGGAAGAGGTAAAAGTAACTTTATACTTATTGTTTTTGTACCTTAAACTTGCTTTGTAGAATTATTAACATTTAATATTAATAACCACATTATGTTTAATAAAACATAATTCTACTCCTGGGTAAGAGATGCTCCAAGATGTATTCATTTATTTCCAGGGATACAGATAATTTTAATAATTTAACATTTTTCTAAATATTAAGTTTACATGATTTTATGCCTTAATAAAGTTTTTGTTTATTGGTCATGTTATAAGAAGTTTGAGAAAAGCATTACCATGCCTTATATTTTTCTAATTTAAAACATATGAGATGTTTGTTTTTATAATTGCATTTGTGGATACAACATTTTGTTTCAGAATATTACCACTTTGTTTTAATTCTCAAACACTTAATAGTGTTTGTATCAGACAATATTCTAAGCACTTTAAAAATGTTAACTCATGCCCTGACAGGGTGGCTCAGTTATTTGGAGTGTCCTCTTGTACATCAAAAGGTTGAAAGTTTATTTCTGTTTGAGGCAAGTAAGGAAGGCAATCAATGTTTCTCTTTCTGTTTCCCCCTCTACCTTTCTCCCTTCCTCTTAAATCGTTTTCTTAAAAACATCATATCACCCACCCGGTTTGGCTCAGTGGATAGAGCGTCGGCCTGGGGACTAAAAGGTCCTAGGTTCGATTCCGCTCAAGGGCATGTATCTTGGTTGTGGGCACATCCCCGGTGGAGGGCGTGCAGGAGGCAGCTTATCGATGTCTCTCTCTCATTGATGTTTCTGGCTCTCTATCTCCTTTCCTCTCTGTAAAAAAAATCAATAAAATATTTTTAAAAATCATATTCTTGGACGAAGATTAAAAGATATATATCCTCATTTAATCTGGATTTAAACCCTATGAAGAAGATATTATCATTTTATAGGTAAGGAAACTTGAGACAGAGAGGTTGTTGCCTAAGGTCACTAATAAGGGTAGCTTGTATTCAAATCTAGACAGCCTGGCTCCATACCATTTGTTTAACCACAAGCTGTAAGACAGATTGGAGAGGGTACAGGCTGGACTGTGGGACACCGTCCCCCCGATGCCCGAATTTCATTCACTGGGCCTCTAGTTTCCATATAGTCAGGGGTTTTATGACTACTTGAAAGTCTTTCTCTGGGTCAACTCCGAACCCTATTCCCATTTAGAGCCCTTAGAGCTTCTTGAGAAATCTCATCTTATAGCTCTATGCTCATGATGTATGTGCATTATCTGTAAAGAATTTCAGATTTTCTTTGTGTTGGTCTTTGTTAAACTTCAAATAGCTTAATTTTCAGTGACATATTGTTTTATTAGCAGAATATGACTGTTAACTGATTTTTTCTTTTTTTTTTAATCTTTATTGTTAGAACTATTACGTATGTCCCTTTTTGTCTCTCCATTGACCCCATCTGCACACTTCTGCTCCCCACCCCAGGCCATCACTACACTATTGTCTGTGTCCATGGATTATGTATAAACTAGTATATGCATACAAGTATTTTGGTTGATTTCTTCCTCCCACCTTCCCACCCCTACAATCCCTCTGAGATTTGACAGTCTGTTCCATGCTTCTGTGTTTCTGGATCTATTTTGATCATGAGTTTATTTTCATTAGAATTCACATATGAGTGAGATTATGTGGCACTTGTCTTTTTCCAACTGGCTTATTTTGCTTAGCATAAATACTCTTCAGGTCCCTCCATGCTGTTTAAAAAGGTAAGAGGTCCTTCTTTTTGCAGTTGCATAGTATTCCATAGTGTAGATGTACCACAGCTTTTTTATCCACTCATCTACTGATGGGCACTTGGGCCGTTTTCAGATTTTAGCTATTGTAAATAATGCTCCTATGAACATAGGGGTACATATGTTCTTTCTGATTATTGTTTTAGGCTTCTTAGTATATACTAGAGACCTAGTGCATGAAATCCGTACATGGGTGGGGGGAGTCCATCAGCCCGGCTTTGGCCCTCTTGCAGTCTGGGACCCCTCACACCTTACCATCTGCCTACTTGCTGCTCCTTACCACTGCCATGGATGTGGAAGAGGCTCCTACCAGCGCCGCTACACTCACCAGCCTTGAGTATGGCTTCTGGCTGAGTGCACTGATCACCAGGGGGCAGCTCATGTGCTGAGTGTCTGCTCCCTGAAGATCAGGGACATCATAGCGACTAATCATTTTAGTCGGACCAGTATAATGGTTGCTTAGGCTTTTATTATATAGATTCCTAGAAGTGGGCTCACTAGATAGTGATTTTTCCTTTTGAGCTAAAGCTATGTAAATTCACTCTCAGAGGTTCTTCAAAAGATAGTATTTCCTACTTAATCTCAGAAAAGAAAAACAGGCCACTCAAGTGAATTATGTGTATATGTAGTATATTGTAAGCAGTTATTTACTTTTTTTTTTTTTTTTTTTGGAAAAAAGCTCTTGCAGCTGAGTAGACATTTTTTTTTTAAGGACACATGTAAATGTACAGTAACTTATAGCTCTAACCATCAGATAATTTAGGATGTTCACAAAGAATTCAGGGTAATTATGAAGGGTCCAATTAAAATGTGGTATTTGTTTGCTCACTTCTCTACTGGTGAAGCTACCTCATATAATATATGATATTTTATATTATTTTTGGTTAATCCATTGCAACACAGCACAGGAGAATAAATTACACCCCTGGCAGATTTGGGGGATATAACCTCCATGAAATGTTTCCCAGAAAATGAGAAATATTTCCTGACTATCTGTTTTATTTAAATTAATGCAAAATTGGTTCTTCATAATTTATTTGTATGTTAATTTAAGTGCCACAGGAATTTGCATTAAATTTTTCCCTTAAAAATTGAGTCAGATGAGTTCTCTAGAATGATTATATTGTCTAATTGGTGGCTTCAAGTCTCCATTTCTCTACCAACCACCAGGATATCTTTCTTTCAAATGTCAAAATACTTAGGGGTAAATTTAATGAATAATTAACTCATTCTTTTGGTACAGACTTGGGATTATTTGGAGGTTAAAGTATAGCAATTTAAACGTCTGATTTCTATTCAGTGGAGCTGTGGTTAACCTTTACAACCATTTGTTAACATTTTAGTAATGACACTAACTTTCAGAAAGGGAAAAATAAATTTTTATTTACAGTTTTATATAATTTTACAGTTTGGTACTTAATAACTTACTTGCTGTTCATGTTAGATCTTAATAAGGAGCAGCTGAAATACTGCCAAATGACCTTTGACACAGAACCCATGAAGGCCCAAGTATGATTTCCCTTTCACCTCCTTTGTAAACCTAAATGCTTGCATGTCAAATTAAATGTGTGTTTAGATTTTTTTGCTGAATGTGCCTTGAGGACAGAGCTTGGGGTTAAGTAGGCATATTGTTCTGATAACAGAGTTTTGTTGGGGGATAGGGTGACTTCTTTCTGACAGAAATTGCAAGCTGAGTGTTGCTGTCTTCTACATACTTTTCCCAGCAGTCTTACTGGGCCCTAGTGATAGCCTTACATTAAAAGAAAGCAGGCTATATGGGTTGCTTGTTGATATTTGTGGTTCCAGTTTGATTTAGGGTTTTCTGTTATATAATAAGCACATTAACTGACAAGTCAAGGAACTGTATTCATAAGTATCTCACTTTTTAAAAATCAGTACATAAGTTACATTTCTCACAGTATTTAATATCATAAGAAGTTTTTCATTTATTCAGATATACATATAGTATATATTAAATTATTTGTACCCAGGTTGAGAGTCATCCCATCCACCAAAAGAAAGAAAAGGTTGCAGGTTTGATTCACAAACCAGGTCAGGGCACAAACCTAGTTGCTAGTTTGAACTCCAGTCAAGGGGTGAGTACAGGAATGTCTCTTTCTCTCTCTCTCTCTCTCTCTCTCTCTCTCTCTCTTTTTTTCTCTCTCTCTCCCAAAATAAAAATGTCCTCAGCTGGGGATTTTTAAACATTAAAATATTGTGTTTCTCTGTTCAGATTTTTGTAGACCTGGTGATTTAATCAATTTGTCACCCCTTAAGTAAAAGATACTAAATATAAAATACTTTAAGAAGTATTTAATATTTACTATTTTAACTTTAATGAAAATTGAAAATTCTTGATTTTATTTTTTAAAATTTCTGATTTAGGTTCTGATAATCTATTTGAAAAATCAGAAATATGTGACTTTTAGCAGAAGTTATTGTGTCCTTACTGCAGAATGATTTTTAAACTATAAGAAGGTTGTAGGGGACCATCTGAAAGAATAACTACTTACCTTAATAGATTATTCACTGTACCTCATTCACTATTTCAGAAGAGAGACTCTATTCAGTGCTTTGAATGAAAAAAACTTTACTTCCTTTTTGAGGAGGATTGTGGGAAATTTCTTGCTAACCTGGACATTTCAACTTACCTGTTCAAAGTTATTTTGAACATATTGAGCTGGCGTTCTGGAATGGTTAAGAACTTTATTTTTTCTTGTTTTGCTGAATCAATAGTTCAGTGATTAAAGCTTATGCTTTTAACAGATTTAATAAAGATATCAATTAAAAAGTATTACATAAAGGAGATGTTCAATACTTTGATATGGGAGAACATAGGAAATCAAAATACTGAAAAAAAATTTGTCTAGATCATCTATATATTTAAAAGCCCAGTGACCAAACAGTGGAACCACCAGAATGACTGGTTGACCAATCGCTATGACTTGCAATGACCACCACAGGGCAGACACTCAATGCAGGAACTGCCCCCTTGTAGTCAGCGTGCTCCTATAATGGGGGCATCATTTGACTGACCAGGATGAGCAGCTGATCCTGCAGCGGGAGCAGCCGCTAGCAGGCCCAAGGTGGAGCTAAGTCTCTGTACCTATCAGATACCTGAGACAATCCAGATTCTGGCCTGACCCCACCAACTGATGTAGGCTCTCTAAGGTGTATTCTAGAAAGAGCATAGGCAGATGGCAAGAGGGGGAGTGACTGTAGAACCCTGGGAAAGCTGTCCTGATGGCTGAGGATGGTGTCACCGACCTGGCATCACACATCAAGGGCATTCACTGAGTAGCTTTGGGGTGCAAAGCTTTCCACCAGGTTCCTCCAGGAAACAGAACATGCCTTTACCCAAGACATTACTCCGAAATATCAGCTCAGACTAATTTTCTCATTCAGCAGGTGCTCAGAGGGCGTGTCCACAGCCACTCAGCTGACTGGGATGAGTGGCACTACCACAGCGGGCTGATCTCTGCAGGCCATGCCCCCCACCAGTGCACTGGCCTCTAGCCTATACTAAAAAAGAGTAATATGCTAATTAGATTGGGAGACCTTCCGGATGTCCTTCTGGACAAAGCCTGGGGCTTGACCAGCCTGCAAACCAACCCCAAATGACCCTCAGCTTTTCACCCAGGCTGGCCACGACCCCCAATGGGGACCCCCCAGGCCCCTCATCTAGGCTGGCCCCAGCCCCCAAGGGGACCCCGACCCTGATTAGAACCCTCTTCAGGGCAGACCAGCAAGCCCCCACCTATGCACCAGGCCTCTGCTATGTTAATAAAAGGGTAATATGGTAATTAGACTAGGAGATTTTTTGGATGTCCTTCTGGACAAAACCATAGTGGCTGGGCTGAGGCAGAGGTGGTTAGGGGTGATCAGGCCAGGAGGGCAAGGTAATTGGGGTTGATCAGGCCAGTGTCGCGGGGGGGGGGGCCTTTGGGGGTGATCAGGCTGGCAAGGGGGGCAGTTGGAAGTGATCAGGATGGCAGAGAGGAGCAGATGAGGGCAAGCAGGTCAGCGGGGGGTGGGAGGCAATCAGATGTGGGAGGCTGTTAGTGGTGAGAAGGCCAGCAGGGGGAGCAGTTAGAGGAGAGCAGGCCAGCGGGGGCAGGAGGGCAGTTGGGGGTGAGAGGGCCAGTGGGGGGCAGTTGGGGGAAAGCAGGCCAGCAGGCAGAGTGGTTAGGGGCAATTAGGCAGGCAGGCAGGTGAGCAGTTAGGAGCCAGCGGTCCCGGATTGTTAGAGGGATGTCCAGCTTCTTGTGGGATCAGGCCTAAACCGGCAGTCGGATATTCCCCAAGGGGTCCCAGATTGGAGAGGGTGCAGGGTGGGGTGAGGGACACCCCCCATGCACAATTTTGTGCACCAAATTATATCTAGTAAGATATAATAGAAGAAAGTAAATGTTTTCCACCAGAAGAACTTGTTTTTTTTAACAATTTGGGGAGAAGGATGGAAGTTTGGGAAGTGGTTAAGACCAGATTAATCACTAACATGCTAAATTTCCATACCCATAGGTATTTTACTAAAACACGTTTTTAGCATTTTTGAGGGGGGCTAGTTTTTTCATTTCCAGGGCTCTGAAGTCAGTCTTTTTATCTATAGTTGTTTTTAACTAAAAATTAAAGCATGTGTTATAATAGATGAAAACAGATTTTGGAGGTTGTTTGTATTATATAATAAAAATTTTAAAGCTGCTTAAAATATAATTTTTACTGTTGGAATTGTTACAGGAACAGAAAGGTAGACTAGTAATCTAAAATATTTTCATCTTAGTTTGTCGCATTCTTTAGCTAATATAGGGTGTCCCAAAAATGTATATACACTTTGAATAATAATTCAGTCAGTGTTGATTAACATATAGTTCATTTTCAAAATTTAAAAGAATCTACAGAAATGAAAAATTTCTTTTTTGTCAATGCATGTTTTCAAACTGATGACCATTCTGGTCCAGACATTGCTGTTAATGCAAAGCAATGGAATTGCAAGCATTAAGAATAATTTCTTTTGGTATTTGTGCAATCTCAATTCAGCAACTGTTGCTGGTTTTGCACCATAAACTTCATCTTTTATGTCTCTCCTTAAGAAAGTCTAGTGAATAAATTCTCTTTGTTCAAAGTTTAGTCTGACTTTACCTATTATTTCAAATCAGTTAAATTTGAAAAGGGGTAAAAATTAGGTGAGTTATCAGCTATTGAAATGTATACACATTTTTTGCAGGGGGCGCGGAGCATCCTGTGAATAATTATAAAGGCAGTATTTTTACCTCAACTGCATTTTCAAACTTCCAATAAGCATTTTAGGATGAATTTCCTTTGTTCAAAGCTTAGTCTGGCTGAAAAGAAAGAAACATCAATTGAACAATCTGCTATTAAAGCGTGTATACATGTTTTGGGACATTGTTGAATATAGACCCTATGTGCTGTAAGTTGTCCAGTTCACAAAACTACTTTCCAGAACCCTTGATTTTCCCCATAAAGTTGTAAAGACAAAGCAAAACACAATCCTATGCCTTTTAGTGGAGAGAAACCCTGCTATGGGTTATGAGGCTCATCTTGAGTAAGCAGAACACCTATAGGAACCATTAATCTAAAAGGAGGCTGTTAGCAAAGACAGCCTCATTTATTCATAGCAATCATCATGTTATAAGGGAAATCAGCTACTCTAAATCTTAAGAGTTTTGAAAATGCTGGGAGAGCCTAGAAAACTTTTCTGTGCAGATTATCATTTTCTTTTACTCTTAAGGCCTTACCACTTTTGAAAATGACTTGAATAAGATTGAGATAAATGAAATATAGATTTTTAAATATAAAGGGACATTAAGAAATCCATTTGATCTGGTTATTTTATATATAGGAACTGAGAACCTCAAAAAGTTATGTGATTTAGTGTAGATCATAGAGCTAGTTTGAAGTGGAAGTTACAGTTTTCTTACTGGGTTTGGTTGGTTAAAAGTGTGAATAGTCATTATTAAAATGTGAGATTATAGAGGACCTTATGATGAAAGAACTACTAGCGTACAATTTATTCACTGTACCTCATGCACGTTGTCACTTTGTTTCAGAAGAAAAAACTCTGTTCAGTGACTTGTGTGAAAGACTCTGACCTTTCTACAAACATGAATTATAGGAAATTTCTTGCTAACTTTGGTATTTAAACTACTTAAGTTATTTATAGGAACTGGATAATTTTTCAGAATGCCAGTAAGGGAGACTTAATAGCATAAGAGTTCTTAATATATGGTAACCTCAGATCCTAAATAAAGGTAGAATGATGTCAATATGTTAAGATTTGAGTGAAACAATACCTTTTTGAAATCTTTTGGGAGTAATAATATATCTTTTGCCAAAAAAAAAAAGACTACATAAACTTTTGTATATCCATTTTCTTTTTTCTTTCTCAAGCAAATAAGGCTTTTTAATGTTTTTATTTATTATATCTTGATAAGTCAAGAACTGATAACTTGAATCCTGTTAGAAAAAAATAAACATGTTGGCTTTTTGTTCTTTCGCTGATTTTTTATCTGGGTATTCCTTATTGTGTAAGAAAACTTATTAAATTTTGTAAATTTACACATAATTCCTGTTTATATCTTAGAATTATAACCATACATGTTCCATGATGTCAGTTTTAGGTGTTTTACTGTAGATTACTAAATAAATGTGTTATCAAACCTTTGACCCTTAAATAATAGGAATATCATTTGCACAGTTTTCTGCTCTGCTTGTTTGATGATAGATGAAAAAACTTTTTCTCCATTTTCAGATTGCTAATCAGTTCTTTCCTTGGGGTTAAGATGAGACAAGATTTACAGATTCTTTTTTTAAAATGGTGATTTTGAAAGGCCTCTAACTACTGATGATTATTTGAACCTTTTATAAGGACTTAAAAAAAAAGGACTTTTAAAAAGTCTCTCAAAGACACTTGGAAGATAATTATCCCAATTATCAGAAGTAGAATACTGTTCAACTATAGATGCAAAGGATCTTGAGGTTTTGGGGGGTTAAGAACCTCAGTTTCCATTTTTAAAGTGATTAATTAGGTTTTTGATTCCTATAAAGTGCCAGAGAAAGACAATGAATTATTCAATATCAGTTTTAAAAAATTAAAACAAATCTATTTCTTAGAGAAAGATCTTTCTTTCCCATAAACTTTTATTTAAAACCAGAGGCCCAGTGCACAAAATTTATGCATGATGTGGGGGCCCTGCACCTTCTCCATTTTGGGACCCCTTGGAGGATGTCCAAATGCTGGTTTAGGTCCTGATCTGGGACCACTGGCTCCTAACTGCTCATCTGCCTGCCTGCATACCTGACTGCCCCTAATTGCCCCCACCCCCAGCCTGGTCACCTTTACTGGCCCCCCCCCCTTGCCGGCATATTACCCCTAACTGCCCCTCTCCTGACCTGGTCATCTTACTGCCTCCCCTGCCAGCCTGGGTGCCCCAAATGCCCCCTACTGGCCTGGTCACCCTCAGCTGCCCTCCCCCCCCCCCCACCAGTGTGGTTGCCCCCAGCTGTCCTCCCTGCTGGCCTGGTCGCCTCACGCAGCCTGCTGTTTGGTCATTACTGTTACTGTGATGGCATCCCAAATAATTTGCATATTCCTCTATTAGTACAGATTAGAGGCCTGAAATTCATGCATGGATGCAGTCCCTGATCTTGGCTGGCAGCGGGGGCAGTAAGGTGATAGATGATAGAAGCATGAGCATCTGGCATGGAAGGGCAGGTCCCAGCTGATCTCTGGACCCTGGGCAGTACCTGGGCCCCTGGGCCCCTGCATGCCCCCTCTGCCTGAGTCCTGGTACCCAAGTCCCAATGCAGAGATGCGGTGAGTACGGCTGGACACCATAGGCGGGGGCACAGCATGGGACTCTGGGTTGCCCAGCAGCGCCACAGGGAAGCCACGCGGGCAGTGTACTCTCTTCCCACTGGCCTCGTGGACTAGCTCCTGCATGAACCTATGGGGAGCCCAACTGGTCCTTGCAGTTCCGGTGGCTGAGGTTTGGCTCACCCAGAAGAGGCTGCTTGGGTGCAGGGTGGGCTCCTTGTGGGCACCTGGCACATGATCATGGGGGCTTCCCAGCGGAGGGTAGCAGGGGAAGTGAGAGCGAACTCAGCAGACATCCTACATTCTCACCACACCTCTGTTTCCATCACACCTGCCCCCAAGTAGCCAGTGAGAAGTGTCAGCATGTCATTAATGCCCGCCATGTTCCATCCCATGTCCTGGTGGTCAGCACATGTCATAGTGAGTGGTTGAACTCTCAGTTGAACAATCACCTGAGGGCACAATTTGCATATTAGGCATTTATAATATAGAATGATTCCTTTCTTAGTTGTAAGAATATTACTTTTGAAGGGCTTAAGATTATCTAATTGCAAACATTTGTTTTACATACATTCTTAATTTTTTTAACTTGTCCCCCTAAACACACACACACACACACACACACACACACACATACACACAACATTGGAAGGTGCCTTTTATAAAACTATTGTAAAACTTTCATAAACATTTCAGATTGTTCTATTCTAATTCATTTAGTGGACATACCATCTCATTATTATTGGACATATATTACATTTACATTTTTTCTTACAAATTTTGGACATAAATATTGTCTGGCAATTTATCTCAGGAGAGAGTCCAAAGAGTAAAATTCTTGGGAAAACCTTTTTAAACCTCATATAGGTCTTGCTGAAGTACTTTCCAAAAGGCTTTGTCAGTTTTTACTCTCAAATGTGAATTTCAGGATTCTTATGGGAGGTTGGTGAGGATGTAGCAGAGAGCACCAAATGGTATCTGGAAACATGGTTTCTAGTTTCTGCTGTGCAATACTAATTGTAGGGTACCTGGGTTAGTAAAATAACTTGCATGAACCCCCATTTCCTGACCATAAGCTTAGATAAATTTTACTCTTTTTCCTCTATTTTTCATTCTGTTATACTAGTAAAATGGGTTTAAAGGAGGAGAATCATTGCTGATGTCTTACTCCCGTGGTGGGCAAACCTCAGCTCATGAGCCACATGCAGCTATTTGGCCCCTTGAATGTGGCTCTTTCACAAAATACCATGAACTGGGCAAGTCTATTTTGAAGAAGTGGTGTTAGAAGAAGTTTAAGTTTAAAAAATTTGGCTCTAAAAAGAAATTTCAATTGTACTGTTGATATTTGTCTCTGTTGACTAATGAGTTTGCTGACCACTGTCTTACCTGATGATTTGTCTGAAAGGAAAGGAAAAGTAGGGAGAATTATATGTATCTAGATGGGGAGGAAACTAGGCCAAATGAAAAAGACATATGTTTTACTTTTTGGTTACTTAACTGATAAAAAATAGAGTACAGTTAAATTATATCTTATAAATACTTCTGTTGAGACTTAGGGATTTCAAACAATTTTAAATAGAGAATTAAAGTATAAGGAGACATGCATGTAGCTCTTCCAAAGAAGCTGTGTTTTGTGTGGGCTATAGGTTACAAAATGATGACTCAAAGTAAAAAAAAAAAGTTTTTAAGATTCAGACATTCACACAAAAGGCAAAATATTTTAATATTTTTTAAGTAAATTATTTTGTGATGAGAAATGAGACAAAAATTTTGTATCATCTCAAATATATAGGAAAAGGTGACCTAGGCATAGGCTAAAATAGTTAATTTCTCTTTCCAAGAATCAAGGACATTATCTGCCTTTATTCAAAGAAGACTTATTCTCTATTAATAATTTATGCAACTAGGTAGCTTTAATGGTTGTGAAAGAAATCTGACTCTAGCCTTCATCTAGTCCAGAGACTTGTGTAAAAAAAAAAAACAACTCACTGGCACTGTTGCCAGTGGAGATAGGTTTTCTTGAACCAGTTTAAGGTATTGAAATATTAAACAGGTACTAATAATACTAATAATAAAAAGAGTGATAAATTAGCATGTCTGTAATTTGCTTTCTAAATTAAGAATAACAAAAAAATAGTTTGTTGCCCTAGCCAGTTTGGCTCAGTGGATTGAGTGTTGACCTGTGGACTAAAGGGTCCCAGATTCGATTCCAGTCAAGAGCACATGCCCAGGTTGCAGGCTTGATCCCCAGTGGGGAGTAGGCAGGAGGCAGGTAATCAATGATTCTCATCATTCATGTTTCTCCCTCCCTCTTCCTTCCTCTCTGAAATTAATAAAAAATATATTTTAAAAAATAGTTTGTTTTTCTTAATATTCGGTGAGGAAGGTTTATAAGCTGATAGTTTTTGTCTGTTTTAAAAATTGAGACTTTGGTCTCAAAATTTATCAATTGTAAATGTAAATAGTGTAAATATAATTCATGGTGTTAAAATGTTTTCAAATAGAAAAAATTAAAAAAGTTTGCTGAATAGTGATAGTTTTAAAACTTTATTAGTCTTCAAGTTTACTATTTAGAGTTCCCAGATAGATTATTAGAGTTAGAAATAATAGTGAGTTCATTGCTTAACTGAATAAATAATTCACATGTCACAAAAGCAGCTTTTTCTTTCTCCCTTAGCTCCTTTCTTCCCCATTATACTCAATCTCTCCCTTTTAAAAGGATTCTTTACAGCCAAAGAGTAATTTTGTGTGAATGTGCAAGGGCTTGGGCATAGTTACGGCCTCAGTGCTAACTAAATATTTGGGGTCACTTAATAAAATTAAAAACCTATCTTATATGTGTATTCTCCAATAGAAATTGAATAGATATATAGTTGTTATAACTTGTTAGGCCCTACCCTTATGGTAAAGTTGTTTTGGGAATTTCTTTAAATAAAATACATTTTTCAATTTATTTTGAATCTAGTGTCATAGTATCTCAATCAAAGCAAAACTAAGTTTTAAAATTGAGTAAATAATTGAATTTTATCTAGTTTTTCAGAAAGTTTTTTACTACATTAAATAATATTCTTAAAGCTAGTTTTGTAAAACATGAAGTTATTTATTCTTTAAATGATATTTTAGAATTATTTTCTAAGAATTATGAAATTATATTAAATATGTGGAATTTCTTATTTTCTACCTTTTATAACCCCAAAGTAGGAATTATGCCAGATTATTTTCTCTATGCTATTTAAGTCAAAGAGACTAATTATAGCCCATGATGCCACTGGAGATGATGTTATCTTTCATAAATTAACCACATCCTTATTTTGTGTAATAAATTAGTATCTGATATTCTTAAAATATTATCTAAAATATTCCTTGAATATGTATGTATTCATCACATTTCATGGTATAAAAATACTTCACATTTATGTAACAGAAATTTAAGACACAAGACCTTAGACTTTTGTTAACTGAAAATATTTATGAATTGATACTTTCTGCTTCTCCATTGTACTGATACTTCACCAAAAAAGTATCTAAATAAGATAAAATGTTATGTTTAGTATAATTCAGTGTTGTATATTTTATTTTATGCTATTCTTTATATGATAATAACCCATAATACATTGACTAATTAATTTGATCGAGATGCTCAGTTTTGATAATCAAATTCTTCTGTTATCTCTCTCTAAGTGATGCCTTTTTACTAGATGTACCAGTTAATAACACAGATTTTTTTTCAATATATGGAGTTACACATATATTGATTTATGCAATTTGTTATGTAGGCTATTTTGTTATATTGATAGCAAGCTAAAGAACTTAATATGTCAAATGTGGTGAATGTGTAAACATTATAGATATTTTTATGCTTAAAAATGTCAAATTTCATACCAAAAAATAGAGCATTTGTGGTAAGTTTTAATTCATTACTGCATTTTGAAGAAAAAGTTATCGTATACTTATGGTGAACATGCTCCATCTCAAGATATTTGTGAACACTGGTTTAAATGCTTTACAAGTGATGATTTCGATGTGAAAGACAAATGTCCAGGTGAACCAAAAAAGTTTGAAGACCAACAATTACAACTCAAAAACAACTTGCAGAAAGATTAAACAGTGCTCTGCAAACAATTTCCAATCATTTATAAGCAATGGGAAAGATTTTAAAAGAAGGAAAATGGGTGCCACATAAACAATAAAAGACAAATGGAAAACCGAAAAGTCATCAGTAAAATGTTGCTTCAGTAGTACAAAAGAAAGTCTTTTTTGCATTGAATTGTGACTGGTGATGAATAGTGGATTCATTTTGAGAATCCCAAATGCATATAATCCTGGGTTGATCTAGGTCAACCATCAGCATCAACTGCAAGGTCAAATCACTTCTGAAAGAAGACAATGCTCTCTGTTTGGTGGGTTCAGGAAGGTGTGGTGTATTATGAGTTTCTAAAACCAGGTGAAACCGTTAATACTGATTGCTACTGACAACAAATAATCAGTTTGAACCATGCTTTGATCATAAAATGACCAGAATGTGTCAGAAGACATAGCAAAGTAATTTTGCTTCATGGTAACTCACCATCACACACTTCAAAACCAGTTAAAGACATGTTAAAAGATCTTGCCTGGGAAGTATTAACTCACAAACCTTATTCACTAGAGCTTGCTCCTCCAGATTACCACTTGTTCCAATTGATGGCAAATACACTTTCTGAGCAGCACTTCAAAACATATGAAAAAGTTGAAAATTGCGTCTCTGAATGATTTGCCTCAAAACAAGAAAAGTTCTATTGGGATGGTATCCACAAATTACCTGAAAGATGGGAGAAATGTGTAGCTAGCAATGGATATTACTTTGAATAAAGCACTTTTGATGTTTCTCTTGAAATTACTGTGTTTTCTTTGATTACAAGTATTTTCTTGTAAGATTTAAAGGAAATATATGATTGTACTTTATGCTATACACCTAAAACCAATACAAAAAATATTGACAGTAAAAGTAAAATAAATAAATAAATGGATCTTAACAAAAGCAACAACTTAGTGATTCAATTGGTACAACTTTATTCTACACATAGTTATTATGATTTTATGGCACATTTTAATTTTAAGTGCTGACCCATGTGTTTTTTTTTTAAACAGGCTTTACATTTATTTACATTTTTATTTCAGTAGTCACAGAAACCATGTATTTTTGGTTTTTATTGATTCTTTAGGTACTGACACTGGTATTGTTGAAATACATTTCTAAGGAGGACAGTAAGATTTCAGTTACCAGTTGCTGCATTACAAACCATTTTAAGGCTTAGTGGCTTAAAACAACAATAGTTTATTCTTATCATTCTGAGGATTGTCTTGGTGAGTCTTCTGCATATTAAAGTGGTCTTCTTCAGGTGCTAGGATGGCAGGGCAGTCCAAATGGCCTCAATCATGTGACTGGCCATGAATGTAGGTTGCCAGCTGTGAGCAGGATATTTTTCTATTGATTTTTAGAGTGGAAAGACAAGGGGAGGGAGAGAGAGGAGAGAGGAGAAAGGAGAAAGGAGAGAGAGAGGGAAAAAAAGAGAGAGAGAGAAACGTCTATGCGAGAGAGACAATCAATTGACTGCCTCCTGTCCATGCCCCTACCTGGGTGGGGATTGAACCCAAGTATGTGCCACATGTCCTTGATTGGGAATCAAACCTGTGACCCTTCAGTACATGGGCCATCCTAGTAGTAACTAGGATGGCCCATGCACTGGGCCAGGACTAGGAATAACTTTTAAGTTTTATGTAAAGCACTCTTGTGTGTGTGTGTGTGTGTGTGTGTGTGTGTGTACAAGACACAGTAGGAACCTTTAAAATTGCCTATTTGTATAGCGCTTAATTTCAGAACATGTTCATGCATATTACTATACTTTTTTTATTCTAAGTTGTAAGATACACCTTTGATTTAATAACTTCTCTCTCGAGGAAAATCAAATATTTTTCTTGGGGAAGGGAGGAGCATTTTGTCTATTCTACCTAAGTATTATCCTGAATAACTTTTAGTTATAGGCATTACAGCAACATACTGCTGTTAACCTTTGGCACTTTTAGGATTAATAGCATAATTCTGAGGCTATGCACTCAGAAATTACTTGGCTATGCTGAGACCAGTTTGGCTCAGTGGATAGAGCGCCAGCCTGCAGACTGAGGGGTCCCAGGTTCGATTCTGATCAGGGGCATGTATCCTGCTTGCGGGCACATCCCCAGTGGGGGGCGTGCTGAGGCTGCTGATCGATGTTTCTTTCTCATCAATGTTTCTAGCTCTCTATCCCTCTCCCTTCTTCTCTGTAAAAAAATCAATAAAATATATATTTTTTTTAAAAAGAAATTGCTTGGCTTGGCTTTCATTTTCTAATTAAACTTACAAGTTTTTATTTTTACTACTTACATTATATATTACATTATTTAGAAGTTAACTACTTTTTTAAAAAAAAGTTTTCATTGGTTTCAGAGAGGAAATGAGAGGGAGACAGATAGAAACATAAATAATGAGAGAGAATCATTGATTGGCTGCCTCCTGCACACCTCTACTGAGGATTGAGCCCACAACCTGTGCATGTGTCCGGACCAAAAATGGAAGTATGACCTTTTGGTTTATAGATTGATGCTCAACCACTGAGCAACACTGTCTGGGGGAAGTTAACTACTCTTGAAAGTTAAACAGAAGAATTTAACAGACAGGTTAATTGTGGATTATCATTTGGTAGACCTTTTAAAAATAAATGAATCACATGTTACAGGCAGTTCTGTATACACAACTTTTTATTTCAATGCTGCAATATAATTATCTTTATAAAGGCATTTCAAGAAATAATTAGGAATTTAACATTAAATTAAAACCAAACTGTATATAGTTCTAGCAGTATGGATAACTGAGGTGACAGATGAAAGACATATTCTTTTTTAAATATTTTTAAATTGATTTTTAGAAAGAGAAAAGGGAGAGAAATATCTATGTGAGAGTGGAACATTGGTCAGCTGCTTCCTGTTTGCCCCCTTCCAGGAACCAAGCCTGAAACTCAGGCATGTGCCTTTATTGGGATTCAAACCAACAACCTTTCAGTGCATAGAACGATGCCCAGCCAACTGAGTCACACTGGTCAAGACAAAAAAAAACACACACCATTCTTAGTTATGTCTAAGTTTATATATGGATAGGCAGTGACAAGGTATAATCTATGTAAATGACTGGCAGGGTTCTCTTAATATCTACAATAAGATTCCTATTAATTTAAAAAAATGTTAAAGTGAAAAATATGCATTTTAGAGTTGAAAAAATGAATTATTTTTTTTATTCCCCTCCTAACAGCTATGTAAAGAAGACAGAGTAGGCTTTGTTTAGTGTTTCGATTAAGGTAAGGGATCTGAATGTTTGCTACTTCAAGTCACATAGTAAGTAGTTGGTCTAGAATTATAATGCAGGACTTCAAAACTTCCAGATATATGACTGTATTATGCTATCTTTTTAACGACAAGTTAGTAATGGATTAATTTCAATTTAATGAAATTTATTCAACATATATTTAAAAGTGCTATTTATGTCAGGCATTATGTTAAATGCAAAAGACTACCTACCAGCAAGATAGGTAGTCTGTGTCCTCATGTAACCAACAATTTTTGCAAAAGACTAAAACTAAACGAATCATTATAACTAAGGTGAATGTTAAGGTAGAAATTATAAGGTAATATGAGATTATATAAGAAGCAAACCTGGCCTGGAATGGTAGTTAGTTTTGATGGTGAAATCAAGGAAGTAACAAGAGAAATAACTTTCAGGCTGAGATAGAAAGAATCAGCATGAGTCAGAGCATTGCAAGTAGCAGAAATAGCATCTGCAAAAGGAAAAGGAAGAACTGCGATGTTTCCAATGTGGTTGAGCCACGAGAAGAAGAAATAAAGGTGGAGAGGAATTAAGGAAACTGATTGTGATCTTAGGATTTTAGCCTTTATCCTAAAGAATATTGGGAAGCTGTAAGAAGTTGTAAGCAAAAGTGTAAATAGTTAAATTTTCATTTGAAAAACATGAATCTTACTGCAGTGAATGTAGAAGCTTGCTGTTAGAAGCTCTTTCTGTGGACAAGGTTGAAGATTATGGATACAGTGGTGAGTTGGAGAAAAGGGTCTAAATTTGAAATTTTGGAAGTAGACAAAACCTAAGGATTTGACAGAAATGTAAAATTAATATTATTACTGTACAATCTATAAAATTTGATTGCATGTTCATCTCAATCCTTTCAGTAATTTTTGCTTAATGTTAAGAAATGACTATATTATAGAATGTAATTTAGAAAGTATTATTCCTTAAAATATAATTTATGAATTGAGCAAATTTCTTTTATGTGATAGGTTCCATTAAATAGTATAGGAGAACTTAATTTCAAAAGAGAAATTTTTGACATCTTAACTTACACAGTAAAGCTTATAAGTAAATTTGTACATATATATTTATACATATATAATGCATTTTGTTTGTATCACTATATTTTTTTTAATTCTCACCTGAAGTTATATTTTCCACTGATTTTTTTTTTTTTTTTGAGAGTGAGGGGAAGAGAGGGATAGGGCGGGGAAGAGACAGAGAAATAGAAATATTGATGTGAGAGAGACATGCATCACCACCAGGCCTGGGATGGAACCTGCAACCCAGATATGTACTCTTGACTGAGAATCTAATCCGAGACCCTTCAGTCAGCAGGCCTATGCTCTTAACTACTGAGCTATGTCATTTATTAATATCAGATTTGAAAGCTGACTGAATATTTAGGACTTTTCTGTTTTTAGTTTATTAATCAAAACTTAGATGAGTAGTGTAACCCATATTGTTTTCAATAGCATTTTATTAAGAAACTTTTTCCCCCATAAAAAAAAGAAGGAAAATCTTATCTTTTGTAATAGCATGGATGGATCTGGAGAATATTATGCTAAGTCAGTGGTCGGCAAACTCATTAGTCAACAAGAGCCAAATATCAACAGGACAACGATTGAAATTTCTTTTGAGAACCAAATTTTTTAAACTTCTAACGCTGCTTTTTCAAAATAGACTTGCTCAGGCCATGTTATTTTGTGGAAGAGCCACACTCAAGGGGCCAAAAAGCCGGACGTGGCTTGCAAGTTGTAGTTTGCTGACCAGGGTGCTAAGTGAAATAAGCCAGTGAGAGAAAGACAGATGCCATATGATCTCACTTTCATATGGAATTTAATGAACAAAATAATTTAACAAATAAATAGAAGCAAAAGCATAGATATGTAGAACAGACTGCCAGCTGTTAGAGGGGAGGGGTATTAGGGAGCTGTGTGAAAATCAGGTGAAGGGATTAAACAAAAAAACAACTAACTCTCTCCCTCTCTCTCTCTCTCTCTCTCTCTCTCTCTCTCTCTCTCTCTTTATTGTCCGCGGGGGGGGGGGAGGGGTAGGGCGAGGTAAAAGAGTCCAGAGTCCAAAGGGGGCGGGGGATAAATGGGGATGGAAAGAGACTTGACTTGGGTGATGGCTGCACAATGCAGTCTGCAGATGATGTTTTGTTAAGTTGCACACTTGAAACCTATATGGTTTTGTTAACCATTGTTGCCCCAATAACCTTAATTTAAAAAAATAAACATTTTCCTTTATTATGATAAGTATCTATTGCTAGATCTTTGGTTTTAAAATAGATTTCTTGTTAAATTAGAGAATCCAGGAAAAAAGTTTTAGAAGCATACTTATTTAAATGCCTTATGAACTGCTTTATTTACTTAGCCAACAAATAAGCATTATTAGTCTATTTTATAAGGGATGGCATAGTCAAATACGTGTAAGGGCTTCACTGTCAAGATTTAGACCATTTAGGGAAGTAGTTTGAAGACTGGGATTCTAGAGAGTTTATGCATGTCTCCTGGGGAGGGACACTATTAATGTTCTGTTTTACCATCAGCGTGTGGGAGCTGTGGGGGTGGGAGCAGGGCTGCCTGCAAATAGGTCTGGCGCACAGTGAGAGGGGCTGGCTGGGAGTGTGGAGGATGGACCAATCATTGGCAAGGAGGAGTGGGTTTACCAAGATGCATGAATTCATGCACTGGGCTCCTAGTTACTTTATAAAGGTAAAAATTATTTCTCAGCAAGATAAAATGTCAAAAGACGGAAGGAAAGGAGGAAATGAAAGAGGAAACAAGATTTTTGAAATAAGAAGTATAAAACTATCCAGGTTGTATTTTTAGTTTAAACTAAATCCAAAGAGAAATTCACTGTTTCTAGGATAATTTTTATCTGCTTCACAGTATCTTTCTAGCATCTTCAACTATCTGAATGTGCATACTTGGAACTTAGAATGGGATGGGCATATGTAGGATGTAGGAAGTAAATGAACTATATAGATGAGAGTTTAGTGGTTCTCTTAAATAAGAATAAAATATAGCAGAAACAAGAGATAGTTGATATCAGAGAGAAATCAGGCTGTAAGAATATAGCACTCTGAATATATTATGGACCCATGAAAGCCTTACTGTATTAAAAGCCTAATTTAACTCCCGTATAAATGATTGAGAAGAGGTCACATTGTTTGGTGTACTCTGATATTTTAAATATGCCTCTCCCCAATCCTATCTAATAAAGTGGGAATATGCTAATTGACTCTCATGCTATCACAAAGATGGTGGCAACCACAGCCAATAAGGAGGGAATATTCTAATGGACTGCCACCCCCTCAAAGTTGGTGGCGCCCATAGTCACAAGATGGTGGCGTCCAGTCCCCTCAGCCCCACTGGGGTCACAGGGGCCTGACAAGGCTGGACCCACCCCCAGGGCTGGCCCCAGGTGCAGGCAAGCCTCGGATGGCAGCCTAGGCTGCCCAAGGCTCAGGTAACCAGGGCTGGCTGAGGTTTGCACTGCTGGTGGTGGCAGCAACAGAGGTGTTATGGGACATTGCCTTCTGATCACCAGGTCACCTCCCGCCCCTGAGGGCTCCTGGACTGTGAGAGGGGGGCAGGCCAGGCTGAGGGACTCCCCCCATTTTCATGCACCAAGCCTCTAGTAATACATACAATATACAATCATTATAGGCAATTAAGAAGATACAAAAAAGTAATATAGCACTTTTCTTTAAAAGCCAAGAATACATAAAATCGAGTGTATAATTTTCTAAAAATATATAAATAGATCTTGGGACTTACTAATTTCCTAGTAACAAATTAGTTTTCAAATTAGTCTAATTTAAATTTTAAAAGTATTAATTGGTTCATATAAGAAAGTACCAGAAAGTTAGCTAAGCAAGTGGTTCAATATTTTGAAGAACTTAGGTTGTATTTCTTCTCTAGTCGTTTTACCCAGTATTGCCATTCTGTAGTTACAGATGGCTTCTGATTGGAATCAGGATTCTTTTGTTTGTTTTTTACCCCCTTCAGATACAAAGAGAACTAAGTTCTGTTACTGTTTTTTAAAGCAATATAGCTTTATTTTTTTCCCTTAAGAAGTTCCATTTCACCCCACCCCCAGTTTGCTTCTCAGTGGCTTAAATTTTTCTAATTCTAAAATTCCTAAACTAATCATTGGCAAGGAGGAATGGGTTTATCATAATAATAGATTAGAGTAATTGTTGTCTATCTTTGTATCTCAGGGTCAGTCAGCTTCCCCTAAAGCACATTGAATTTTGGGAGAGTTTTGGATAGAAATCAAATCATGGATCGTTATCAAAGAGGAAGCTTTCAGTAGGCACTCAACATTGTCCATTGCAAATGCATGAAGAATACATATTACCTGAAAATTTTCCTTGAATGAAACATCACTTTCCTTTCTCAATCCCAGAAAGTATAAGGTGAGTCCTTGCTGAATCTACTCTTGGTTTCCTATGTTTTAGCACACTCATTAGCAAAACTTTTATAGCTTCTTAATTGAAGATTTTTTTTGTCCAGAAATTCTCTTGTCACTTAATAGGCACCTATCTGTAGAATAAATAATGTGGGCTCTAAATAGAATAGAGTTTGTTTAGGAAAATGCAGTTCCTTAAATAAGCCTTACTTAAATAATATATATTCTTTTCCTCCTCTTCAAAGGATTTGTTACCCTAATCTTTGTAGTAGTGTTTTCCTTAATATCTGGTTATACTAGTAAAGATGAAGTGTAATTTATGGGGTTATTTACAAAGAAAAATAAATACTGATTTTTTAAGTTTAAAAAAGTCTTTGTATAGAAAATGCTAATTACATATTGACTAGAGGCCTAGTGCACAGATTCATGCACCAGTGGGGTCCCTAGACCTAGCCTGCTGGATCTGGCCAAAACTGGCTCTGCAACATCCCCCACAGGGTCCCAGATTGCGAGAGGGTACAGGCCAGGCTAAGGGACCCCAATGGTGCATGATCCAGGCCAGGGGAGGGATATAGGAGGTTGGCCAGTTGGGGAGGTACCACAGGAGAGCACTGGGCATGTCTGGCCCATCTCACTCAGTTCCTATCAGCCAGACTCCAGAAGCAAGCTAACCTACCAGTTGGAGCATTGAAGTGGCCTTAGCATAGTGTTAGTATATTATGCTTTGATTGATTGAATGGACGACCTAGGGATCAGACACTTAGCATATTAGGCTTTTATTATATAAGATTATTGAGTTTATTGGAGTACAGGTTTCAAGTCTACAATTAAATAAAATATCTGCACACTGCATTCTGTGCCCATTTCCCCAAGCAAAATCTGTTTTGTCTCCATTTCCCCTCTTTGCCCATCTCCACATAACTCTTCACCCCCTCTTCCTTCTGGCTGTTACCACAGTAATGTCAGTGTCTATGTGTTTTTGTTTATGCTTAATCCCTTCACTTTTATCCAGCCCCCCAACCTACTTTCTCTCTGACAACTGTCAGTCTGTTCCATGTATCCATGCTTCTGTTTCTATCTTGTTTATCAGTTTATTTTGTTCATTGGATTCCATGTATAAGTTGAGATGATATGGAATTTGTCTTTCTCTGACTGGCTTATTTCACTAAGCATAATAATCTCCAGGTCTATCCATGCTGTCCCCAAAGGTAAGATCCCTCCCTCCCTCCCTCCTTTTCTCCCTCCTTTCCTTCCTTCCCTCCCTCCTTTCCTTCCGTGCCTTTCCTCCCTCCCTCCCTTCCTCTTTCCCTCCCTCTCTTCCTTCCATCTTTACTTCCTTCCTGTGAAGTAGTATTCTATTGTGAAAATATACCACAGCTTTTAAAAAAAATGTATGTATGTATTTATTTAGAGAGGAAGGGAGAGAGATAGAAACATCGATAGCTGCTTTTTCCTGCACACCCCTATTGGAAATCAAGCCTCCTGACCTGGAATTGAATGGGTAATCTCTTGGTTCATAGGTTGATACTTAACCATTGAACAACACTGGCCAAGGAAACAATAGCATTTTTTATCCACTCATCTAGTGATGGTCATTTGGGCTGTTTTCAGATTTTGGCTATTATAAATAATGCTGTAATGAACGAAGGAACGCATATATTTTTTCAAATTAGTGTTTCAGGATTCTTAGGGTATATTCCCAGGAGTGGGATTGCTGGGTCAAAAGGCAGTTTTAGATTTAATTTTTTGTCGTAACTCTATGCTATTTTTCATAGTGGCCACAGCTGCCTGCATTCCCACTAACAGTGCACAAAGGTACTCTTTTCTCCATATCTGGGCCAGCACTTATTGTTTGTTGATTTATTGATCATAGCCATTCTGGTAGGCGGGAGATGATATCTCATTGGGGTTTTAACTTGCATCTCCATGATGATTAATGATGTTGAGAATTTTTTCATATCTATTGGCCATCTGTAAACATATCCTCTTTGGATAATTGTCTATTCAGGTCCTTTGCCCATTTTTTAGTTGGATTGTTTGTCTTCATGGTGTTGAATTGTACAAATTCTTTATATATTTTGGCACTTAATTCCTCAGTGTATGTATCATTAGCAAATATAATCTCCCTAATTATATATTTTAAGTATCTATTGTTTTAACAAAAATATTTAACCAGCTGGCTGTATATTTCATTTTTTTAAGTTTTCAGATTTCTAAATATTAGCTAAATATTTTAGTATCTGGGTCACACAGTCATTATAAACAAATGTAGGCCAAAATGGTTTATCCTTTTCAGTTGCCAGCCTAGTTCTCATTCTACCATGCTCTGATGTTCATTTTTTTGGTTCTATTTCATCTAAACTTTATTTATTTTTGCAAAGTACTGTGTTAGTTCTTTGTATACAATTGGTCTTACTGTTTATTTATTTATTTATTTTTGTTTTTTTCCTCCTGAATCAAACAAGGTAACAGAGAAAATAATTGTGCTCTTGGCTGCTATGTTTTAGAATTGTTGTATATAAAGGGTCACACATGTTAAATTACACACTGCTGTGCTAATTATTGTGAGAAACCTTATTTAAAATGCTAGAAAAATTGTGTTTTGGTATAGAAACTAACATTTCTTAGAGTCAACCTGAGTGTAATTTGTTATTGATGGACTCAGTATTCCTAAATACCTTGCAGAATTTTTAAATGTAAACCAGTTCTATCTTGTCATACTAGATGCTATAGCATTTTTCTTCAAGTAAAATGAGAAGTCCTAAGTGTTATGATACTAAGATTAGTGAAGGGAGAGGAAAAGAAAAGAGGAGTAAATTGCAACATCAAAAAATTTACCTTTACTGCCGAAATCGGTTTGGCTCGGTGGATAGAGAGTTGGCCTGCGGATTGAAAGGTCCCAGGTTCGATTCCGGTCAAGGGCATATACCTTGGTTGCGGGCACATTCCCAGTAGTGGGTGTGCAGGAGGCAGCTGATTGATGTGTCTCTCTCATCGATGTTTCTAGCTCTCTATCTCTCTCCCTTCCTCTCTGTAAAAAATCAATAACATATATTTTAAAAAATTTACCTTTACTTTTGAAGTACTATAAAATGTAAATTCTATTTTAAAATACTTTTTTAAGGGTGTGTGTAGTTTATTGGCAGCTTAATATAGTTTTCCTTTTCTTAAAATTAAGAACTTTATACCTTTTGGAATTTTTAATATTTTTGCTTAATTTAGAATATGTGATTTCATACAACTGTATCCTATTTTGAAAGCATAAAATGATAGCATGTATTCTTCTTGAAGGAAATTAATATGTATTCATTTAGAATTATTGGACATTTGATTAGTAAATTTTCCAGATGAACAGCATTTACTTTCTTGATTGCTAAAATATTTCATCTCAACCATTGCTTTAAAATGTCTTAGAAAGCTTTATATATTTTAATTACCTTGGGTTATTAATGAATATTTGTTAATAGAGTGTCTTCAGGGGCTACTGAGGTATGTCATAGAGCCATTTGTTCAGTAGCTATTTTTGCTTTGAGATTTTGTAAATAGTGATTCTACTTTTCACAGCTTTATGTTTATTCATATGGTTATTAGCATACAGATAAGGGTATCTGAGTAAAGTAAGAGAAATAATTTCTTATAGGCTTGAAGAGTATCAGTGAGCAAAGTACTGGGACTTTATGATGTTTATTTTTATTTTATTTAGTTTCTTCCTTCTGCCCCAGGAGCCCACCCGTTTATGCCCTCTAGCCTAAAAAACAAACAAACAAAAAAAAGCGTGGTACTTGATACTGTTCCAGATAGTTTTATTGTAAGAAAGGTAAGTTTAGTTTTTGGAGCTAGACAGTGATGGGGATTATAACTGGATCATTCAATAACTCTGGAATCTTAGGCAAGTTCACAACAATAAAATGGATATGTAGTACCTATCTCCCAGGGTTGTGAGGATTAAAAATAATGCATCTTAAATTGAGGTATTTTAACATGTAATTTTCTTTCCTTATGTTTTAAGGTGAGTGACCCACTTAATTTGGAAATGACATTTGCCTCTTTTAGCATTATACCATAAGGATTAATCAGTCAATCATCTCTAAAATACAATAGTTTTTGAAGATCACTTTATTCAGAAATAGATGGTATATGATAAGATGTTGATTGATTTAATCATATGAATGAAATGTGGTGGAATATTTTTAAAGCCTGAAAAAATTGATATTCAGATACAAGAAAAATATTTTTAATAAAATGTGAAAAAATATTTTTTCAGCCAATAAGACTAAATTATGTTGAAATATTTTATTAATATCTCCAAGGAGTTTATAAGCTAATAAGTGCTATTTTTTATTGCAAAAGTAAATGTTAACTTCTATACCCATGTATATAATCTTAAAAAACCTAGAGTTCCCTATGCCATTTTGCATTTACTAGTGACATAGCAGTTATGCTCCCTATTGCAGTGAGCTTTACTGGTAGTAACCTGAAACAATACTGCACAGACACACAAATAAATCATGTATTTCTTGTTATGAAATTTTATAATTGTTCTTAACTTTAATGTTATCCATTTCCAGGTCAAAGGATAGAATATATTTTATTTAATAAGTTCACCAAATACACATATAGTGCTATTAGGTTTTAATGATACCAGAGGGAAAAAAAAACAAAAGCATTGCCTATGCCTCTAAGGAGCTGTCTCACAGTAATATGAACTATTTGATTAAGAAGATTAACACACATAGTATAATGGAATTTTACAAAACTTGCCTATTAAAAAACTTTCCAAAAGGCCAGCGGGGGTGTGTAGGTGGAATGGAGGCAGAGTATGAATTAGAATAAAAGATACAATTTAAAATTGTCTTACATTTAAGAATAGTGATATTAAACTTAAAGGTAAGTTCACTTTAACAGCAAGAATTCTCATTCTCAAAGGAAATAAAGGAACTTTGCTTGTTATTGAGATTTATTCACAAGAACTTGACATTTTTATTGGTATTGGATATAGCAAAGCTTTATTGTTGATCTGTGTTATTGGACAAGCTAAAATTGTGAATAGTTTGCATTGTAAACTGCATTAAAATACCTTTGTATTTTCTACTAAATACAAGCAATATAACTGTTAAACTGTAGATTATAATCCAATAAGAGGCATTCCATGTTTTAAACTGTTTTGCCTTCTCTTCCTCAATAACGAAGGCCTTTAAGGTCTTTTGATGTATCATAAAGAAAAAGTTGGGAGCTGTTTGGCTCCAGCAAAGGAGAGTTAATTGACCCTTAGGTCAATTAGGATATTTCCCTACTGCCAAGTCTTTGCTCAGTTGCTCTTTATCTTTGCTATTGCAGATTTACTCCTCATCATCTACTCAAAGATCTCTTAAGATCCCTTTCAAACCCACCTTTGACAACTTCTATTGTCTACCATCTCCTTTATCCTGAATTAACAAGGAAGAATAAAAAGTTGCCAGAAAAACAAAAACAGGCTTAACAGTTAAATCATCTAATATCTGTTTTATTCCTCACAGCCAATTGATTAAAATAATTCCTTTTTTCCCCCAAATGCTGGCTAGTTTGTTTGTTTGTTTGCTTATTTTATTATTTTTTTACATTACCCTGCTTGAAATTAATTAATTTTTTAAATTTTAATAAGTCTTTATTGTTCAGATTATTACAATTGTTCCTCTTTTTTCCCCCCATATCTCCCTTCCACCTGGTTCCCACTCCACCCTCTGCCCTTATCTCCCCCTCATTGTCCTCATCAATAGGTGTATGATTTTTGTCCAGTCTCTCCCTGGACCCCCCCAGCCCTCACCGCTTTCCCCCTGAAAATTATCAGTCCACTCCCTTTCTATACCCATAATTCTATTATATTCACCACTTTATTCTGTTCATCAGATTTTCAATTCACTTGATTTTTAGATTCACTTGTTGATAGATATGTATTTGTTGTTCATAATTTTTACCTTTACCGTTTTCTTCTTCCTCTTCTTAAAGAATACCCTTCAGCATTCCATATAATAATGGTTTGGTGTTGATGAACTCCTTTAGTTTCTTCTTATCTTTGAAGCTCTTTATCTGCCCATCAATTCTGAATGTTAGCTTTGCTGGGTAGAGTAATCTTGGATGTAGGTTCTTGCTATTCATTATGATGACTATTTCTTGCCACTCCCGTCTGGCCTGCATAGTTTCTGTTGAGAAATCAGCTAACAGTTGAATGGCTGCTCCTATGTAGGTAATTAACTGTATTTCTCTTGCTTCTTTTAATATTCTCTCTCTGTCTTTTGCTCTTGGTATTTTAATTATGATGTGTCTTGGTGTGGTCCTCTTTGGATTTTTTTTTGTTTGGGGTTCTGTGTGCTTCCTGGAATTGTAAGTATTTCTTTCACCAGGTGGGAGAAATTTTCAGTCATTATTTCTTCAAATAGGTTTTCAGTATCTTGCTCTCTCTCTTCTTCTGGCACCCCCATAATTCTGATGTTGGTATGCTTGAAGTTGTCCCACAGGCTCCTTATACTATCTTCACATTTTTTTTATTACTTTTGCTTTTCCAGTGGAGTGTTTTTTGCTTCTTTGTATTTCAAATCTTTGACTTGATTCTTGTGATCCTCTAGTCTGCTGTTAGGTTCCTGTATAACATTTTTTTTTAATTTCAGTCAGTGGATGTTTAATTTCTAGTTGGTTCTTTTTCACCTCCTCTTGGATCTCGCTAAATTTATCCATTTTTTTTTCTAGGAAATTTTTAAAAAAACCTCATAACCATGGTTTTGAACTCTATATCCAGTTGTTTGTTTTCCTCCATTTCTTTCATTTGTGATCTATTCTTTAGTCTCCGAATATTTTGATGCTTCCCTGAGTTGGGAGAGTAGCTTTGTGTGCTAGCTGTCCTATGTGGCCCAGTAGCTCTGCCTCCCCAGTTACCTAAGGTGGACACTCTTGGTGCACCCCTTTGTGAACTGTGTGTGCAGGCTTGTTGTAGTTAAGTCTTGATTGCTGTTGGTATCACTGGGGAGGGGGGAGAGGGACATTGACCTCCAAGCCAATTGGTTGTGAAGATCAGCTGTATCTGTGCATGCAGGCTTGCCTCCAGACCTCTGGCTTTCATGCATGCACGAGAGCTTCTGGATCTCTGCCTTTTGTGGCTCCCCTGAGTTTCCGTGCACTCTAGGGACCCGTATGAGTCTGGGTCTCGCCCCAAACTGAAGTTCAGTGCAGTTGGACCTGGATTTCAGTTCTGTTGTGAGGTTGTGTTTTCCTCCCACTAGAGGAAGCCAGGCGCAATCAGGAGTCAGCGCTCTGTGTGTACACTTTCGCAAGGCCCCAGACTTCTGTCTTTCATAGCTCCCCTAAGTTTCCGTGAACTCCTTTCTTTTCACATCAGTCCAGACTTTCCCTATGAGTCTTGCCTGGAACTGGGGTTCAGTGCAGTTGGGATTTTCTGTCTCCCTCCTGCTAGAGGAAGCCAGCTAGACCCTCCTCTGCCCCTCCTCTCCATGAGTGTATCTCCGTACCTCAGCTTTTTACAGCTCCTCTGAGTCTTTGTAAGTCCCTCTCTTTACTTCTAGTTGTAGAATTTTCACTCAGCCAGCTTTCCTGTGGTTCTGGATTGTATCCGTTCTGTCTTTTAGTTGTAGTTTTAAAATTGTTGTGCGAGGCAGCAGCTTAGGTGTTCACCTATGCCGCCATCTTGGTTTCTCCTGATTAAAATAATTCTTTAGATTCTTGTCCCTACAGACTGTCATTACATACCACATTATGCATATCATTGCCAAAACATTCTTTCTGCAGACTGATTAGATTTTTGAAAAGAGGTGGAGGTGGAGGTGGAGGTGATTGGTAGAAGTAGAGGTAGAAGTGATTGGTAGAGGTAGAAGGAGAAAATCGTCTTTTCCAGGATGCGTAATATGTACTGTGCAGTGTATTGCACTATCCTGAAATGCCTGTAGTGCTCCAGTTTTCTACTTTCTTTTTACACTATTGTCTTTGACCTGAAATGCAGTTTCTTTTTATCTATAAAAAATCTTAGTTATTAGTTACTATAAGGTCTAGCAAAGATTTTTTTTCTTCTTGAAGTCTTGCCTATCAACCTTAATTTAAATCACTTCTCTAAGCTCCAACTCATACTACTCATTGTGCTGAAATAAGACTTCTGTGATACTTGGAATATGGTGAGAGGTTATTTTCCCAATGAGACTCCAATAGAGTTTCATATCTTGAGCTTCTTAGCAGAACATATATAACAAATATAGTGAGTGTGAAAATATTGGATAATTGATTTACTCACATTATTTTTTAAATATAATTGCTTGGTACTCTCTACCCAAAGAAGGAATTACTGTGTAAACTTCTTTAACTGTTTATTGAACCCAGGGCTGCCTACTTCTGAGTTCCTAACTACTCTTGAGTATGTAGTTTGGTCATTGGAAAATAACTATTGGAGTTTGGGATGGGTTGTGTAAGTTTTGGAGAAGGAAGTAAATCTATTATTGGATATTTAAAACCATTGCCTTTTCTGTTTTAAAGCATTATGTTCCTTGTTAGGATTAAATTGGTGCAAGCATACTTAGCTTCCCTTCTCTTTAATACAGTACTGAAAATGGTGTGATATTGAGTTAGAAACTCTGGAAATGTAGCCTAGAACTCTGCATCCTAATTAAACCTCACTGACATTTGAAGGCATTTGGTGGTGGTAGTGGTGGTGGTGGTAGTGATAGTAATAATGGGAGTAATGATGATAACGATTGTGATATTCTACTTTTTAAAAAATATATTTTTATTGATTTCAGAGAGGAAGGAAGAGGGAGAGAGAGAGAGAAACATCAATGATGAGAGAGAATCACTGATCGGCTACCTCCTGCATGCCCCCCACTGGGGATTGAGCCTGTAACACTGGCATGTGCCCTTGACTTAAATTGAACCTGGGATCCTTTAGTCCACAGGCCGACGCTCTATCCACTAAACCAAACCAGCTAGGGCAGTGGGTCAGCAAACTCATTAGTCAACAGAGCCAAATATCAACAGTACAATGATTAAAATTTCTTTTGAGAGCCAAATTTTTTAAACTTAACCTATATAGGTAGGTACATTCTTATTAACTTAATTAGGATACTCCTAAGCTGGCCTTTGCTAAAAATGTCCTCAATCTGATTGAGGTACACTCAAGGGGCCAAAAAGACACATGTGACTCGTGAGCCACAGTTTGTTGACCACTGAGCTACATCTTGATATTCTATTTTTGAAGGTTTTTATGTGCCTTGTCTACTCTTCTAGGCAGTTTACAACTATTAATTTAGCTGATGTTCATAGCAAGCCTATGTGGTAAATATGATATATTCATTTTTCAGGTGGAGAAACTAAGACAGAGTCATAAATTAATAAATTGTTCAAAAAAATAACTTTCTTAAAAACATGGTAAAGATCCATGAAAACGGTGAGGCACATTTCTTTGGTTGATGAAAAAAAACCCCACAAAGTCAGCTGATCAATAATTTTCTCTCATCATTGATGTTCCCCCCCTCACCCCCCTCTCTTTCTCTCTCCCTTCTTCTCTGAAATCAATTAAAAGACAAAAACAAAAACAAAAAAACTTCAGCCCTGACTGGTTTGGCTGAGTGGATAGAGCATCTGCCTGCAGACTGAAAGGTCCCAGGTTCGAATCCTGTCAAGGGCATGTACCTTGGTTGTGGGCACATCCATATTAGGTGGTGTGCAGGAGGCAGCTGATCGATGTTTCTATCAAAACATCCATGTTTCTCACTCCCTATCCCTATCCCTTCTTCTCTGTAAAAAATCAATAAAATATATTAAAAATAATAAAAACAAATCCTCACAATACCTTCTAAAGGATTGCTGTGACTGATAATGAATAAACTGTTTTTACATAATATATTGACATGTCAATATGCTAACTGAGGATAGAGTACCTCAACAACTAAAACTAAATATACCCTATATTTCTTTTAGGAAGCCAGTCACAATTCTAGGTGAAAAGTAAGTGCGCGCGCGCGCACACACACACACACACACACACACACACACACAAACTTAGCACATTAAGGAAAATATTAAATTATTATAATTTCTAATAAACTCATATGATTTTAAGACAACTCTTTCTCAAAATTAATGGAAAACATATCCTTGAGTGAGAATTAACAACACCAAAAAGCATTTGTTCTTAAGGCATCTATCTTGATTTTGATGGTGACTTGCTGTGTGACTTTGGACAAATAATGTCCTAGTACTGGACCTGTTCTTTCACTTATAAATGAGGGCTAGTACTAAATTATAAGACTCTTATAAATAGACTAGAGGCCTGGTGCACACATCCATAAATGTTTACTACCTATGTGTACATGCATATACATTATATTGAGCTATTACTTTTGTGAACAAATGAAGTATAATAGTCCTTAATCATATAGTTTTTGCTTTACTAGCATAAGATAAATCTTGATTTTTATGTGATAAAATATTTTATTCTATTTTAATAATTAGTGGTATGAATATTTTATGCCTGTTGGCTCAAAGACTAGACAGTAGGATCTCAGGGGAATGTGTGATGGTTGTGATGGTGGTAGGATAGAATTAACTTGTTTAGCATCATTGCCTATTCAAAAGAGTTTTGGTGAGTGATTTTAAGTGTTGATAATGAGTTCTCTGACTTTTGAGACCAGTAGAACTAAAAAGTATGTTACATTTTATTAGAAACAGCTTATGAGTTATGACTGAATAGACAGTGAAATCTAAATTAAGTTAGTGGTCAACTTTTATCTGTACAGTGAAATATAAACAGTGTTTCAACTGTTGTTTTTTTTAATATTTTCTACTTACAAATTATCTGAATTTCTCTTGCTGTATGCTTGGGATAAGTTATATCATTGGAAGCAGTCAAGATCAAACATTTTATTTCTTTTACTATCCATGTGGCATGCTTAAATTGTTAGACAAATCCTATGAAAAAATGTGTAAAATAGAATGCTAGAAAATGAAAGAAAAATAGATGTGATACCATAAAAAATTCTAGGATATTTTTTATAGAAAGTTTTGATAAAATTTTTTATGATCTTCAAACTCACATTTTTAGTCTGGAAGAACTGGGAGCAAGACTTAATGCCTGTCTGAAAACTTATAAAGAAGGAGGTATTTGATTTAAAGTAATCACAAACATTTCTTTCCCTACTTTATGAGTTGATTCTTTGCATTTTCTAGGGCTGATAATCTAATGTTTGAGATTAGCATGGAGGTTGCAAGGTTGAAATCCTATCTAATAAAAGGGTAATATGCAAATTAACCATTACTCCATCACAAAGATGGCACCCAAAGCCACAAGATGGCAGTGCCCAGTCCTCTCAGCACCCCAGAGTCCCCCAGTCCTGGGGGCTAGGTTGGGATGTAGAACGCTTGCGTCGTTGTTCCAATGATGAGGCAAGTGTTCTGCGCCTGGCTGCAGATAGGTCTCTGGGCCGCAGAGAGCTTCTGGATAGCGAGTGCAGAGCGGCCAGGGTCCGCAGAAAGGTATTGGTACACGGATTCATGCTCAGGGCTACTAGTCTTTTTTTTTTATTAAATATATTTTATTGATTGTTTACGGAGAGAAAGGGAGAGAGACAGAGTTAGAAACATCCATGAAAGAGAAACATCGATCAGCTGCCTCCTGCACTCCCCCCACTGGGGATATGCCCGCAACCAAAGTACATGCCCTTGACTGGAATCAAACCTGGGATCCTCTAGTCCACAGGCGTGCTCTGTCCACTGAGCCAAACTGATTAGGGCTGGGCTACTAGTCTTTCTAACAAAAGTGTATCTCTTTTAGAGATACTGCTATTTATTTCCTTGATTATAGTTAAAAAGAATTTATACTTGCCCTGGCTGGTGGGCTCAATGTTTAGAGGGTTGGCCTGCACACTAAAGGGTCATGGGTTTGATTCTCAGTCAAGGAAACATACCTGGGTTGCTGGTTCATTCCCTGACCCACATCGGGGCAAATTAGGGAGGCTACCAATTGATGTATCTTTCTCACATCAGCGTTTCTCAGTCTCTCTCTCTCCTCCTCCCTCTCTTCTTTCACTTTCACTCTCTCTAAAAAACAATAATTCTTTCTCAAAATTAATGGAAAACATACCCTTGAGTGAGGATTAACAACACCAAAAAGCATTTGTTCTTAAGGCATCTTGATTTTAATGCTGACTTGCTGTGTGACTTTGGACAAATAATGTCCTAGTACTGGATCTGTTCTCTCACTTATAAAATGAGGGCTAGTACTAAATTATAAGACTCTTATAATGGACTAGAGGCCGGATGCACAAAATTTGTGCACTTGGGGGTGGGGAGGATCCCTCAGCCCAGCTTGCACCCTCTTGCAGTCCCGGAGTCCATGAGGGATGTCTGACTGACGGCTTAGGCCTGCTTCCCAGGGTGAGTGGATATCCTTAGCACTGCTGTGGATGTGGAAGAGGCTCCCTCACTGCCATTGCACTCGCCAGCCGTGAACCCAGATCAGGCCCTCTGGCTGAGCGGCACTCCCCCTGTGGGAGCACATTGACCACCAGGGGGCAGCTCCTACATTGAGTGTCTTCCCCTTGGTAATCAGTGTGTATCATAGTGACTGATTGTTCCTAACTGGTCGATTTGTATAATATCCTTTTATTATATAAGATTAGTAGAATGTATTTAAAATTATACAAACACATAAACACATTGACAAATCATTTGCTGTTCATCATTGCTGGAATATGAAACTAGTTTTGTTGTGTAGATGCATTACTGATACTTTTATTCATATCAAGAGAATCGTTCTGTGCTTTTTGGTTATGCTATTGTTAATCTGATAGTGACTTTTCAGGATGATTTTTTGTATTAAAACTTAAATTACTGCCATGATGATTGGAATCATTAGGATCAGTGACATGAACAAATTTGGAATTGCTTCTCTTATACTGAAAACATGATAAAAATATGCTTCTCTATAATTTCATTTGGCTAAGGAATTTATCTTTCATCTTTTGATCTTCTTCCAGAGTGAGGACATGTATATTTCCAGTGCCACATTTTATATTCAATTAATTTTTGTTTTGTGGGTTTCATCAGGCTAAATAAAAATAAAATGGTGGTATATGTTCTGCTTTAAAAATGCTTCTTAATATAAAGTTTAAGATCAGCCCCACATGTAACAAATATATTCAAACAATTTAAACTGCCCCAGTGTTCTTATTTTTCTCTTGGAAATCTAATCATTCATATGTCTTTATGCACAATTATCCCTCCCCCCCCCCCCGCCACACACACATACACTCCATATCAAGTTTAGATTATAAACACTTTGAGGAAGGTGTTTAACTTTTCCTTTGTATCTCATAGTACTCAGAAAGGAATGCTTTTAGTTTCTGAATACTTTCAAAATATTATTGATATTGTTCTGAAGTCGTCATCTCTTGATTTAATCATAAGTTCATTATTATCTTGTATTCTTTTACATATAATACCATGATATCAGGTTATTAATATGGGAAAGTCTGTCAGGGTATAAAAGCACATGTAGATAGAAGTGCATGTGCACATACACAAATACTCCTGTGTATGTATGAGAGAATGGGCACACAGAACTTATGAAAATTTGGGGTACATCTTATGCTTAGCATTTTCATTTGAATCTTATATAATAACTATGTGCACTAAATATTGGAGCTATTATAGTTGCCATTCAGAAAGTTTTTAGTCAGTGGCAAACCTAATAACTTAGGAAGATAAGGACATGTTTTCCTTTCAAGGTTTCATTTTAGTTTAACTTTTTTCTGTGTTGCCAAAGATTTAAATTGTCAAGGATACATAATTATTGAAAAGGACTAACTTACAGCTGGGCAGAAATGGTATTGAGGCTCCAAGGTATATCTTAACATTTTGAGGAAATTTTGAAAGCATCAAAACAGAGACTGTAAAAGTCAACTATCATAAATAATAATGGCTGAAAGTCATATATAGTTGACAGACTACAAAGATTTTATATATATATATATATATATATATATATATATGTAGGGACTGGGACAGCGGAACTGGTCGCTATGACATGTGCTGTGGCAGCCAACTGGCCCAATGGAGGTCCCTGATCAGCCCCCCCAACTTCCTACTGCCCCTCTACCCTGACTGACCTGGCCCCAATTGGCCCCCATGCATGAATTCGTGCTCCGGGCCTCTAGTAAATAATAATTAAGAGAAAAAGAGCCTAAATTGGTGCAGAAAAGAGGTTGAGCTGTTTTGCATTATAATTAGAAGTCCGTAAACATATTTTTTGTCTCAATACAAAGAATGATCCTTGCAGTCAGGGCATGTGTTTTTTTATGTAACCTTGAACTCTAATGGTACGTGCTACTATAAATAACTGATGATGTAATAAGTATTTTATGAATATGGATGATACTGTCAAAGTGTATTCAAATATTAGTTTTAAGTTACTATTTGACAGAATTTAAACTTATGACTCTATAATTGATAATAGGTACATGATTGTGTAAATACCATCTTTATCACGTGTTAATTTTGATTACTGAATAATAGAGTCAACTTTTTTTGAAAGCTTCAAAGTGTACTTGAAATTGTTCTATGTAGATATTTGAATTTTAGAGAGTTTTGGTTTTATTTTATCCTAGTATTTCTACTTAAACATAATATTACTACTTGAAAATAGGTAAATCAAAATCATTCACTTTTTTTTAGTTGTCATGCACATTATCAGTTGGTATATGTGGAAATAATTTAATAAAGCTTGGGTAATTTAGTTTCAGTCTAAATTCTCAACTGGCAATTGGCCGAAAACTCCTATCTGAAGAAGTGAGCACCCAAATGTCATTTTGTGATTTGTCTACTGTCTGCTTGACATAGCAAGGCCCTATCAAGAAAAACAAATGGAGTGACTATCAAAAGAAAATCAATGGTAAGATTTTTCACTTAAATTATAAAGTGTGTGTGTGTGTGTGTGTGTGTGTGTGTGTGTAAAGCACACCAATTTATTAAATTTAGGATGTAATTAATGTCAAATATCTGAGTTCATAGGTCAGTATCTTACATTTGTAATAAAATATATGAAAAAATATATTTTATACATAAGATATTTTATATGCTTAACATTGATAAAATAGTAATAAAAATATAAAAAATCAGTTATACAGTTCATGTCTAATATAAGAACTTCAGTTCTATGTAGTTATATTGTAGTTATTTTTTAAAATAGCCTATTATAGATATTGCTTGAAGAACATTTAACTTACAAAAATTAAACCAATCTGAATTTATCTGTTAGTTGCATAGATACTTCTTACTTAAAGTCAATTTCATAAATTATGCAGCAGTCTCTTGATTTCTGTTTTGTTTTTACTTCCATTATAAAATGATAGAGGGAAAAGGAAGTATATCATATAGTAATGCCACTTAGTTTAATATTAACTTTTAAAAAATTTATTATTGATACAATACTTCTGTGAAAAGTATTAAATTCTTAAGATTAGATGTCTATATACTTCAAATAGAGTGGAATGGGTATTCATAATATAGCACAGTTTCAAATTTTGGTGGTAAAATCAGACAGCTCTCTCCTATTTGCACTGAGGAAATAATTTAAATTCGGCTAAATTTTTATATGTTTCACATTGCCTTAAACTTAATATTTTTGTTCTCATTGTATTTGGTTCTTACTTATCCTTTATTTGGTTTCCTATCAGTTCCATTATTAGTTAACTTTAGACAGGAGTGGAAGTAGTAACTTCTAAAGGATGAAATCTAAAATCACTGTTTATCAGAGCTTTTTCTTGTGTCTCTAGGGATATAAAACTACAACTGAATAATGGGTGATGAAGGTCAAATATAAGTAAATAGATTGTGATTCTGTTGTCAAACATAATTTTTGAAATTGACAGAGTTTGAGTAATTTTTCTTGCTCATAGATGTCTAAATCATATTAATTCAATGTGACCATGCTCTTAACTGTTTTCTAGAGCCAAATAACACCCATATCAGGAATGGCACATGTGACAAGTACCTAGCTAACATAGCATCTGTTATCCTATAAGCATTCAAAAGTTGACAGAGAACTCAGTAGTCTCTTTTGCAACATCTGTCCTTCAATCCATCTATCTAGTAATTCAAATTTTTATTATTTTCTGTTTGTGATATAGCTGCTGAGGATATGATGCAATTAAGAACAGATATTTACTAATTGCTTTTGAACTTACAGTGTAGATGGTAATTATAGTAACAAATGTAAAATTGTAACTAGAACCAATACTATGGAATGGAATCTTATCTAATAAAGAGAGAATATGCTAATTGACCATCATGCCCTCACAAAGATGGCAGCACCCACAGCCAATAAAGAGGGAATATGCTAATTGACTGAAGCACCCACAGCCACAAGATGATAGTGCCCAGTTCTCTCAGCCCCCAAGCCTCCCAGGTCTGGCCTGAGGTGCAGGCAAGCTTCAGATAGTGGCTGCCCAGGGCTCAGGTAACCAGGCTCAGGTAACCAGGGCTGGCCAAGGCTTGTGCTGCTGGCAGTGGCAGCATCAGAGGTGTGATGGGAGCATCGCTTTTCCCTGATTTCTGGGTTGCCTCCCACCTCTGAGGGCTCCTGAACTGTTAGAAATGGCAGACTGGGCTGAGGGACCCACCTCCAGTGCATGAATTTTCATGTGCTGGGCCTCCAGTGTTACTATGAGTGTAGAAGCAATATGGTTGCTGTTTAAATAAAACATAGGACTAACACATTTCTCAAAGTAAATTAATAACTTTTTTTTTTTTACTTTAAATTTATACTTCTACTAAATTAATGTCTTTGAGCTAGGCATGTTGAAAAACTAAATTCTAACCATGGAAGAAAAAAAAAATTATGCTACTATTCTATTTTCTTTGATTTCTATAACAAAGCCTTGTCAAAATAACATTCTTATGTGAGAGTTTCACTTATGGAAGAGAATCTTATAGAATCCTTTTTAATATTTCAAGATTAAGAGCAATGAATGATAACCCTAATTTTTTTCAACTTATTTTAAGTTAGTTAAAGGATATTCTATATAATAAATGACTAATACGCAAATTATCCCCTCAACTGGGAGTTTGGGAATTTGAACAGAGGGAGGGGCCAGCAGGCCAATCACCCGTGACCTCTCCTTATAATTGGTCCCAATCCCTATTGGCTCCCCCCACCCTGATCAGGTTGGACCGGCCAGACCCCACCCATGCTCAAATTCATGTACCAGACCTCTACTTAACTATCCTCTTCTTAGCAACTATATTCCATTCTAGTATCAAGCCAGTACAGGGCTTTATTTATCACTACTTTTATATCATTGAGTTGTTACATACAGACATTAAAATTTTTTAATAGATTTTTTTAGAGAGAGATGAAGGTAAAAGAGAGAAACATCGATGTGAGAGAGAAACAACGTCTGGTTGCCTCCCATAGGTAAACCTCAACTCTGGTGCACAGGACTACACTCCAACAACTGAGCCACATTGGCCTGTGCCATGCAGACTTTTTTATTGGTAGTATGATTTCCTTAATCCATTTTTATCCCTTTGAAAGGAAATGTAAAATGTACATTTTTAAATAAATTTATTCTAGAACATAAACATTTATTAAATTTTAAAAAATAAATGCAAGAACATTTGGATACCTAAATGTTTACACTTTCTCTGTAGGACCCAGAATCTTGTCTAAGGGAGAGACATTACAGAATTTTGAAAAATAATGAAGTTGGTTGTTTTTATTTTTTTAGATCGGTCAACACTCTCATTGAAGACTAGCTTTTCTTTATTCATCTGAATAAACAAACTGAATCAAAGCATACAATCTAGTATAGAACTAAAATTAGAAAAGCTTTTTGTAATAGAAATGAACTTTACTATTAAAATATTTAAACCATTTAAATATAAATAAATATGAATCTTTTTCAAATGGCAAAATTCAAATTAAGTCCATTGTTAACTTTTTCCTCAAAATTATTATTTTTAATTTAATATCTCTGCTGACTTCTAAAATTCTTTTTATGGCTGTACTCAAAAATTATACACCAACCTCACTTGTAAGTGTTCTGCTTTGAAGATCTAAGGTCAGATACCTAGGCAGTTAAACTTGTCATGTCTGGGAGAAAGATGTCTTTCCCATATCTCACAGGGAAGGGCATTGTTTCTGTGACAACTCATTTGGGTCTGTGCTGTTAGCTTTTATTGGTCCATGATATCAGGTGGAGAATTGGGTTTTTAACTACATAACGATATTTAAAACATAAAGTATATAAACATCATAGATATATGTAGCATTTCCTTTACTAAAAAGAGTGAAAAATGATCCTTATTTCTAAGCAAACTATGGTCTACCAATAGTCATCAATTTTTAACTATATAATTTTTCTTAAAGCAAACAATAAAGCATCTGATTGGGTTAGTGTATGTTGTAATATAATGGCCTCTCTTTTGAACACTGGGGCTAATACTGTGAAAAGAAATGGTGATTAACAATTGTATGAAATTGCAAGTTTGAGAAAGAAAATTTTTTTCTTGTTAAACTTCATCTGAGGATATTTTTCCCACTGATATTTAGAGAGAGTGGAAGGGGAGGAAATGGGTCGGGGAAGAGATGGTGGGAGAGAAGCATCATTGTGATAGAGATACATCAATTGGGTGCCTCCTGTACATGCTCCAACTGGAGCCAGAGATTGAACCTGCAACACAGGTACGGTGAGCAGGCCAACACTCTAACCACTGAGCACACTGGCTAGGGAGAGAAAGGAAAATTTTAATGAAAGTTATTGTTGATAGTTGTAGGAAGTAAAAGAATGTTTTAAGTTTAAAATAAGAATGAAGCTTATAAATATGGAAAATAAAATAGATTGCCTTTCAAGGTTCATTGATTTAAGTATCTGTGACAGAAGTTTATCAGGAAGGAATTCTTGCTCATATAAACCACAGCATTTTTGAAGGAAATTTGTGGCACATCTGAAAAATGAATATATTCATAATAATGATATAAATATATAAAATATTTTACTATTCTGTGAAATATATATTATTAGAAATATTAAGTTACTGCTTATAGTGAAATTTTTACTAAATAAACTTAAAAGATAAAAGAGCAAGTTCCATTCATTTACTCTGGAAATTCTTATTGGCAGTCTGTTGTATGTCAGGCATTGTACCCATTGGGAGCATAGTCACAAATAAGATTGATGTGATAATTATAGTCTGCCAAGAAAGATAGGTAGTATTAAGTAAGTAATTATAATAAAGTATAGAATCTTGTGATATTATAATAACAAAGAAAACCTTTCTTAAGGATATTTTAAGAATTGCTAATTATTTAATCAGTTTACTTTCCTCATGAAATGAGGTTGTTGTGTTTTATTTTACATAAAAATTGGACAAAATTTTTTGAGAATGGATCTTGAGGAACGAGGAGAGACTGAAATAGTCTTTTTAAATACCTATTTAAAATAAGAAACTGCTAGACCAGTAAGTATGGCTCAGTGAACGTGGAGGTCACCGTTCGATTCCCAGGCAGGGTACATGCCCAGGTTATGGGCTTAATCCCCCGTAGGGGGCATGCAGGGGCAGTTGATCAGTGATTCTCTCTCATCATTGATGTTTCTCTCTTCTCCCTTCCTCTCTGAAATTGATAAAAAATATACTAAAAAATAAACAAGAAACTGCTATAGAAAAGTATTCAAGTTTCTGAAGTACCAAGAAATTTGCATATAAGCTGAACAACCTCATACTGCCTATCTTGTATATTCAGAATGATACATATCATTGAATAAAGTTATATGTAGCAGTATTAGATTAATAATTTATGAGTCATAGTGGTTAAGAAATTGGGCTCTAGAGTCAAGCCTATTGGGTTTGAATATTAACTCTTGGCAGAAGCTCTACATTTTTAGGGAAGTTGTATAACTCCTCTGTGCTTCAGTTTCCTCATCCTTAAAATGGGGATTATAATAGTACATATCTTATAAAAATTATTTGATGCATACAAAATGTTTAGAATTGTATGTGGCACACAGAAAGTGCTTATAGAAAGGACTCTATATATTATATATTTAACAATAACAATCATGATAATAATTTCCTCATCTCAAAAATGTCCCATCTAATTGACAAATTTTGACCAACTGAAATAATTTCAGAATTATTAAATATATATATAATATATATATATGAGCTATTATTATTTATTTTTTAACATATATTTTATTGATTTTTTACAAAGAGGAAGGGAGAGGGATAGAGAGTCAGAAACATCGATGAGAGAGAGACATCGATCAGCCGCCTCCTGCACGCCCCACACTGAAGATGTGCCCGCAACCAAGGTACATGCCCCCAACCGGAATCAAACCTGGGAACTTTCAGTCAGCAGGCTGATGCTCTATCCACTGAGCCAAACCGGTTTCGGCTGAGCTATTATTTTTATTACTGCTAAACAAAATGTCACTAAAATATTCACCCAAGCTTTGGGACCTCTTTAAGAAGCAATATAGGAGTTACTAAAAGGCCTCCATGGATTGCTTATAGAGGACCAAGGTAACTCAAGATTTAGTCTGTCCCAGTCATTATGGAACTGATCCTTCTTGTTTAAGAAAGGAAATATGAAAGATCTTTTCTTACTTACTCCATGGAAGGTAAGCCCAAACCAGTTTAGAGTAAGTTTGGAAAAGAAATGATTGTTAATATGAAATATTCTTTTTCCTGTAAAAGCCTCAAGAAAAATGTCCTTTATATAATAGATCTATATTATATTAGTAAACTTAATCATAGATAAAACTACTTGTTATTTTACTTACCTTATTACCATTCTCAACTGTCTCAAGAGAGTCATATATTACATTATCTACCTTTATATATAGTTTGGGTAAATATGTTTAAATTTGTAAAAAATACTTTCATCTATACTTTTACTATATCCTTTAGTGTGATATCCTAGCAAAATTGCTTTAAGAGTTAAATAATTTTTGCTAAATAATTTTTGTTGGAAAACAATTTCAGGGTGAAATTATATTTGACATTTCCTTTGAGCTATAATTCTATGACTTACATATATACATATAATAATTTATATATTTGTAGGTTAATTATCATAAGTGCACCTTTAATGAATTGTTTTTAGGTGAAGTATTTGAATTAAATTTAGAATTAGGTATTTTATAACCTAGTGTGTTTATTTTTGTTTGTAAAATGGAATTGTTTCTTTCATTTTAACTTACTAATAATACTGTCATGGTAGCCTAAAAGAATTATTCTATTGCTCTACTTAGGCCTTATGAAGATTAGAACCATGGAAATAACACTTAGACATGAAGCAGAAAATCAAAAATCTAGATTCTACCCTGCCACTAATGAATGGAGGGATTTGTCGATACATGGAACTACTAAAATTATGAGGCCATCTTAGCATCTCAGTCTCCTTATTACATATGTGTGCATGTATGTGTGCATATGTATGTAAATATATATACACACACGTATATATTTATCCCAAATTATTGCTCCAAATTGAAAAAAAATGCTAAAAATTCATTAAGTTTTTTAATGTCAAAATATACTAAGTTAAGAATTCTGATCTAAAACGTATTTGACATAATACCTTCAAGTGAAAATACATTATTGATTTTTATATATACTATTTCATGACTTCTCAAATACTCCTATATAAATTATGTACTGTTCTTTAACTTCCCAGAGAAATAAAAACTTTAATTTGTCTAATTTCAAACTGATTTCCTTGTTATAAGATTAACATTTTTTAATAAACATTTTCAGCAAGAACCAAGTTATTTTTTTATACTTTTAGACTAAGTTTTTATAAACAAGCTTTAAATAGCTACAGAAGTCTTAGCAACTCTTTTGTTTGCAACACTATAGGGCATTTCTAGTTCTGCAGATAGTGTCATGAGCTGTCAGATTAATTCACTAATTCATTATAGATTATGTCTTTTTAAGGGAAAAATAAAACTAGCATAATATATATATTTTCCCCCTCTCCCTTCCCGTGTGTCTCTGTGTCTCTCTTGTTTGCTTTAACAAATGGTCTTCTTAAATTATTTAAACACAATTTATACTCCTACTAAAGAGGAGGGGCTTGATTGAGAGCTGCTAATTGAAGCACCACTATGTTATCCAACTCTGCATTACTGTTGTAGAGGTCTGTGCCCTGATAGGTTTCAAGTCAAGTGAATTTTGGGTGGAAAATGTTACACACACAAACACACACACAAGCACACACATATACACACACATATATGTCTAACCATAAGATATATATATATATATATATATATGTCTGTATATGTGTGTGTGTATACATATACATATACATATACATATACATATACATATACATATACATATACACAACTGTGTGTGTATATATATATGTCTAACCATAATAAGTTGGTTGGTTTGCCTGTTGAACTATTAGGTGCTACTATAATCTTAACTAGAAAATTTTTTCATATAAAAATATTAAAGTTAAAATAACAGATTTAAAAACACCTGTATTGTGAGCTACTATATATTAAATGTTAAAGTGTGACAAGGGCATTGAATGCAAATATTTTTTTGGACACAAATAATATAATTTTATTTTATAAATTATTCAGAGGAAATATTATCATGCAACCATATGAAAAAGAGATTGAAAATTATGAGAACTAAAATGAACATAAAACTTTTTCCAGGATTTATACTGTAAAATAATGTTTTTATAAGGGGAGACATAAGTACGTAATGACTTAAGTGGTGGAGGTATACATGGTGAAATATGCAAGGGACATAAGGAAGTGTTTTGGTTTGAAATGTATTTCTGCCAAATACTTTACCTATTAGAAATCCATTTAAATTTTTAGGAAGAGCATATAAATATAAATATATCTGTTTTTTTAATTTCTTTATTGATTAAGGTATTACATATTTGTCCTCATTTCCCATTAAAAATATATTTGTTGGTGTTAAACTTTTATCTGTCATTCATTTGAATACCTGAGTACCTACTAAGTATAAGATATTGTACTATTTTATACTTACCACAGTAAGGCTGTGTGTAGCACACTACCTGCTATTACTTAGCTGAAACCAGTCAGTCTTATTCAGAGAAGGGAGTATCTATTGGTTAAAGAGAGGTCATTTGAAACATAGGAAGATTTTTGAAAATGCAAACCCAAGTAATATATACCATTAATCAGAAGGCAGAATTAATGAATGGAGATATGAAGGAGTTAAAAAAAATATTAAGCTAAAATAATTTAATTTGCATTGGTTCAGTGTGTTCTACAAATTGTCAGATCTTTAATTTGCTAGTTAATTTTGGTGTACAAGTTATTTTTATGAAATTTTGTTTCCTAAAGTACTGCTGCACTTAAATTCACAAAATTTTTTTTACAAATATACATATATACAGTAACAATATGTGCAAGTCAAATTTCATTTTCAAATTAATAATTTAGAATGTGGGATGGAATCCAAGATGGTGGCATAGGTAAACACCTACACTGCTGTCTTGCATAACAATTTCAAAACTACAATTAAAAGACAAAACAGACATCATCCAGAACCACAGGAAAGCTGGCTGAGTGGAAATTCTACAACTAGAAGGAAAGAGAGGGGCTCACAGAGACCCAGAGAAGCTGCAAAAAGCTGAGGTATAGAGACGCGCTTGTGGAGAGAGTGGGTGCCAGAGTACCTGGCTGGCTTACTCTGGCGGGAGAGAGACGGAGACTCCCAACTGCACTGAACCCCTTAATCCTAAGGCACTGAACCCCAGGTCCGGCTGAAACTTATACAGGGGGAGTTTGGACTGTGAGAAGGAAGAAGTGCACAGAAATATAGGGGAGCCATGAAAGGGCAGAAGTCTGGTGGTGTGCACAGAACTGTGCGCAGAAGACAGATTGGTGATTGTGCTGCTGGCTTTCATGAGTGGGTGGGAGACAGAGCCTCCCAACTGTGCCACTTCTAACTCCACTAAACCCCAGTTTTGGGCGAAACCCTGGGACCCAGACTCATATGGTCCAGGAGCACAGGGGGGCCAGAAAGGCAGTGGTCTAGACGTGCATGCACAGGGACCGCTCCAGTTATTACCCAGAGATGCATGAGACCAAGGGGCCATGTAGGGTGGAGCCGATTGGAAGGCAAGGCAGTCCGTTAAGCCCTGAGATTCCACCAATCCCAAGCTCAACAGAGAGGCTTTTGCAGTTTTGCAAGTCTTGTATCATAAGGCTGAATCCAACACAGAAGTTCTCCTGGCATAGTGAAAATGCGGAGACAAAGGAAGAAATCACAAACAAAACAAATGGAGGAAAACAAACGACTGGATATGGAGTTCAAAACCACGCTTATAAGGTTTTTCAAGAATATCCTAGAAAAGATGGATAAACTTAGCAAGACCCAAGAGATGATGAAAAAGAACCAACTAGAGATGAAAAAGGACCAACTAGAGTTAAAAAAAAGACCAATAGAAATTAAACATACACTGACGGAAATACAAAATATTACACAGAGACCTAATAGCAGACTAGAGGAAGGCAATAAATCAAGTCAAAAATTTGAAATATAAAGCATCAGAAAACACTCAACTGGAAAAGCAAGAAGAAAACAGAATCCAAAAATGTGAAGATAATGTAAGGAGCCTCTGGGACAGCTACAAGCATACCAACATCAGAATTGTGGGGTTGCCAGAAGAGAGAGAGCAAGACACTGAAAACCTGTTTGAAGAAATAATAAATAAAAACTTCCCACATCGGGTGAAAGAAATAGATTTACAAGTCCAGGAAGCACACAGAACCCCTTATAAAAGGAATCCAAAGAGGACTAAACCAAGACACATCATAATTAAAATATCAAGAGCAAAAGACAAAGAGAGAATATTGAAAGCAGCAAGAGAAAAATAGTTCATTACCTACAAGGGAGCACCCATACGATTGTCAGCTGATTTCTCAACAGAAACTATGCAGGCCAGACAGGAGTGGCAAGAAATATTCAATGTGATGAAGAGCAAGAACCTACAACCAAGAATACTCTATCCAGCAAAGCTATCATTCGTAATTGAAGGTCAGATAAAGAGCTTCACAGATAAGAAAAAGCTAAAGGAGTTCATCAACTCCAAACCAGTATTATACAAAATGCTGAAAAGTACTCTTTAAGAAGAGGAAGAAGGAAAAGGTAAAATATAAAAAATTATGAGCAACAAATGCATATCTATCAACAAGTGAATCTAAAAATTAAGTGAATTAAAAATTTGATGAACAGAATAAACTGGTGAATATAATAGAATCAGGAGCACAGAAGGGGAGTGGACTGATAATTCTAGGGGCAAGGAGTGAGGTGGGGTGCAGGGAAAGACTGGACAAAAAATCATACAGCTATGGATGAAGTCAATGGGGGGAGGTAAGGGTAGTGGGAGGAGTGGGAGCCGGGTGGAGGGGAGCTATGGAAGGGAAAAAAGAGAAGCAAATGTAATAATCTGAATAATAAAGATTTAATTTTAAAAAAATGTGGTCACATCTGTACCAGTCACACTTCAATCTATTGTACCTTTTGCATCCTTTGTCTAGATCTGCATGTTTGTAGGTAACAGTTCTATTTTTACTTGTATTAGTATATATTTGGATTAATAGATCATGTTCCAGAGGCCTGATTATTTAAAAATTATCGTGAAAAATTCTAACATAACACAAAGAGAGAGAGAATTGTGTAGTAAACTCTCTATATCTATGATCCAAATATAATATTGGCAAATATTTTCCATATTTGCTTTAGCTACTTTCTCCTTTTTTTCTCAAGTATTTTAAAACAGATTCCAGACTTTGTATTTTAATATCTACATTCTTCAGTATGCTTCTCTTAAAAAATTCATTTTTATATACTTATACTTTATCAAATCAAACATAATAAACAATAATCCTTTATCACCTGATATTTCTCCATTCAGTTTCCCCTGTTGGATTAAAAATCTTATTTTACATTTTGATTGTTCATTCAGAATCCAAACAAGGTTCATACAGCACTTGGTTGTTAAGACTGATCTATAATTAATATGCCTTTTCTTTCTCTTCACCAGTCTACCTTTCTTCTCCCTGTCCCACCCCTGCCTTCCTTCCCTTCTCTTCCTCTTTCTTTTCCTTCCTGGTCATGACTTACTATGAGAAACTGGTTTAGGTAGGCTATCCCATAGAATATTTCCCATTTTGGATTTTTATTTTGGTTTGTTCAATTAACTTATTTATCTAACCTCTAAATTTTCTGTAAATTAGAAGTTAGCTTAAAATACTAGACTCAAGTTAAGCATTGATTTTGGTGGTGGGGAGGATTGACTGGAATAATTCATACATGGGCTATTCCTTTATACTGCATCACATCAGGGAGCACATAGCATTTACTGCTTCACTCATAGCAGTGCTAAAATTGATCAGTGATGACAGTGCAGTCTCTCCATTGAGAACTTTCTATCAACTTTGCCTTTCATGGTTTCACTCATTGCTTACTGTTCTCTGAATCAATTCTGTCATTAGGGTTTGAAAAATAATGGATCAGTCACCCTTTCTACATTTACTAGTGGGAATTCTATAAAGTAGAAACTTTTCTCATAAACTATGACATTTTTATTTCCCTGAAATAGTTCAGGCTAGAAAGAAATCTGGTACTTTTTAAAAAAAATATATTTTATTGATTTTTTACAGAGAGGAAGGGAGAGGGATAGAAAGTTAGAAACATGGACAAGAGAGAGACGTCGATCAGCCACCTCCTGCATGCCCCCTACTGGGGATGTGCCCACAACCAGGATACATGCCCTTGACCAGAATCGAACCTGGGACCTTTCAGTCCGCAGACTGACGCTCTATCCACTGAACCAAAAACGGTTTCAGCGAAATCTGGTACTTTTAATACCTCTTAAATACCTAGGTTAGTATCCGAGAGTAACTTTGCACACAAGGAGCACATAGCATTTAAGTACCTATGTAATTGTAGGATTTTTATAAAATATATTTATTTGATTCTTATGAGCATTATCAGTATTAGGATAACTATATAATCAACATGTACAATGTTGGTCATATAATAGTTGAGCACCTTTTCCTGGTTCTACTTAGTCAAATACTCTGTTTTGTGATGAGTCATTGGTGATGAGTTGAGCTTTAAGGAATGGATTTTTTCTTAGATCAGCAACTGAACAACATTGCCTAGGAGAGTAAAAGCATTTAGGTGGGGGTTATTTTATATTGCTAGAATCATAAATTTAAATTCGATAATGAACAGTCAGCATTTTATTAGATTTATTAGGATAACATTGGTTAATAACATTATATAAATTTCATGTGTATAAATTTATAACATTACATATGTATAAACTATTATGTACTCACCACCTGAAGTTTAGTCTCCTTCAGACACCATATATTTTACCATCTTTACCCTCTTTTTCATCTTCCTATCCTCCTTTCCCTCTGGTAACCATTATTTTGTTATCTGTACCTATGAGTTTGTCCCTTTTTTTAATATTTTACATATGAGTGAAATTATATGGTTCTTACCTTTTTCTGACATTTCATTTAGCATAATACTCTCAAGATTCATCTATGTTGCCACAAATGGCAATATTTCATCTTTTCTATGGCTGAGCAGTATTCCATTACATACTATAAGTACTACATCTTTTTATTAGTTTTTTTTCAATAACACATTTTTTCCAACTAACTTCATTTTATTTAATATTGTTAATGAACAAACCCTGAAGAAGAAAAGCTATAATTTTTATTTTGAAATGACATGATTGATTAAGAAAATTTATGGTAATCAACTTTAAAATCATTTATGAACTTACAAACAACAAAATTTTAATAAAGTGCTGTATATACCATATTTTTAAACCAGCTAAAAAAACATAATGGGAGAATCCACTCAGAATTGTAACAAACAAAATAAGTACTTAGCAATGAACTTGAGAAACATGTTAGTCCTTTGAAAAACATTAACATATTAGAAAACATTTTTTAAGATTCAAATAAATGGGGATACACTTTCTGAATCATGAGAATATTGGCAAGTTAATTGACTATAGGTAAGTTATGGACATTTGAGTTTACTTTTAACTTTCAAAATTTCTAGTGATTTATTTTATAGGGATTCTACAATGAGGGGAAGTTTCACCCTACTACATATCAGAAACATTTTTTAATCCTCACCTAAGGATATATTTTTATTGATTTTTAGAGAGAGAGGAAGGGGAAGAAAAAGGGAAAGAGAAATATCGATCAGTTGCCTCCTGTACTTGCCCCAACTAGGGATGGAACCTTCAACCTATGTATGTGCCTTTAATGGGAATTGAATCCACAACCTTTTTGGTGCAAGGGACACTCCAACCAGTTGACCTACCAAGCCAGGGAACATATCAGACACATTTTGAAGCAACAGTGTCTAAATAGTGGTAATGATACAGAAATAGATATGTAATCCAGGTACTGTGAGGGAAATTTCTACCCGCAAATATTTAAATACTAATTTTTCTTGAACCACTGACATCTTAGTGTCAAGAGAAAGGTCCTTTGTCCTCCTGTGACTTATGCACATTCCTTTGCCTTTGCTTGCATGCCACCCTGATTTCTGCCAACATCAAATACAGATGTGAAGTCAACCTTTTTAATAATTTCAAAAATTTATTTAGCATTATATGAGTTCAAAGACTCTGACTAGGTGATAAAATCAGCACATGTTTTTCTGCTTTTTTGATTAAAACATTACTGTCCATACCCATGCTCTTTCTATTCAACACTTTCCTAAATTATTACAGTTGCCTTTTTAAGGGAAAGTCTGAAAAGAAATCTTTTTGTCCATCTTGTAAAACAAAGATTACTGGAGCATTATGAGGAAACCCAAATTAGGCTTATCTATATATAATACCTTAATATATGATAAAATATTATTTTCTAAAGGATAGGCCAGTTACAGGATATTCATTCAGTAGTATTAGGTAGTAGCATTTAGTAGTATAACTGCAAGACTGGATGAATAAATGTTTTCCTTCCTCTTTATATAGCCATAGGAAATTTTTTTAAGTAGCATAGATAGAAAATTCTTTTTCATTTCATATTTGAAGCATTCGTAGAACTCACCAAGGTAAAGATGTACTTGAATATTAAAAAATTTTATTGGGCTAACATATAATAATTAAAAGGATTATAGAAAGTTGTGGAACATATCTACATCAAATATTACAAAGAAAATGATACTAGCTATAGCAATTTACATTATTGCAGAATATGCAAATTTAGGATCAAGATCCTAATATATAAATAAGAAAAATATGACAGTTAAGATTTGAAAATAAATATGAATAATGAAGAAGTATGAGGAAAAACATTTAATTATGTACTTACAAGTTACAAAATAAAAATGACTTTGAGAAATAGTTTTTTCATTCTTTTAAAGGAGCCAAATATTTTAAAAAGAAATTTAATATTGTCAAGATAAGAAGTGATACCAAACTATTGGGAAGATATACAGGAATATGTGATGAGAGATACAGTAATGTTCAGATATTTCACTTGCAGGAATTTAGGTATAAATATTTTGCCAATTATAAGTCCTATATGTAGAAAAATGCTCAATTTAGAGACTTATATAGACATTAATATAAAATAGTATGTTGTCTTAAATGATTATTTTTGAAGTCTACAGAACAATTGTCAATAGAATTTTTTGTGCTGATGGAAATATTCTGTAATTTACACTGTCCAATAATTGTAGCCTGAGCACTTGAAATATGGCTAGGTGCTAGGGCAACTGAGAAACTTAATTTTTAATTTTATTTAACATTATTTAAATTTAAATACATGGGGGTCCTGGCTGGTTTGGCTCAGTGGATAGAAAATCAGCCTGCGGACTGAATGGTCCCAATTAAAATCCAATCAAAGGCACATACCTGGGTTGTGGGCTTGATCCCCAATGGCAGGAGGCAGCTTATCGATGGTTTTCTCATCATTGATGTTTCTATCTGTCTATCCATCCTTCTTCCTTCCTCTCTGAAATCAATAAAAATATACATGTTTTTTTTTTAAAAATTAAATGCATGTGTCTAGTGTCCACAGTATTGAACAGTGCAGTTTTAAAAATATGGAGAAATATTAGTTTAAGTGGAAAATATAATTAGTAAATTTATATGTCATGACTACAAGCATGTAAATACCTCTATGTACATATAAAAATGATACAATTAAAATACTTGTGTTAATATTGAAGGGAATGGGTGATTTTGTAAAAATATTATTTAAAAAATCAGGTGGAAACCTGGAACAAACAGTTGAATCTCAGAGAGAAAGGGGTGGGGGATGCAGGGGAAGAGATTAACCAAAAAAAGTTATATGCATATATACATTGCCCATGAAAACAGACAATAGTGTGGTTAAGGCTTGGGTCAGCGCAGGAACACAGAGCTGTGGAACTAGGGGGTAGAAAGAAAGCGGGGAGGGAGGTGTGTTACAACTATAATATTCTCAACAATGAAAATAATAAAATGAAATTAAAAACAAAATAACAAAGAAAGATAATGCAGTGCTCCAGCACTGCACTGTTCATTATGGTGGCCACTAGTTGAATATGGCAATTTAAATTTAAATTAAATTAAAATTTTAATTTAGTTCCTCAGAGGGCTAATATCACAAGAGTTAAAAGAATCAAGAATGGAAAGTTTGTATAAACAAGCCTTATTAACACCTTTACTAATTTACCACCCAAGTTTAAACTCTTTAGACTCCTTGCTAATGATACCCAAACCTTGTTTGGATTCCTTTCTAATGAACACTAACTTTCTTTTGTCCTGTCAATTTCTTAGGTATTGAAAGCATTAATGGAATTTACCAAGGTAAAGATGTTTCTTTGTAAAAAGTATAAAAAGCTACCTGGTTCAGTTATCTCTTTGAGCCTCATTTTATGATCTAAGCATCAATTATGATTCTTCGTACACACATATTAAATCACTTTTTCTCCTGTTAAAAAATTTTATTTTAGTATAATCACACTAGCCACATTTCAAGTGCTCAACAGCCACACATGGCTAATGTTCATTTTTGCACAGAGTTTGCTCTGAATATTTCTACCAACATTAAAAGTTCTATTATACAGTGTGGCAGAAATAACTGATGAAAGCAATATACTGGAGCAAGTCATTGATAATTTATTAGCCAATAATTTTCAAGGACAAATGAATTAAAACTGGAGGTTGGATTCAGCCAGGAAGTGTACAGAACAACATCATAAGATCCTACTCTTGTGACCTAGATTAGAATTTCATAAAGTATGGACAGCAGACTAGTGCTGGTTATACCAGTCCATGAATAATGCTTACTCAATTTCAGTACTTGTTTAAAAGCTTATGTATTTTTATAGCAAAGTGATATTTCTGTGTCATTCATGCTATCACCTGTCTTATCTCACTAAGAGAGACTTGTATTATTAAAAAGCTGCTGAGAGAGTTCAATGTAGTATGAGCAGTAGTCTGTGAGCATGTGTCCACACTGGAAATAAAAACAGTCCTTCACTTACAGATAGTATTAGAAACATTGATCAAGATGAAAAAGAGAAAATAGATTATTCTGGGCAGTTTTGACTTAAATTAGTTGTTAGTATAGTTTAATAATCTATACTTGCAACTGAGATTAAAAATTGAACACTAAATCTCTGAATGTGGTAAATACAGACTTCAGCCCTCTTGCTAGTGGAAATTATACAAAAAATTCATTATCCACCACTGTGAATTAAGAATTTTAAATGAGTTCCTAGTCAGTGCCTCTACCTTGGGGAAGTTATTTCCTTTTTCACCCTCTTGGACCTAGGAGATTTAACCATTTGTGGAATCTTTTCCTTTCAGCAAAATTTTCAATTTTTTTTATTTTTCTTTACCTTTTTTCATCTCCTTTGGCATATTGTTGCATTTAGTTCTTTGGAACTATTTTCATCCGACCCCCAAAGTTAGTTTCAAAGATTTGCAAAATGTCCCAAATAGGAAAATTATTTTAAATTAAGTGAACTTCTAAAGTTTTGTTTTAAAATATCCTTTATCACATTTTAAGCCCGATTCCCTGATACAAAATATTAAATTGAATTATTGGTGACATGTGAACAGTTTTTTGCTACTGTGATTAAGGCATAATGCTAAAGCATTATTTTAATGATATGAGGTAAGCATAAATTCTACATTTACTATCTGTTTCCTTATTCTGGTTTTGGCTCTACATTCATAGTTTCTATATTCTGAAATGAAATGTTCTGTACACCCAGTGTGCAGGGGTTTTTTTGAGGACTGATTTTACTTTCTGGAATTTAAGATCAAATGCAATCAAGTACTCTGTAATAGTTCTGATTCTAGTGGCCTTACATTTTTATTAAAATGTATATATATGTATATATGTGTATATATATATATATATATATATATACACTCAGTCCTTTATCAGTATTATTGATTTATGTTTCTAATTTCAGTGTTTATTCTTTTTCTCCCTAATTTAACATATTTGGAAAGAGTTGGAAAACAGTTTGAGGAAATCAATCTCTGTTTTTAGTAATAATCTATAAGTTACAGAAAAATAAATGAATATTTAGCATTTCTTACTAAATTTTTTTAAGATTGAAAAAATATATATATTTACTTAAAATATGAAAATCATGCTGATAAAATCATATCTTCTGATATCAGTTTAATATTGTCGGAATGATTTACTTAGGCAGAATTATAGATATAAATAACCATATTATCACTTGACTTATGTAGACTTACTTTTCAAAAGATGAGAATTAATACTAAAATATTTAGGTATGTTATATTTTATCTATATTAATATTCTTATTCTTATATTTGATATTTGATAATGTATTTTTACGGTAGAGTATATGATTTCTTGATCTTAAAGTATTCCATTTCTTTTCTGAAGTTTGGATTATAATATTTGTACAGCATTTTCTCAAATATTTTATGATATAGCATGTTAAAAATATTATTAAATTAATAAGTGATTAAAATTTGATATTGTTGCTATTATTTTATATAATACTTTCAAATTTCATAGAACATCTGTAGGCTAATTTTTTAAATTTATATTTTTAATAGATTTTGAGAGAGGGGACGAGAGAGCAAGAGAGAAACATTGTTTGCTGTTCCATTTATTTATGCATTCATTGATTTATTCTTTTATGTGTCCACACCTAGAATTGAACCCATAAACGTGGTGTATGAGCTATCTGGCCAGGACTAATTGTTTTATTTTATCCATATTTCAACCTAGAGAATATTAACTAATTGCTTAATATTATTTCTATTTATCACAGTTATTTTTAGTGCTTACTATGTTCCAGGAACTAGTTGAGGCTCTGTAAATAATGATTTTAAAAAAATTCATTTCCTCTGGGAGCTTACATTCTAGTAGGTTACTTCATATATGATTCTGTGACATTTAACACAACTCAAAGGGCTATTTTTGTCAAGATATGCATATTACTGGAGTGTTTGGAAATTTAGGGATATATAAAGAGACAGGATAACATTTCTTCTGTCTCTGTTTAACTCTTTGCTTTTTAATAAGGTTATTTAGCTTTGCTAATTTTTAAAATGGAATTTACAACTGTGGTAATTTGGCAACCCAAAATTTGTCCATATTTTCTCAACTTCCCAAATGATAGTTCATTGCTCAGGTAGAAGTTGAACTACTAGTCACTTTAGATTTGGGGTTTAAGAAGTAATATTTGAAGCATACAGTTTTATTAAGGAAGATAGCTTTTTCTTTGAAAGAAGAGAATATGATTTTTTAAATACTTATGATTTTATCTAATTTATTTTCTTCAGAGCCTACTTTCTGTAATATGGATAAATTTGAACCAAATGGTATAACCTCAGTATAATCGTTTACTCTTCTTTCCTTCTTTAGGAAAATCTTAAACTTCCACCTCAAGAAGATTAAAAAGAGGTTCCTCCTGCACCAAGAAAGATCTGCAGATCTTTTTCAGTGTTCTTGGAGGTGTGGGGTGTGAGAACTTGATCAGTTTGTGTCAACCACCTTGTTCTCTAAAGGTAAGCGCTATGTAGTGAATGCACACTCACGGGCCCAAGCTCCTAAAGTAGTACTGGTTTTGGAATGCTCCATGGAGGGATTGAGACCATCAGACTTTCTTACAGAAGGGGGCCTAGGCAGCCACTTATAGACAGGACATCATATACATCAATCAAGAAATTATTTTCATTGAAATGTATGGACTTCTTAAAAATCCAATTATAGTAAAACTTGTCTTTTAGTTCAGTGTGCATCTTAAATAAGTTTAGTGAATACTGTCATTGACTCCTCATCAAGAAATCTCTTAGATATTTTGAAATTTGCATTCAAGAATTTTGAAACAATGACGTAATTTAAGCAGTCTGGTGACATAATAGTTTAAATTATATAACTAGCTTTGAAGAATTGCTTTTCACGTTCTTTTTGAAGTTGTCTCTTACCTTCAAAGTAAGTCCCTCAAATCATTTTTAATCTGTATTAAGCTTCAGAATGTATAGAAGCAAAGGCCTTTAACCTTTAATAGGTATATGATCATAAAATTTCTTATGCCAGATCCTAATTGAAAAAAAAAATCACTTAAAATTAGCAGCTTTTTTCCTATCTTACAACTTTTTTCCTGTCTTTAGGAAATGAATATATACATTGATTCCACAAAGAAACCTAACCGTATCTAATAAAAGGGTAATATGCAAATTAACTGTCACTCCATCACAAAGATGATGGCCCCAGTCCTCTGAGCTCTGCCGGAGTCTCCCAGTCCCAGGGGTTTGTTGGCTGCTGAGAGCAAGCAGCATGGACAGCCTGGCTGAATGCTTGCTTAGTTGCCAGAGCTGGAGCAAACAGGAACAGGGACAAGGGTGCCAGCCCGAAGCTTCCGCAGGCGAATGCAGGCCTATGGAAACAGTGCAGGGCCCTCCCACCTCCCTTGGAATCGGCAGGGATCCCTCCCGGCTTCCATGGAAGTGGCGCACTGCAGTTCCCACTGGCTCCCACGGAAGCGGCGGATGGCCTACTGTTCGTGATATTGCTCATTGGGCTACTAGTGAAGTATAAATTAATGTCTCAACTTTACTATTAAATTCTAACATCAAAAAACCTTTTTGTTCTTTTGCACAATTTATTGACACCTCTCAAAGTGACCAATTCTAACTTAAATTGTCATTTGATCTTAAAGTTCTGATGAAGAAATTAAGTCCTTCCAAGTGATATTAGAACTTTATCTTTGTTAATGATAAATTTTATTATCTTTTCAAACAATTATTCTTCCAATATTTGTATAATAAAAGATATCAAGGAGGTTAAAAACTTTGTGCTTGCTCTTAGAATGAGAAAAAATACAAACTTTTTGGAAAAGTCCTTGAGAACCAATTTACTTTTTTTGAATAGTAGTAGTTGGGGAGTTAGACTACTCTTGCTTATTCTAACTGTAGGCGACTTTAAAAGATTTAGATTTTCAAAGTAGAGGTGATATAAGTTATAGTACTAAAGAAATAAAGATTACTGTATATTTAAAATAATTTCTCTATAATTTTTGAATTTTTATTTGTGAATGCATATTAAATATTTTTAATCTTTACAATAGCACAGAACAGAATAGATGAGTGACTTCGCTCTTTTAGCCATTTGAGAAAAAAATTTGAATAAAAAGCCAAACCCACTAAAAATGTTAGGAAGGGATATAAGAATAACTAAACAAATTATTATTTCTTACCTAAACTAAAGCTTTATTATAACTTGATTATTTTTATTCTAAAAATCCTGCCCCTTTTAAAAATGAGCTTTGCCTTAGGATAGTATTGGCAACATATTTTGTAAAAAAGGAAAATTTCTTTAACTATTCTGAAAGTTATGTTGTAATTTCAAATCTGTAATGTAGCATAGATATATAAAATGGGGACCACTGGGACCTAGAGTTTCAAAAGTTATATATTTTCTCAACAGTTCTTATTGATAATTTATATCACTGCAACTCATAGTAGGCAATAAAATATTGTTCTATGATTTTGATGATATATAGGAGTGAAAACCCAACACAATTATACTGAAAGATTTCTATTGGAACTAGTATCTGGGAGATTAAATATATATATATATATATATGAACATAATTACACACATACATACTAGTGCTTATTTATTTTTAAAGGATCATAGCTAATCCATGGAAACAGTCTCTACTAGAAATTTAGTTTTGTTGATGTGCTCATGTTATCTACCTTACTCTTAATAGCTAGAGGGAGGTGAGATAGGCAGCCCTATGTTTACCAATATTGATTTTTTAGGAAAAGAACAACAGGGAAATTCTAGCCCAACCCGCTCCTTATAGCCATGTAGACTAGTACTGTCCACTAAAAATATAATGCAAGCCACATTTAATGTCCTGTTGTCACCACATTAAAATGTAAAAAGAACAGGCAAAATTAAGTTTAATTTTATATAACCTATTATATCTAAATATTATTTCAACATATAATCAGTATAAAAATTTATGAAATGTTTTACTTTTTTCACACTAAGTATTCAAAGTCTGGGGTATATTTTACACAGAGCATTTCATATTGGACTAACTAGCCATATTTTAAGTACTCAAAGGCACATTTAGCTAGGAGCTATCTTATTAGACAGTGCAGATATAAACTAAGAGTGAAACTCACATTTAAGCATCATCCAATGTAAAGTCTATTGGTTATCCTTATGAACTCCCTGGTTTAGAGTGTCCAGATATAGCAAAAAACACAGCAACAAAAAGACAGGCTGCCATTTTAATTTGAATTTCAGTTAAATAACAAATAATAGTTAAGTGTAGTAATGTTTCATGCTACATCTGGAACATAAATATAACAATCATTAAATGCAAACTTAATTGGTTGTCTTGTATTTTATCTGTTAATCCTACCATGGAAACCTGAAGCACTAGAAGATTTGATAACTCTCTGAAAATCAATATGCAGACCAGAAACTGTGGCCCATTTCTTCCTAAATCTATAAGATGTTTAAGACAGAAGAAGGGGCTTACAAAACAGGGACTCAATTCTTATATATTTAAATATTTTAAATCTAAATTATTATATTAAGCTATACATTTTATGAAATTTTAAAAATTGCATGATTAGTTATTTGAGTTTATAAAATATAAATTGTCTAGTAGCACTTTACTAATATCACATCTTATGAAAATCAATTCACCCTTGGAGATAATCATAGCAGTTTTCAACATCCTAGCTATTTCAAGTTATTTTCCTACCATTGCTTACAATGCCACTATCACATAATTTTCAAGTTGGCAAGCATTAACACAAAATACTAAATTGCTGAATGACAGGATAAGGCTTACTTTATAAGTATTTAAGTACCTATAATTCTCTGCTCTGGTGTTGACCAGTGGATCCCAATCCAGTAGGCAACCTGCTAGTTCTCATACCAGTGTCTCTAATTCCTCCTAAGGACTCTTTCACAGAGAAACAGCTTTCTGTTCTTCTTTTTAAACATTTTTTAATGTTCAAATTTTAGTACTATTTTTTAAGCATGTAACAACTTCTTTAGTAGTGGTTCTATCATGCTTAAGCTCTAAAGAAGAGATTATTTATAATGCATGTTCTCCGTGGACAGCAATTACACCAATTCCACACTTCCTCTTAGGGAAAACATTTGTCTTTACCAGATGGATGACTACAGGTGACAACTCTGCTTCATTACCAAATAGGGTAGGTAGATCCAACTACCAGTGTGGTTTGACAGTTTAGCAGTTCAGTTTAAGCCATGGCGCATTCCAAATCCATTAATGCTTAAGAGAATGTACCCAAGAGTGTGGATATGTTTATAATTACTGCATTTCCTTCAGAGAACAAGAATTATAGGTAAGTTTTTTATTTTTTTGGCAGTAATCCAACAATTATTGTTAAATAAGAAATTTACGAATTTGAAAGTATTTCCCTTTCTCCAAAACATTCACCTTTAAGTTCTCAAATATAGTCTACATTACATAGATTTTTTTTCTTCCTTACTCTAAGAAGGAAGTTAACTTGGTGGTGGTGGACTTGAGAGGAGACAAATTATTGTCATTTATAAGCTGTGAATATCACATATTTCATGTCTATAAATAACTTAGGTTTATGCCAGAATCTTAATTTGCCTAACTTCTAATATCTAAGATATGAATTACTTTGTCAAATTATCACCTACATCTATCCTCCTATATAATAAAGAAGTAATATGCAAATTAACCCTCACACCATCAAAAGATGGCTGTGCCTCAGCAGAGGTGGGGTTCTTGTAACATAAGATGGCTGCGCCCACAATGGAGGCAGGGTTCCCATAACAAGCGTTCAGCAGGGATCTGAGGCTGCGTGGTGCTGGGCCGAGGTGGAGGGACCTGAGACTGCACCCCCAACCTGGCAGGGCTTGACAGGAGACCTCAGGCTACACCCCCTACTCGGCAGGGCTTGATGGGGGACCTCAGGCCACATCCTCTGCCCAGTGGGGCTTGCTGGGAAGACTTCAAGGTGCACTCCCCACCCTGGCATGGGCCAGGAGACTTCAGGCCATGCCCCCCACCCTGGCGCAGGGTCAGAGGATCTGAGGGTGTGCCAGGGGACCTGGGGCTGCATCCCTGCCCATGAGGGCTTGATGGGGGACCTGAGGCTGCGCTCCTCACTCCGGGGGCTTGACAGGGGACCTGAGGCTCTGTTCTTGCCCAGTGCTGGACCAGGAGACATGAGCCTGTGCTCCCAACCTAGCTTGAGGCCAGGGGCCCTGAGGCTGCATCCTCCACTTTGTAGAGTTTGATGGTGGCTGGGTCTGGATCTCGCCCAATGGGGGTGGGTCTGGCTGAGTCTGGGTCCTGCGGCATGCCTCAGATTCTGACACAAGGAAGATTTTCATATACATTTTATTAATTTTCTTTCATCTCTGACACTTCTATCATAGAGAAAGGATAAATAGCAATATTAAACTATTTCTCTAATACCATTTTAATGTGCATGAATTTCATGTACTGGGCCACAGGTGTGTGTGTGTGTGTGTGTGTGTATGTGTGTGTGTGTGTGTGTGTGTGTGTGTGTGTGTGTGTGTGTATAAAAGCTTAAGTGAACAATTGACTGGTCACTATGATGCACACTGACCACTAGGGGCAGACACTCAACTCAGGAGCTGCCCCTGGTGGTCAGTGCACTCTCACAGCAGGGGCACTGCTCAGCTGACCAACAGGCGCCAGATGCCAGGCTCAAAGCTGGCGAGCGCAGCAGCAGCAGCAGCAGCAGCAGCAGTGCGAGTCTCTCCTTCCTCTGCAGCAGTACTACCCAGTGGCAGTGGCAGTGGCAGTGGCAGGTGCAGCAGGTCAGGATGAATGGGAGCAGTGCAGTTCCCAGCCCGGGCTCAAGCTCCTACCCTGCCACTTTCCACCTTGTGCACTACTGCATACTTTGGGAGATGTCGGAATGCAAGTTTTGGCCTGATTCCCACAGGCCAGGGGATCGGACCAAAACCAGCAGTCCAACATCCCACAAAAGAGATTCCAGAGTACGAAAGGGCGCAGGCCAGGCTAAAGGGACCCCACTGGGCCTTTAGTCTATATATAAATAAGGTGTTTAGCTTTTCTAAGCTAATATATATATATCTATCTATATATATATATATATATATATATAACAGAAATGAGTAAAAGATTGTTTGGGTGTTCACTTTTATTCTCAAAACTGACTTCCTTTTATTTAAAGGCTTTAAACTTATTATTTATTAAACCAAAATTTAAAGCTACAAAGTACTTAAAATATACTCTACTCCGCCCTCCCCCCCCATGATCATTTGGATGAGCTTCAGAGGATCTGTAATCCCCTGAAATTATAATCAAATTTTGTACATACGTATGTTTTTGCTGAAAAGAGTACCCATAATTTACATCATAGTCTTGAAGGATTTTATAACAAAAGAGTTGAGAAACTACCACTGACCTCATCTAATATTAATTTTGGGACAAAGAAACTGAGTTTCACAAAATGTAAGTTACCTGCTTTCATTCATTTGAAATGTAATACTTACAAACAGTAAAATTTATTTCTGAAAAGCATTCTACAAACTCTTAGAAGGAAAAGATTTTAACTTGAATTAACTAAACTTGAGAATACCAGCCTAAATGGAAACAGTTCATTTGTTTATAGTTTCTTCTGTTCTACTCTTTACCAGATGGTACATAAAATAATGACCCCTATGATAAATTCTTACAGAGGGATTAAATAAAAGAATTATCTATTTTTCTCTTTTTAAAATCCTACCTCCAAAAAATTACTAAAACCCAAGAAAATAGGTGAATAATGTTATTTTTGTTATTTTCAGTCTTAGAAAACCAATTCATTGCCTATTAATAAACATTACACTGAATATTATTGGGATATATTCTGGTCCTGAGCCCTTGTTAAAGAAATTCTACAGTAGATTGTAGATGTTTCAGTATTACAGTAATTCTTTAGAAATGGTAAATAAGCAAATTCAATAATTAAGGGAACTACTAATTTATCAAAATAAAAATATATTTTCCTTTTCCTGGTACTTCCCAGTGAAGTCTGCCTACTTCAAGATTTAATGAATTTATACCATGGATATTAGAATATAAGTAAATTTGAGGAATGATATTTAAAAAAGCAATTGTTTCCAAAAAGGAATAGAACAAATGAGACAACTGAGGGTACTATCTATATTTTTAATTTAAATTTAATTATTCTTAAAAATTCTAAAATGTGTAGTATATAAAGCTCATTATAGAAAATGGCATTGGTTTCTAAACGAGATTACAGTTTTGTTTCTTCTCTCTCCTTTGGACATTATCACTCAAGTTAATTATCACATGGTCTTCTGCCTCTTAAATAAGCCAGATTTTGTTTTCTATCAAGGAATAACAGTCTGGACACCACTACTAAACCCCTGTGTTATTTTCTGGGATTGAATTTTAACAAAAATTTACTTTACTATTAGTTCATCAAATTATTTTAAAAGCTTAAATTCTTCTTAGAGCATTTACATATTTTTAAGTTGAGTTAGATGTTAAATGTCCTGTTCGCACACTGTAACAGCTGACCTACTCAGTTAATTTACTGAATCATTGCCTTGGTTTTCATGGAAGATTAAAAATAATCAAGCATCTGAATATAGAGACATTGAAATTTGTAATCAATTTTATTTCAGAACTAGAGGCCCAGTGCATAGATTTGTGCACCAGTGGGGTCCCTTGATGTAGCCTGCGGGGATTGGGCTGAAACTGGCAGTCCAATACCACCTGCTGTTCCTGCCTGCCACTACTGCTCATCCCAACCCTGTTGCACCTACCACTGCCACCACTTTGTAGGCTTGCTACTGCTCTGCTGCAGTCTCTGGGCTATGGCAGCCAGCTGTGAGCCCTGCATCTGGTGCCTGTTGGTTAGCTGAGCAGCTCTCCTGCCATGGGAGCACACTGACCACCAGAGGGCACCTCCTGCATTGAGTGTCTTCCTCCTGGTGGTCAGTGAACGTCATAATGACAGTTGTTCAGTCATTCAGTCACTTAGGTTTTTATATGTATAGATTATTTAAAGCAGAACTTTTCAAATAAGAACTATTAAAAGTGACTTCTATCTGTTTGCCTACATGCATGGATGGCTTCTATTTTTCTGTGTATAAACAATTTAACTCTTTGTTTCATTTAAGCCTCATGTATCAATTTTTTATTTATTTTTTTAGCAATTTCACTGCTTGTATTACAGTACATAGATTTTGAGACCTTGCCACAACTACCTGCCATGTTCTAGTATGGGAAACAAATTTATTCAACCAGCCATTAAATATATAGAGAATTATACAAATAGAGTGGTAAAGAAAACACATTTCCTTCCTAGAATTTATAGTATATTAAAGATGTGTGATAAAGCAGTGCAAAGGGAAGATAGAGAGGATTGCTAAGCTAATCTGGGGGTCAGAGATGACTTCCTTGCAAAACTGAATTTTGAACTGAACCTGAGGCATTATTAAGAGTTAGTCAAAATGGGAAGTCAGAATAAGCATATATGTGAGAACTCTGAAGGAAGAAAAACATATTCAAGATAAGAAACTATGGAGAGATGGAAAGATAAGACTGCATGGTAAAATATTTTTAAGTTATTATTAGATTAGAGGCCTGGTGCACAAATTTGTGCACAGGTGGGGTCCCTCAGCCTGACCAGTGATCAGGGCTGATTTGGGGGGGAGGGGAGGGGAGGGCGGCCAGGAAGAGGGGCCAAGGGAGGTTGACTGGATGTGGGAGTTTGGATGTAGGAGCACACTGACCACCAGGGGACAGCTCCCGCATTTAGCATCTACCCCCTGGTGGTCAGTGTGTGTCATAGTAACCAGTTGACCAGTTGTTTGGTCTTTTGGTTGCTTAGGCTTTTATATATATAGACTAGAGGCCTGGTGCACGAAATTTGTGCCTGGGGGTTCCCTCAGCCCAGCCTTCACCCTCTCCAATCCAGGATCCATTGGGGGATGTCTGACTGCTGGTTTAGGCCTGATCCTGAGGCCTAAACTGGCAATTAGACATCCCTCTCACAATCTGGGACCACTGGCTCCTAACTGCTCACCTGCTTGCCTGAACTCCCCTACCTACCCCCCCTCCCTGCTGGCCTAGTCACCCCCAACTTCCCTGCCAGCTTGGTCACCTCCAACTGCCTCTCCTGCTGGCCTGGTCACCCCCAACTGCCCCCACCTCTTTGCTGGCCAGGTTGCCCCACACAGCCTGCTATTCAGTTATTTGATCATCCCTCAGTAACCCCCTGTTGGCCTTGTCGCCCCACTCAGCCTGCTGTTCGGAAATCTGTTTGTTTCAGTTGTGATGGCCTCTGGCTTTTTATATTAGGATAGATATTTGGTCCTTGACCTTTAGTTTAAGAACAATGGAAGATATTGATCGTAATATTTTTTCTAAAATGTTTTATTAAAGCCTAATATATGTACATCTAAAAAAGTTAGCATATTGTAAGAATTTTCACAAACCGAATACACCTGTGTGACCATCACCTAGATAAAGAAACAGAATGTTATTGGCTTCCCAAAAGTTTCCTGTCATCTTTCCTTCCAGTCAGTCTTGCCCATATCCTTTAAGGAGAACTCTTGCCTAACTTCTTACTGCATGGATGCTATAGCTCTATGTTGTATTTCATGTAAATGGGATCATCCAGTATATACTTATTTGAGTGAAAGAAGCCAGACCATAACATGATTATAAGATTCATCCATATTATTAAGTGTGGTTGCTAATCATTCTCATGGTTGTATAATGTTCTGTCTTTTGAATGTACCATGAGATGTGTATTTTTCTGAGATTGCCACATCTGATGTGAAGTCAGCAGGGGGGTCAGTTGGGGGCGACTAGGCTGGGGGGGAGTTGGGGGTAAGCAAGCTGGCAGGGAGTAGTTGGGGGTGACCAGGCTAGCAGGGGTGGGCAGTTAGGGGCGACCAAGGCTGGCAGGGAGGTAAATTAAGGGGTGACAAGGCCAGCAGGGGGGGGGCAATTAGGGGAAATCAAGCAGGCAGGCAGGTGAGCAGTTAGGAGCCAGTGGTCCCGGATTGTTAGAGGGATGTCCAACTGCTGGTTTAGGCCTCAGGATCAGGTCTAAACCAGCAGTCAGACATCCTCCAAGGGATCCTGGATTGGAGAGGGTGCAGGGTTGGCTAGGGGGACCCCCTGCCATGCACGAATTTTGTACTCCAGGCCTCTAGTATGATATATTTGAGGTACTTGTGAAACATTACACAGATCTGCTTTATAGAATAAAATTATTGATTAAATGCATGACTTTACATTAATTAATAACAGTGTGCTAATAAAGAGCTCTTCTACATATGGAAAGTTGTAAATCTTGTTTATTCTTCACCTCCAAATTTCACCACTCTTTTTCTAAATGTTTGTAAAAGGGTTTCATCACATATTTGTTTTTTTCTTTATATACACATACACACACAGGAAGGGGCAAAAGTCTGTTTACATTTTTTTGTATAGCAAGTAATTCAATAATCCTATATAATAAAAGCCTAATACACAAATTGACTGAATGGCAGAATGACTGGTTGGCGGGGGGAAGGGCTGGTAAGTGGGTGGCACCAGGCCAGCCACGACAGGTGCTACCAGGCAGAGGGAGTGTTGAAAAAATCAGGGAAACCAGGGGAAAGAAATTATGGGCGGTGATATCAAATAAGAAATGATGAAGGTGGTATACTTTAATTTGGGTCTTGATGGACAGGTATGACTTGAGTAGGTGTGGCAAGAGCACTGTAAACAAGGGAAACATGAGAACAAGTACAGAAAAAAATATGGCATATACTGGTCACAGTGAGAAATGGGCCAGACTGCAGCGGAAAGCACAACCTGTTGTGCGGAGAGAAGTTTTATCAAGATTTGACCATGTATAAGCTTCGAATTACATAAGAGCATGGGTTATTACCTTGATTTTTTTGGTTATCTGTAAGTATAGCTTTACTTTATTTGTCATAATGTAATTATTTATATTTTTATTTTTATAGAAACCCTATGTGAAATTACCTGATGGAGTGAAATGCTTGTGATTTTTAAGTTCATAGAACCTTCTCTGAGGAGCTGTAGATTCACTTCAGGGAGCCTGAGTCTCCCTGAAATTAAGGCTAAAGTTTGGGTATTTCTTTTTTCTAGAGAAAGAGTCCATTGCCTTTTTTATAGTCTTAATGGATCTGACAATACAAAAGAAGTTAATAAAAACAGCTCTTGCTTTCCTGACTTGAAATATTTTTTATCTAACTCCTTTGTGTATATATTTTAATATAAGGGATAAAAATGCCCCGATTTTTTATAATATTATAATGCTTTCCCTTTCTCTCACTGGTACAATACTTAAGAGATAATCCTGAAAAGTGCATCAATTGAATTGATTATGTAACCAGAGGTAGTATCCTTTTTATGAATTCAGTTCCATGGTTTTAAGTAAAAGAACACTAAATTGCTTTTTTTTATATTCAGGCATATTGTTGGGTATACAATATCAAGTAGAAATTTGTTCCTATTTTTGGACAAACATATTACATATCTCCTTGCTCAGAATATAAAACATTTGAAATAAATATCCAACTTTAATCCTGATATAGGGTTCATCTGAATCATGTTTAATCTTGTATCCAACTGTTTAAAACAGAAGTCAAAAAATTCTAGTCCATGGGGCAGATCTAGTTTTAGGCCTGTTTTCATATGGCCCATAAGTTAAGAATTGTTTTCATATTTAAAACTGGAAGTTATAAAGAAGAATATGCGACAGAGTATATGTTGCTCTCAAGGTCTAAAATATTTACTGTATGGTTTTGTTTTTTGGTCCCTTTTTGGTTTTTGGGTTTTTTTTTGGGTACCATTAGTTTAAAACAGTTCAGTTTTTAAATTCTCCAAAATACATGCTATTCTACCAGATGATGTATTGCTTATAGATCGACATTTTGGAATTATCTGTATAATTGAAGCAAAGTTGATTAGATTAAATAACCTGTAGATTAAATAACCTGTTTCCCATACTGAGTATTCAGCTAATAGTTCAGATTTTGGAGTTGGAAGTGTATGAGCAAAATGTGTACTTAAGGATCCATTTCAAATATCTATATGAATATAAAAATAGATTTTGTTCTTCATGAATTAATGTAGCAACCACAATACAGATCTATTAATGGATATTAAAATATCTTTATATTTAATACAAAAATATAATCTTTACTTTTGAAGATACCACTTACCTTAAACAAGTATATGAGATAAAGACAAGAGAAAATATACATCTAACTAATAAAGTGCTGGGCAAGGATGTTTGTTCAACATTTAAAATAATTTATGGAACTGTTAAATATATTTGTACCTTTTATGTTATTAATGCTTAAGATACTGTGATTCTGACTTTCAGATAAATATTGAAATATGTTTATTAATGGAGAATTATATTTCATAATTAGTGAGTCTCAAAAACTTTGGGCAATGCTGACTTCATTCTCCTGTATCTTTAATTTTTCCTTTACTACTGACTAAATCACTTCCATCAACATACAAATAATACAGTTTTTTATCCCATCTTTCCAGTTACAACTAATCTCTGAAAAAGTTGTCTGCAATTTCTAAATTCATTTCTGTAAACCCTGCCACTGCATCAGAATTGCTCTTCTTACTGTCCCCCAGGCTGGTCACTTCTCAGTCCTCATCTTACATGATCTGGCAGCAGCACTGAATATTTTCTTCATTTGGCTTTCAGATACTACTCTGTTTGTTTTGCCTCCTATGTTCCCGGCTGCTACTTCCAATCTCCTTTGTTGATTCCTCCTTACTTCCCCAACCTTTAAATTGGGAGTGATCCAACATTTGGAATTCTCTGTTCACATTTACTCCTTCAGTCACTTTATCCAGTATCATAGCTTTAGATGTCCATTCACTTGCTGATGAGCAGACGTCATTTATTGTTCTCAGAATCTAAAATAGTAAACTAAACTCATCTTCCCCCACACACACTAAACCTCCCTCTCAGATTTCCCCTTCTCAAAATATAGCAACTGCATTCTTTTGATCAGCCTTGATGTTACCCTTGATAAATAGAGTTCTTTCTCCCCACATCTGATAATTCCCCATATCTCCGTCATCATATTTCATCTGTACAGTTAAGATATATCCAAAATTTGATCACTGATTACCATTTCCACTGTTAAAATCTCTGATCAAGTCATCTTCCTGTCTTGCTTGTTCTATATAATAAAGATATAATATGCAAATTGACCATCACTCCAACACACAAGATGGCTGTCCCCATGTGGTTAAAATGGCCACCTCCATGTGGACACAAGATGGCTGCCACAAGATGGCTGACAGGGGAGGGCAGTTGGGGGCCATCAGGCCTGCAGGGGAGGGCAGGTAGGGGTGACTAGGCCAGCAGATGAAGGAAGTTGGGGGCAACAAGGTCTGCAGGGGAGAGAAGTTAGGGGTGACCAGGCCAGCAGGGGAGCAGTTAGGCATCAATCAGGCTGGCAGGAAAGTGGTTAGGGGGTGATCAGGCTGGCAGGCAGAAGCAGTTAGGGGCAATCAAGAAGGCAGGCAGGTGAGCAGTTGGGAGCCAGCAGTCCTGGATTGTGAGAGAGATGTCTGACTTTATGATATTGGATAAAGTGACAGAGGGAGTAAATGTTAACAGAGAATTCAGGGTCCCAAAATGGAGAGGGAACCGGCTGGGCTGAAAGGACACACACACACCCCCACCCCTGTACACGAATTTTGTGCACCGGGACTCCAGTATTATAAAAGCCTCCTATAATTGGTCTTTTTATGTTTCTGCCATTGATTTACTTCAGTCCCTCCTTAATTCATCAGGTAGAATAATTATATTAAAAACTTGAGGCCCAGTGCACAGATTCATGTACCAGTGGGGTCCCTTGGCCTGGCCTGACAAAACCGGCTCTCCAACATCCCCCAAAGGGTTCTGGGTTGTGAGAGGGCTTAAGCAAGGCTGAGGCAACCCACTGGTGAACGATTGGAGCATTTTCCCCCTAGTGCACATCATAGTGACTGGTTGACTAGTCAGTGCATGTCATAGTGATTTGTCAACTGGTCGACTGGCCCCTGCTGGTCAGTGCATGTCATAGAAAGCAGTTGAGTAGCCTTAGCATATCATTAGCATATTATACATTGGTTGAATGGATGACTGCACAAGCAGACACTTAGCATGTTAGGCTTTTATTATATATGATGTGTGTGTATATATCATTTACTTATTTTTAGAGAGAGTGGAACAGAGGGGAAAAAACAGAGAAATACATGTGAGAGAGATATATTGATTGGTTGCCTCCTGCACATGCCCAGACCTGGGGCTGGGGATCAAAACTGTGTCCTTGACCTGAATTGAACCTGCAATCCTTCAGGCTGCAGGCCAACACGCTAACTACTAAGCAAAATCAATTAGAGTTATTTAATTTAACATTGCTAGCAGTTCAGTCAGACAACAGGGTGAGAGAATTAGAAGACAGAACACATGAAAATTATAACAACAAGAATAAACACCTCACAACATTGACAGTGTGACCCATGACTCGTGTTTTAGTTGAATTCCGTGTTGTCTCACTGTGTCCTCTTAGTGTGTTTAGACCTCACTCTCTGTATACCTGTCACACATATACCTTGCAGAATGTGACCTTTGGTATAAACATAAAACAAGTTTTAAACAATCTAAAGCATATGTTTTAGGTCAAAATTCTGCCCACCAATACAAAATATTTGAACTTATTTTGGCCAAATGAATATAAAACCAGGTTTCCTCCATTGATAGTCATTAATGAATGAGATTTTTGAGAAGGAAAAGTGTGGTGTCTACCCAGGAGGAGGGGTTCTGAGCATAGACCAACAGCTCAGGCAGCCTGTTTACAGCGAACATACCAAACAAGGCACAGCTCCTATTCACCACAGAGAATGATCTGTTTTGACTCTTCTTTCACTTACCCCTCCTTTCTTAGTGAGCACAACAATAGTATATGGACATAGCATGGACATAATGTGTGCCCTTTATACTGATATTGGATGTGAGGATTTTCAAACATATACCCTAAATAAGTATGAGTGCTACATACCGATATTATAACGTATAAAATTTTATTCTTTGAGCAAATCCTTGGTTTTAATCATTTACTTATTTAATGTTATAAGTATGTAATACTGAAAATACATTTTATTCATTAATTTTTAAAATTTTCAGTGTTGAGAGTATTAAAAATATCCTCCTTTCCCCACCCCCACCCCATTGCCACCTCCACCTACCCCCAGCCTGCACAACCCTATTGTCTGTTTCCATACCTAATGCATATATGCATATACGTTCTTTGGTTAATCTCTTCCTGTGCTCCCCTTTCCCACTGAGATTCATCAGTCTGTTCCATGTTTTCATGTCTTTGGTTTTATTTTATTTATCCAGTTTATTGTTCATTAGATTATTTTGATTTTTAGACTCAATTGTTGATAGATATGTATTTATTGCCACTTTACTGTCCATATATATATATATTGGCTTCTCCTTTTTCTTCTTCTTCCTGTTAAAGAAGACTCTTCAGCATTTCATATAATATTGGTTTGGTGGTGATGAACTTCTTTAGCTTTTTCTTATCTGTGAAGCACTTGACCTGAACAATTTAAATGATAACTTTTCTGGATAGAGTAATCTTGGTTGTAAGTCCTTGCTATTCATCAATTTGAATATTTCTTGCCATTCCCTTCTGGTCTGCTAAGTTTCTATTGAGAAATATGACAGTCATGTGAGTGCTCCCTTGTAGGTAATTAACCACTTTTCTTTTGCTGTTTTTAAGATTCTCTCTTTGTCTTTAACCTTGACATTTTAATTATGATGTGTCTTGGTGAGGGCCTCTTTGGGTTACTCTTGTTTGGAACTCTGCAATTCCTGGACTTGTAAGTCTATTTCATTCAATAGAGAGGGGAAGTTTTTTTTGTCATTATTTATTCAAATAGGTTTGAAGAAATATCTTGATCATTCTCTTTTTCTTCTGGCACCTCTATTATGTGAATGCTGATATGCTTGAAGTTGTATCAGAGGTTCCTTACACTATCTTCATATTTTTGGATTCTTTTTTTTCTTTTTGTTCTTCTGCTTGGGTGTTTTTTGCTTCCTCATATTCCAAATCATTGATTTGATTCTTAGAATCCTTTATTCTACTGTTGAATTCCTGTAAATTCTTCTTTATTTCAGTTTGTGTATGCTTAATTTCTGACTGGTCCTTTTTCATGTCTTTGAAATTCTCACTAAGATCCCTGAAATTCTCACTAAGATCTCTTAAAGCTCTCATTAAGGTCCTTGAGCATGATTAAAACCATTCTTTTGAACTCTAGTAGTTTGCTGTATCTTTTAGTTTGTTTGCTTCCATTTCATTTAATTCTTGTTCTGGAGATTTCTTCTGTTTTGTCATTTCTGACATGCCTCTTTGTCTCCACTGTCGATTTCAACATCCCCCGAAGGATGTAGTAGTGCTGGAAGCAGCAGGTGGCTGGGGAGGAGCCTGATCCCATCCTGGTGCTATGCCACTCCTGCTAATCTCAGCCCCATGGCACTTTCCTCCACCGCTGCTCACTTAGTGTTACTGTGGAGGTGGAAGAGGCTCTCACCACCTCAGCTGTGCTTAAAAGCCATGAGCCTGGCATCTTGTGCCCGTTGGTCAGCTGAGCAGTGATCCCGCTGTGGGAGCACACTGATCACCAGGGGGAAGGTCCTGCATTAAACATCTTTTCCCTGGTGGTAAGTGCACATCATAGCAACCAGACAAACAGTCTACTAGTCAAGGGGTCAGCTGGTTGCTTAGGGTTTTATGTATATAGATGCCATATATATATATATATATATATATAAAATATGTGTGTATATATAATTAAGATACACAGGCACACACACACACACATATATATTATTTTTGCTTAATACCTTTACCTCCTTTCATCCAGTCCCCCAAGCTCCCTGCCCTCTGACATCTGCTTAACGTTTTTTCCTTTGTTTTTCTTGCCTGAGGAGACCTATTAGTAAAACTACTCCTAGGAGAAATGTCTGAGGTTTTACTGCATATGTTTTTTTCCTAGGATATTTATAGTTTTGAAACTTAAGTCATTTACCCATTTTGAGTTTATTTTTGTGAATGGTGTAAGTTAGAGAACTAGTTTCATTTTTTTGCATGTATCTTTCCAATTTTCCCAGCACCATTTATTGAAGAGACCATCTTTACTGCATTGTATGCTCTTGCGGCTTTTGTCAAATATTTATTAGATATAAGAGCATGAATTAATTTCTCAAGTTTCAATTTTGTAACATTGATCTGTATGCCTGTTCTTATTCCAGTACCAAGCTATTTTTATTATTATCACCTAGTAATATAGTTTGATATCAGGTAGTGTGATACATTCAACTTGTTGTTCTTTTTTAAGATTGTTGAGGCTATTCAGGGACTTTTGTGATTCCCTATACATTTTTTTGGATACTATTTGTTTGAGATCTGTGGAACATGCCATTGGAATTTTCATAGAAATTGTGTAAATCTGTAGATTGGTTTGGGTAGTATCGACATTTTAATGATGTCAATTCTTCCAGTTTATAAACACAGTAAATACTTCCACTTATTATATCATCCCGTTTCTTCCTTCAGTATCTTACAGTTTTCTGAGTAAAAGTCTTTAAAATTTATTTCCAGATACTTTATTTTTGTTGTTGTTGCAATAGAAAATGGGATTGTTTTCTTAATTGTTCTTTCTGATAGTTCATTATGGGTGTATGAAAATATCACCAATGTTTGCCTTGTCTGGCTTGCTCAGTTTGTTGGAACGTAGTTGATTGGTTCAATTCCCTGTCAGGACACATACCTATGTTGTAGGTTCAATTCCTGTTTGGAGTACATACAAGCAGCAATAAATTGATCTTCTTCCTTCCCTCTCTCCCTTTACTCCCCCTCCTCCACTCATCCTTCCTCCCCTCTTCTATTTTTCCTCACTCTTCTCTCTCTAAAAATCATTAAAACACATATCTTCATATGAGGATTAAAAATGCTACCATTTTTTATATTAATTTTGTATACTGCTACTTTGCTAAATTCACTTATTAGATGTAGTTGTTTTTTGGTGGAGTTCTTAGGGTTTTATATGACAACATCATGTCAACTGTGAATAATGACAGTTTTACTTCCTCATCAATTTTGATGTCTTTTAGCTCTTCTTCTTGTCTGATTGCTGTTGATAGGGCTTCCAGTACTATGTTGATAAAAGTGGTGAAAGTAGACATCCCTGTCTTGCTCCTGATTTTAAGAGAAATGCTTTTAGTTTTTATCCATTAAGTATGATGTTAGCTTTGTCATATATGGCCTTTATTATGTTGAGGTATGTTCCCTCTATTTCCACTTTCCCACTTTGCTGAGAGTTTGTTTCATAAATAGGTCCTATATTTTACAAAATGCTCTTTTTTCATTTGTTAATATCATGTGATTTTTATCCTTTATTTTGTTTTGTGATATATCATGTCTATTGACTTAAAAATATTGTACCAACGTAGCATCCTGGAATAAATCCTACTTAAGCATGGAGTATGATCTGTTTAATATATTGTTGGTTCCAGTTTGCTAATATTTTGTTGAGGATTTTAGGATCTGTGTTAATCAGGGATATTGGCTTGCAATTATCTTTCTTTGTAGTGTTTTTATCTGATTTTGAAATTAGGGTAATACTGGCCTCATAAAATGAGTTTGGAAGTCTTCCCTCCTCTTGAATTTTTTTCAATAGTTTGAGAAGGATGGATATCAGTTATTTGATTGTTTGGAAAATTCAGCTGTGAAGCCATCTGGCCAAGATTTTTGTTTGATAGGAGTTTTTTTTGGTTGGTTTGTTTTTTACTACCTCAATTTCATCACTTATAATTGGTCTATTGGGGTTTTCTGATTCTTCCGGATTCAGTTTTGGAACATTGTATGTTTCTAGGAATGTATCCATTTGCCCAGGTTGTCCAATTTGCTAGCATACAGTTATTACAGTCCTTTGTGTTTTTGTGGTGTCAGTTGTTACTTCTTTTTCACTTCTGATTTTATTTATTTGGGTTCTCTCTTCTTTCTTAAATATCATAATTTAGTAAAATCCCTCAATATCACCTTGATAAAATTTTGTGTATATATATATATATATATATATATATATATATATATGAACACAAACACACACACACACGCACACACACACACACAAGCCTATATTTTTTTTTCTAGGTTTTTCTTATTGTTCTTTTTCTAGTTCTTTTAGGTATAGGTTTAGATAATTTATTTGAGATTTTTCTTGTTTCTTGAGTTAGCCCTATAATGCTATGTATTACCTTCTTGGAAGTGCTTTCCCTCTACCCAATAGATTTTGGGTTGATCTGTATTCATTTTTATTTGTTTCTAGGTAACTTTTAATTTCTTCCTTCATCTTAACCCACTCACTATTTAAGGACATGTTATTTAGTCTCCACATGTTTGAATGTTTTTTAGGTTTTTTTTTATTGTTTCATACCATTGTAGTCAGAAGAGATGCTTGATATGATTTTAATCTTGAATTCATTAAGAATTATTTTATGTCATAATATGTGCTCCATCTTTGAGAATGTTCCATGTGCATTTGAGAATAATGTATGTTCTGCTACTTTGGGATGAAATGTTCTGTAAATATCAATTAAGTCCATCTGATTCAGTATGTTTAAAGTTGCTGTTTCCTTGTTGAGTTTTGTCTAGACGATCTATCCACTGATGTCAATGGTGTGTTAAAATCCTTTATGACTATTGCTGTCAATCTTTCCATTAATGTTTTATTATTGTCTTTTTAAATGACATAATAATAAACCATATTGTTGATGTTTATTATTACTAATAATAGACTATGCTCCTCTTGTTGGGGGTTGCTAGCCAGTGTGGTAGAAAAACGAATGGAAAGGCATATATAAATGTGAGCAGTAGGATTTGTCTTCTGATTAAGTGTAGGACAAGGATTCAAATAAACATTTTTCCATGATTACAGCAAATTATTATCCCAAGTTGCTAACGGATAATGATCATAGAAAAAGAACAGAGGATGAAGAACTATGTAAATAAAAGCAGAGGGTATTCTTGAAATGATGAGTTTACAGAACTGGACTGTCAGGAGAATCTGATTAATCACATGGGGACCCTAGATAGCTGCTTATTTCTCTGATGTCAGTTTTTCTCAACCATATTGAACTACTGAGGATTGCTAAAGTCTCTTTCTAACTTCAGAATAGTTGCTGTGTCTTTTGTTTTATTTAAACGTTATTGCTATTGCTTCTAATTTTTTTTCTACTGAACTTTGAGAAAACCTTCAGTTTAAAAAATAATGAATAGAGGATATAATGCTCAATCCTGAGTCTATTGGAAATTAAACTTTACTTAATACTGGAACACTTGACTTGACACAGGAGTTGTAAAACTACTGTTTCATTTTATCTTTCTCTGCCAGAAGCAACTCCTCATAGATCAGAATTAAAGCAAGGAATATGGGATTTAAGTCCAAACTTGGAAAAAAAACATTGTGGAATTTTCTTTAATACATACTTTTAGGATTAATATTTTTATTAACTACCAGAAATCCCAATAAATTATTCAAAAAAAGTAATGCAATACAAATATTATAGAAAACATGTAATAAATATAATCTAGGGGAGCAATATCATATACTAGTAGAAGAAAAGAGCAGACTTAGGAATTAGCTTGCATTCAGATATCAGTTTTACTGTTTTACCAGTTACGTAATGTTAGGCAGATTGAAATGAGAAGTTTGATTTTAGAGGAGGATTTAAATTCCTTCTGTGTAAAATTGGAATAGTAATACTGAGTTTGCAGTGTTGTATGAGGTTTAGAGAAAATGTTTGTAAAGTGCGAAATACTTACCCTGATATTCAGTAAACCATAATCTTTGTCAGTTACCAGTAATAGTTCTTGCTATAGTATGCACTTTGGTTAGTACTATTTCAAAATTCTACCTGTATTAAACACTTGTTTTAATTCCTGTTCTGTAATTAGGATGGTGAGTGTATGTGTGTGTGTGTGTATGTGTGTGTGAGAGAGAGAGAGAGTGGGGGGGGAGGGAAAGAGAGAAACCATGGGTTTTCTAATATTCAACTTTTTGGTCACTTAAACAATTTGAAAAACTATAGAATTATTTTTAAAGTCTTATTATATAGCTTCAGGAGAGTCAAGTCTTAGATGGCATCATGTTTATTTTTAAAGAAGTGTTTCTTCTATATAAATGCCTATCATGTGCTCCCCTTGTAAGAACACTTGCTAGATTCAGACCATGGTCCAATAAAACTAATAGAAGTACATGTTTTAGGGAATTTAGGTAATATAATGTAAAAAAAAAATTGTGACAGGAATACGAAGAGGTAAATATCTTCTCCTCAAATAGCATTGATTATGTTTTATAATGTTATAGTAGTATATTGATACACTAAAGCCAGAGCCAGAAGAACTGTCCTGGTTTTTAACTGGAGACAGGTTCCTGTAGTTCTTAGTGGCCTCTTTTGTTCAGGGTTCTAAAGAAAGCAGATATGCTTCATTATTTTGATTTAAACTTAAAAAAAAAAGACCTAGAAAGTCCTTTATTTACATGCATGTAGAGAAAGGACGATTAGTAAGGGAACAGTTGATCAGGTAGGCATCCTATCTAATAAAAGAATAATATGAAAATTGACCATCACTCCAACACACAAGATGGCTGCCCCCACGTGGACACAAGATGGCCACCACAAGATGGCCAGCAGGGGATGGTAGTTGGGAGGGACCAGGCCAGCAAGGGGGGGGGGCAGTTGTGGGCGATCAGGCCAGCAGGGGAGGGCAGTTGGGAGGGACCAGGCTTGCAAGGAAGGGTGGTTGGGGGCAATCAAGCCTGCACGGGAGGGCAATTGGGGGCAAATAGGCTGGCAGGGGAGCAGTTAGGCATTAATCAGGCTGGCAAAGGAGTGGTTAGGGGGTGATCAGGTTGGCAGGCAGAATTAGTTAGGGGAAATCAGGAAAGCAGGCAGGTGAGCAGTTGGGAGCCTTGAGGGGTCCCAGATTGGAGAAGGTGCAGGCTAGGCTGAAGGACACCCTCCCTCTGTGCACAAATATTGTTCACCAGGCTTCTAGTATATAATGAGTTTCAAAACTAAGAAGAAAATATGGATGAAAATTACTTTATAGTTTATTAAGAAATATATTAATCAGGAAGACAAAATAAAATATGAAAAACAAAAGGATAGATACAGAGGCAGTAGAGCATCAAACAGACTGTCAAATTAGAGCAGGAAGGTTAAAGAGAGGTGGGGTAGATAAGAGATCAACCAAAGGACTTGTATGCATACATATAAGCATAACTAATGAACACAAGAGATGGGGGGATTAGGGTATGCCTGGGAGGGGAGGGAGGCAATGGGAAGATATGTATACATGTAACTCATTAATTTAAAAAAAATAAAAAATATGAAAAATTATAAGGAAATAAAAAATCCTTAATATTTTGGGTATACATTTTATGATAGAAGCAGAAATATTTGATTATGTTGAAAGATCAAAAAAGCAAAAAGATGCAAATATTAATGACAAATGGTATGCTATCAGAGGACCTATTTTATGCTAGAATTTATTCAAACTGTAGAAAGATAGCTGTGTTTTCAGATGAATGTCTTTCATCTCAGTGTCTTTAAGGAATAGATATATTGCTTTTTCTCTTTTATGTTTTATTCCTTTTATGTTGCATTTTGTACCTGGTATAGACTCAGTAGGGTTGTACACTTATGCTTTCTCAATTCATAAGATATATTTATAGCATTTTTTTTCTGTAAGCCGTTATTGACCAAGACATTACATTCAATCATAATCCTTCTCTTATTAGACTACATTAATGATAAAAAGTACATTTTATATATTTGTAAAATTAATTTTTTATTTCTTCTAAGCTGCATGTAAGCTATTTATTTACTCAAGGGGCTAAATTATCAGTAATTAAAAACATGAATTTGAACAATTTTGTTTCAAATACTTTATAACACATTTTGGAGAAATATTAAGCCACTGGTTCTTAAACTTTAGTGTATCAGGATTATCAGGAGAACTTGTCTAAACAAAAAAGACCTCAAATAGTCTCAGCAAACTTGAGGAAGAAAACAAAGTTGGTGGGATCACACTGCATGATATCCAACTATCCTGCTACTGGCATAAGAACAGGCATATACATAAATGGGCCAGAACAACCCCCCCCAAAAAATAAAATCATACCAAGTCAATTAATATTTGACAAAGGAGGCAAGAGCATGCAGTGGAATAAAGACAGTTTCTTCAATAAATGGTATTGGGAAAATTGGACAGGTACATGCAAAAATATGAAACTAGTCCTCCAAGTTTGACCATACACAAGAATAAACTCAAAATGGATTCAAGTCTTAAGTGTAAGTCACAGAGCCATAAAAGTCCTAGAAGAAAACATAGGCAGTAAAATATCTCATAGCAGTATTTTTGCTGATAAATCTCCTAGGGGAATGGAAAGGAAAAAATAAACAAATGGGACTATATGAAACTAAAAAGCATCTGCACATCAAAGGGAACCATCAATAAAATGAAAATGGAACTCACTGTATGGGAGAACATATTTGCTAGTGGCACATCTGATAAGGGGTTAATTTCCAAAATACATAAAGAACTTATACAACTCAACACCAAGAAGACAATAAAATTAAAAAATAGGCAAAGGATCTGAATATATACTTCTCTAAAGAGGACATACAGATGGCCAATGGACATATGAAAAATTACTCAAAGTCACTAATTATCAGAAAGATGTGCATTAAAACCACAATGAGATATTATCTTGCAGAATCAATAAACAAGTGATGGTGAGGAAGTGGAGAAAAGGGAACCCTCATGCACTGTTGGTAGGAATGCAGACTGGTGCAGCCACTGTGGAAAACGGTATGGAGTTTCCCTCAACATATTAAAAATAAAACTGCCTTTTGATCCAGTGATCCCACTTCTCAGAATATATATATATATGAAGAAACCAAAAAAGCTAATTCAGAAGAATAGATGAACTCCTCTATTCATGGCAGCATTATTTATAATAGCCAAGATTTGGAAATAGCCCAAGTTCCCATTAGTATATGAGTGGATAAAAAAGCTTTGTTACATTTACATAATGAAATACTGTCTATACTAATAAAAGGGTAATGTGCTAATTAGACCACTTTCCAGACGACTTTCCGGACATCCTTCCAGACAAAGCCATGGTGGTGGGGCTGAGGCAGAGATGGTTAGGGGCAATCAGATTGCAGGAGAGAGCAGTTAGGGGGATCTGGCCAGCAGGGGAGAGCAGTCAGGGGAATCAGGCCAGCAGGGCAGAACAGTTAGGGGAATCAAGGCTGGCAGGCAGGTGAGCGGTTAAGAGCCAGTGGTCCTGGATTTCGAGAGGGATGTCCAACTGCCAATTTAGGCCCGATCCGTACAGGTTAGGTCCAGGAACACCACCTGCTGGAGACACCCTGATCACTCCACAGATGCCACGCCTCTAGTGTGACTGTAAAAAGGAAGGAAATCTTACCTTTTGTGACAGAATGTGTGGACCTGGAGATTATTATATTAAGTGAAATAAGCTAGTCAGAGAAAGACAGATACTATATAATATTACATATATGTGGAATAATCAACAAAATAAACTAAAAAAACAGAAAGTGAGGTAAAGACACATAGAATAGACTGATAAAATCCAAAACCCATTTATAAAACCTCTTAGCAAACTGGGAATAAAGGAAACATATCTCAATGTAAGAAGTAATGTTTTAATATTATATCCCCCTAACTCCTTAGGGGGACATATATGCATGCAATATAGACCTAAGTAACAGTGTGGCAATGGCCAGAGGGAAGGGAGGGCAGAGGCTAGGTGGAGGTGGGCAAAGGGAAAGGAAAAGTTAGTGTTAACTATAAGAATAAAGTTAAAGAAAAAAATTGATGGATCCTTTTTTTTTTTTTTTTTTAGTAGGTCTTGGATGAGGTCCCCGAATTTCCAGTAAATTTCTAACAAGTTCCCTTGTGATTTTGATGCTACTATTCTGTGGACCATACCTTGAGAACCACTATACTTAACAGAGTAACTTTACTTCACCCTCCCCCAAACAATTAAAATGTTTGAATAGCATACATTGAGGGTAATTTTGTGACTCATTTTTATACCTTGAAGACAAATAATGATCAGTTCTAGATAATTGGAGAAAATTACTTCTTTTATTTAAACATCACAATTTAGAGATGAATTATTTGTATTAGGGTGACTTTCCCATTTATATCTTGAATTTAAAAACTAGCATTATTTCGCCCTGGCTGGATGGCTCAGTTGGTTGGAGCATTGTCCTGTGCACCAAAAGGTTGAGGGTTTGATTCTGGTATGTTCACATACCTACCTTGCAGGTTTGACCCCTAGTCAGGGTGCTTGTGAGAGGCAACTGATCAATGTTTCTCTCTCATATCAATGTTTCTCTCTCCTTTCTTTTCTCTCTGGAAATCAATTTTAAAACATTATTTCTTACATTGAGATATGTTTCCTCTATTCCCAGTTTGCTAAGAGTTTTTATAAATGGGTTCTGGATTTTATCAAATGTTTTTTCTGCATCTATTGATATAATAATGTGGTTTTTATTTTTTTATTTTTTTAAATGTGGTGTATCACATTTATTGATTTGTGGATATTGTAGCAACCTTTCATGCCTGAAATAAATTCCACTTGATTATTGTGTCTGACCTTTTTAACGTGGAGTCTGTTGAACAAAATAAATTAAAAAAGTAAAGACAGTCTCATGGATAAAGAAAACAGATATATAGCTATCAGAGGGAAGGGAGTTGGGGGCTGGAGAGAAGAATGAAGGGATTAAGCAAAGGAAAAAAAAGATTCATGGACACAGACAACAGTGATTGCTACAGGGAAGGTGGAGGTGGGAGGAGATAGTAGACAATAAAAGGGGGATAAATGGTGATTAAGGAGACTTGACTTGGGGTTGCAAACACAACACACAATACAATATACATATGAAGTATAATTATAGAACTAAAAATATGTATAATTTTATTAACTAACCAGAGGCCTGGTGCACGAAATTCATACATAGGTAGGGTCCCTAGGCCTGGTCAGCAATCAGGGCCTATTGGAGCCTTTCTTCCCCTCACTGCCGGCCTGGGCCTGGGCCTTCTTTCATTCTGTGCCAACCCCTGGTTGTCAGTGCATGTCATAGCAAGCAATCAAACTCCCAGTTGAACTCCCAAGGGGACACTTTGCATATTAGCCATTTATTATATAGGCTGTCACCCCAATAAATTCAATAAAAATAGCATTATTTCTGAAACTAATATAAAAATCATTTTTTAGAACTTCTGAATAGTAATCTGTTGGATCTGACAAATATAAACAACATGTTATAGAATCTTGCTTACATTACTTCCTTTAAACAATACCTGATATTATGGGTAGTAAATATTGTTTACCAGCCCATTATTTATATTACATATTCAGCTTTGCTTTTATTTATTTAAACATTTCAAAAATACTTTAAAGCTAGGTACTTCTTAACATCTCTTATGCATTTACTTTAAATAAAAACATATTAATAATGCAAATGCTATGGTAAAACTGTCTTGTTTTTGCAGAAATCACATTTTTTATTTTAAAGTAATAAAAATACCTTTCAAAAATATATAGAAAAATATAAAAGGCAAATTACTGCTGAGAATTCACATAACCTTTAAAGAATTAACTCTGTAAGTATTGACTACTATTAGATTGTTCTATGTTTATTATATTAAATTTTCACTTAAGTTATAAAAGATTCAGTATACTACCCTTTTGGAACTTTAGAAATAGTAAAACATTTTTTAAAATAAATTTTTATTGATTTCAGAGAGGAAGGGAGAGACAGAGAAAGCTAAAAACATCAATGATGTGAGAGACTCGTTAACCTGCTGCCTTCTGCACGCCCCCTAACCAGGAATCAAACTTTGATCTTCTGTTTATAGTTTGACACTCAACCACTGAGCCACATTGGCTGAGCAAAAACACTTTCTTTTTAAGAGCAGGAACAATGTATTTGAAATAAACTCATTTTATTATTTCACTTATATTTGAAGAATGTATCTTTTTTCCAGTGTGTTCTTTATTTGTGTGATGCCATTACAGTGGTACCTCGAGATACGAGTTTAATTCATTCCGTAACCTTGAGGCATGGGGAACTATGAGACGCTCGAGTCGTGGTAAACTGGCGGGTCGTGTGCAGCCTGCCAATCCACTCGATTACTCCTATCTCAAATGTTGCTTGTATTTCAAAGCAAAAATTGCTCGCTCAACAGCTTGTATCTCAAAAATCTCGTATGTTAGGGCACTCGTATCTCGAGGTACCACTGTATTTCTAACTGTTCTTTTTTCATAGTTACTATACCTTTTCTCATGCTGTTGAGCATCTTTACCATTATTACTCTGAACTCTGTTTCTGGTAAATTTCTTATCTCTGCTTCATTTACCTCTTCTTCTAGAGAATTCTTTTGTTCTTACATTTGGCAGTTGTTTCTCAGTCTCCTCATTTATTTTTAATTTTTTAAATATATTTTGTTGATTTTTTTTACAGAGAGGAAGGGAAAGGGATAGAGAGTTAGAAGCATCGATGAGAGAGAAACATCAATCAGCTGCCTCCTGCACACCCCTACTGGGGATGTGCCTGCAACCAAGGTACATGCCCTAGACCGGAATTGAACCTGGGACCTTTCAGTCCACAAGCTGACATTTTTATCCACTGAGCCAAACCGGTTTTGGCAGTCTCCTCATTTTGACTGTCTGTTTGGGTTTGTGACTATGTATTAGGTAGATGCTCTACACTTCTCAATCTCTAGGGCAGGACAGTATCAAATGCTGTTTCTGACTAATTGGATCAGGCAAAGACTCAAATATTCCAGAGACTACCTCTAACTACAGACCGATAGGATTCCAACTTGAATTGCCCCCAAGTATTTGTTCTCAGGTGTGGGGAGAGTTACTTTTTTGTTTTTTGTTTTTTGTTTTTTTCAACAGGATGGGGCAGTTGCGTATGCCTGGAGGCTAATTGTTATTTTTAGTCTCAAGTAGCCTCAGGTGTGGGGAGAGTATTTTTTTTCAATTGGTTGGAACAACTTTCTTCCCCCTAGGCGAGGCAAATGTTTGTTTGGGAAAAATGTCCTCTGCTGCATTGGGGAATGACTCAGCACAGGAAACTGGGGTTTCTGCCTTCTGAGTTCTAACCTCTGAGTCCCTAATCCTGGCTTTTTCACACAACTCTACCCCTCCCTCTGCCAGAGCATAAGGTAAGTGGCTCCACAAGGAACTTTGTGTGTTGGCCTTTTAAGCAGGTGCCTGAATTTCCAGCTGTCACTCCCTGGCAGACAGCACCCCTGCTGCTTTTCACAGCCATATATTATGTGGGTACCCTTTGCAGTTCTGGTGCTCTGTACTGCGGGGCCCACTTGGGGATTAAATCCAAGAGTCCAACCCCCCACAGCTCAGATATCTCTCTGGAACTTCAGTTTCAGTGTGTGGGCACCAACCAAACCTTTCTCACTTCTGCCCCTCCTACCAGTCTCTATCTGGTCTTCACTTTCAGACCTCAGATGTCAGGATTCTCGCCAGTGAGTCTGCCATTGATTATTCAGGAAGTTTTTCTGTATTTTAGTTGTAATTTCAGTTTGTTCCTGGGATACTGTCCACTTACTGTGCCGCCATTTTTAATTTTCTAAAAGTGTATCTTAACACAGTAAATTTCTTCTATGACTGATAAATACCCTTTCTTTTCCACAACCTTTTTTTATTATTCAATCATCAGTATTAGTTTATTTTAAATATAAAATGTATTCTTCCAAAAAAAGTAGATTTTAAAACAAACATATGGATAAGTGTGATAGGTTCTCATGCACATTCCAATGTATGGGAGCATTAAGAATAAAAGGTGAAGTTAGAAATCACATGGTTAAAGGAAAGGTATTTGTTCTGCCCACCAGAGATAAGATGGTCTATATAAGTGCACATGAAGGTCTTGGAATTTCAAGGAAAGAATATCTGATAGCTTACATAGATCTCCTTGTTGGTATCATTCATTTTATAATACATTTATTTTCCAAACTCTGCTTCACATTCTGCTGTAGAATGGAAATAATTGATTTCTAATAATAAATAATGGGTCAGTAGGGTTATTTTGATTTACTCAGGAGCAGTTTTTCCTATGGCTCTTTACTTGCCCTTATAGTTGGATGATTGCAGTATGCCACATATTCAAACTTCATGAAAAAAAGAAAATGCTATTGCTCTTTTTATTTTTCTGTCTAAAACAAAGGGTGACTTTTTGCCTGTTTTTGCTATATTTGGTCACTTTCTACATTCTTCCCTCTGGCTCCTCAGCTTCTTCAGATCCCATCTTGCCTGTTTGCTTGAACTTTAGACCTCCCATCTGGCACCCTGTGGTAATAGTCATGCTCTTGTCTCTGTTAATGAAGGATCTTTAACATCTTTGAAGATTCTTCCTCCCCTCCATGGGAAAAAAAAACAAAACAAAACTATTAGTTTTTTAACTTTATTGTTTGCACTATTACAGATATTCCCATCTTCCCTCCCATTGCCTACTTTCATCCAGCCCTGAACTCCCTCTGGCCTTCATATCTGTGGGTTATGCATATATGTTCTTTGGCTAATCCCTTCACCTTCTTTAAAGCCTTTTTCATGTTTCAGGAAGAATAAATGATAGTTAATAATAAATGTAGCCTTTCTGCTTATCTGCCTCTCTATGTATTTTTACTTGCCTATAGACAATATTTATCTATGCAAGTACAGGGAGTAATTTAGACTTTGAAGTCATTTCTAAAAATCTTGTTAACTTATTGGTACTCCGATTAATACTCTTGGATAACAACATAATACATACCTTTTACTTGAGAGAATTTTTTTTTTACTGTTGTAGAATAAAATAACAGGCTTGCTCATATTTTATGTTTATATATGCTTGCTTTCACATATTAATTATTTTGCACTTTCTGTTCCTGTAGCTTTCTAGCAAGTCCACCATTTTAAAGCATTTATTATATCCTGTCTTATCCTAAAAGATTAGGTTACAATTAAAATAACTCAGACGCCATTGGAGGTTATTGTTTTGTTTGTTTATTTCAATTTACCTATATTTTTCCACCCATTCTCCCCCACCTTCTCCCTCTGTCCTTTCTTGAGGCCTTTACCACACTCTTGTCTGTATTCCTCTGTTATGCATATATGCATGTTTGTTCTTAGGTTTATCTCTTTTTGCAACTCCCTTCCCTCTGAGAAGTGCCAGTGTGTTGCATGCTTCAATGTCTCTACATCTGTTTCATTTTTAAGTTTATTTTGTTAATTAGATTCTACATATAAATGATATAATGAGATACTTGTCTTTTCTGACTGGCTTATTTTGCCTAGCATAATACTTTTCAGTTCCCTCTACTAGGTGTACTGGTTAATAATGGCAAATTTTAAAATAAAAGAAAACATGATAATTTCAAGAGAAACATCAAAAGTCCTTTATTCAAAATAATGTCCATTGCTAGCTACATATTTCCCCCATCTTTCAGGTAATTTGTGGATACCTTCCCCATAGAATTTTTCTTATTTTGAGGCAAATCATTCAGATACCTAATTTTCCACTCCTTTGTATGTTTTGAAGTACTGCTCAGAAAGTGCATGTGCCATCGATAGGAGTAAGTGGTAATCTGAAGGAGCAAGGTCTGGTAAATAAAACATCTTGCTTCCCAGGCAAGATCTTTTAACATATTTTTAACTGGTTTTGAAGTGTGTGATGGTGAATTATCATGAGGCAAAATTACTTTGCCATGTCTTCTTACCCATTCTAGTCGTTTCACCATCAAAGCATGGTTCAAATTAATTGTTGTCAGTATTAACGGTTTCACTTGGTTTTAGAAGCTCAATATACCATACCTTCCTGATCCCACCAAACACAGAGCATTGTCTTCTTTCCAAAGCGATTTGACCTTGCAGTCAATGTTGATGGTTGACCTGGATCAACTCATGATTTTGTGCATTTGGGATTCTCAAAATAAATACACTTTTCATCGACAGTCACAATTCAATGCAAATAGACTTACTTTCGTGTCATGGAAGCAACATTTTATTGATGCCTTTTCAGTTTTCCATTTGTCTTTTATGCAGTTGATGTGGCACCCATTTTCCTTCCTTTAAAATATTTCCCAACGTTGTAAATGATTGGAAATTGTTTGCTGAGCAACGTTTAATCTTTCTGCAAGTTGTTTTTGAGTTTGACAGATCTTCAGTAATACTTCTAATTATTGGTCTTCACACTTTTTGGTTGACCTGGACGTTCTTAAGTCTTTTAAATTGCAAATCATCATTTTTAAAGTGTTTAAATCAGTGTTCACAAGTATCTTGAGATGGAGCATGTTCACCATAAGCTTCCCAAAGTATACGATAACTTTTTCTTCAAAATAAAGTAATGAATTAAAACTTCCCGCACATGCTCTTTCTTTGGAATGAAATTCGACATTTTTAAGCGTAAAAATATCTATGATTAACAAATTTGACATATTAAGTTTTTTAGCTTGCTGTCAATACAACAAAATAGCATACATATCAAGTCACATGTATATCAACATATGTGTAACTCCATCTATTGAAAAAAATCCACACTATTAACTGGTACACCTAATATATTGTCTTTGTATGTCTTTTGATCTCATCATTGACCCAGTTATTTTTTATTAATATGTTGATTAATCTTCACATATTAGTGAGTCTCTGTTTTTCCTTTTTACAATTGATTTCTAATTTAAAGGCATCAGGGTAGGAGAATATGCTTGGTATAATTTTAATCTTTTTGAATTTGTTGATGCTAGCTTTGTGACCCAAAATATGGTCTGTCCTTGAAAATGTTCCATGTACACTGAAGAAGAATGTATAATGTGATATTCTGGGATAAAAGGTTCTATAGATGTCAGTTATTTCCATTCTAGTGTTTCATTAAAAGCTGACATTTCTTTATTGATTTTCTGTTTGGTTGATCTATAGAGAGCTATCAAAGATGAAATATTTTTTGAATATGTTTCTCCTTTTAGTTCTGTAAGTAATTGTTTTATATATTTTGATGTTCCCTGTTTCGGTGCATTAAGAAGTGTTATGTTTTCTTGATGTAGTACCCCTTAACATTATAAAGTGTCCATCTTTGTCTCTTACTATCTTTGTTATCTTGAAATCCATTTTGTCAGATATTTATTAGGCTATATTGGCTTGTTTGTGGCTACTATGTCCTTGGAGAATTATTTTACACCCTTTTACTTTGTTGTGTTTTTTTATTTTTTTTTATTGTTTAAAATATTACAAATAGTGGTGCATATGTTTCCTTTTTTTCCCCCAATTGGCCATCTCCCAGCCTCCCCTAACCCCCGGCACATACCCTCACCCCCCTCCAAGTGTCTTATGTCCATTGATTATGCATTCATACAAGTCCTTTCAGTTGAACTCTTAACCCCTGCAGCCCTCCCCAGCCTTCCTGCTGTCATTTGATAGTCTGATGCTTCTCTGCCTCTGTATCTATTTTTATTCATCAGTTTATAACATTCTTTATTATCCACAAATGAATGAGATTATGTGGTATTTTTCTTTCACTGACTGGTTTATTTCACTTAGTATAATGTTCTCCAGTTCCATCCATACTATTGCAAATGGTAAGAATTCCTTCTTTTTTATATTAGCATAGTATACCATTGTGTAGGTGTACCACATTTTTATAATCCACTCATCTGTTGATGGGCACTTAGTCTATTTCCAAATCTTAGTTATTGTAAATTGTGCTGCTATGAGCATAGGGTGCATATATCATTTCTGATTGATGTTTCTGTTTTCTTGGAATATATTCCTAGAAGTGGTATTACTGGGTCAAATGGCAGTTCCATTTTTAATTTTTAAGCAAATACTATACTGTTTTCCACAGTGGCTACACCAGTCTGCATTTCCCACCAGCAGTGAAGGAGGGTTGGTTCCTTTATCTCTGCATACTCTCCAGCACTTGTCGTTTGTTGATTTGTTGATAGCCATTCTGACAGGTGTGAGATGGTACCTCATTGTTATTTTGATTTTCATGTCTCAGATGGTTAGTGACTTTGAGCATGTTTTCATATGTCTCTTAGCTTTCTGAATGTTCTCTTTCAAAAAGTGTCTATTTAGGTCCTTTGCCCATTTTTTTATTGGGTTGTTTATCTTCCTTTGTTAAGTTGTACGAGTTCCCTGTAAATGTTGGGGATTAAACCCTTATCAGTGATAGCATTGGCAAATAATGTTCTCCCATTCCGTGGGCTTTCTTGTTGTTTTGTGGATGATTTCTTTTGCTGTGCAGAAGCTTTTTATTTTGATGTAGTCCCATTTGTTTATTTTCCCTTTAGTTTCCACTGGCTTACGAGTGATATCAGTGAGGAAATTGCTCTGGCATTTGAGATTTTGCTGCCTGTGGATTCCTCTATTATTTTTATGCTTTCTCATTTTATATTTAAGTCCTTTATCCATTTTGAGTTTATTTTTGTGTATCGTGTAAGTTGGTGGTCTAGTTCCATTTTTTTTTAAGTATCTGTGCAATTTTCCTAACACCATTTATTGAAGAGACTGTCTTGACTCCATTGTATGGTCTTGCCTCCTTTGTCAAATATTAATTGACCATAACGACTTGTGCCGATTTCCAGATTCTCCTCAAGATTGCTACAGCTATTTGTTTTTTATTGTTTTTTTTTTAATTCCAGATGAGTTTTTGGAGAATTCATTTTAGGTCTTTGAAATATGCCATTGGTATTTTAATGGGGATTGCATTGAATTTATAGATTGCTTTGAGTAGTATGGATATTTTAATGATGTTGATTCTACCAATCCATGAACATGGTAGATTCTTCCATTTGTTCATGTCTTCCTCTATCTCTTTTTTCAGCATTCTGAAATTTTCTGAGTACAGGTCCTTTATCTCCTTGGTTAAGTTTATTCCTAGGTATCTTAATTTTTTTGGGATTGCTTTTTTAAATTTCTTTCTTTGAGTTCATTATTGGTGTATAGAAAAGCCATAGACTTCTGGGTGTTAATTTTGTATCCTGCTATATTGCCACATTCATTTATTAAGCCTAATAGTTTTTGATGGAATCTTTGGGGTTTTCTATGTACAATATAATATCATCTGTGAATAAGGACAGTTTTACTTCTTACTTTCCAATTTCGATGCCTTTTATTTCTTCTTCTTGTCTGACCACAATGGCTAGTACTTCCAGTACTATGTTGAACAGGAGTGGTGAGAGTGGGCATCCCTGTCTTGTTCCTGTTCTTAGGGGAAATGGTTTTAGGTTTTGCCCATTGAGTATGATGTTGGCTGTGGGTTTGTCATATATGGCTTTTATTACGTTGAGGTATGATCCTTCTATTCCCACCTTGCTGAGGGTTTTTATCAAGAAAGGGTGTTGGATTTTGTCAAGTGCTTTTTCTGCACCAGTGGATATGATTATATGGTTTTTATCTCTCAGTTTGTTATATGATGTATCACATTTATTGATTTGCGGATATTGTACCATTCCTGCATCCCCAGAATAAATTCCACTTGGTCATGGTGTACGATTTCTCTAATATATTTCTGGATTTGATTTGCTAGAATTTTGTTGAGGACTTTGGCATCTATGTTCATTAGCGATAATGGCCTGTAATTATCTTTATTTGTATTGTCTTTATCTGTTTTCGGGATTAGGGTAATGCTGGCTTCATAGAAAAAGCTTGGAAGTGCTCCTTTCTCTTGAATTTTTTGAAATAGTCTGAGGAAGGTAAGTTTTATTTTTTGAATGTTTTATAAAATTCCCCTGTGAAGTCATCTGGTCCAGGGCTTTTGTTTGTTGGAAGAGTTTTGATTACTGCTTCAATTTCCTCCATAGTAATCAGCCAATTCAGATTTTTTGATTACTCTTGGTTGATTTTTGGAAGGTCTATTTTTTTTAGTAATATGTTCATTTCTTCTAGGTTGACCAGTTTGTTGCAGTAGAGTTGCTCATAGTATTTTTTTTTTTTACAATTCTTTGTATTTCTGTGGGGTCAGTTGTTATTTTACAAACTCTTTCATTTCTGACTTTGCTTATTTGGGTCCTCTCTCTTTGCTTCTTGATGAGCTTGACTAGAGGTTCATCAATTTTGTTTATTCTTTCAAAGAACCAGCACGTGGTTTCAGTGATCTTTGCTATTGTTTTTGTTTGTTTGTTTGTTTGTTTCTATGTCATTTATTTCCACTCTGATGTTTATTATTTTTCTTCCTTCTGCTCACTCTTGGCTTGTTGCTCATTTTCTCATTCTTCAGGTTGCAGAGTTAGATGGTTTATTACCAGTTTTTCTTGTGTGTGTTTTTTTTTTGTTTGTTTGTAATGCTATGAACTTCCCTCTTAGAACAACTTTCATTGTGTCCCAAAGATTTTGGATTGTTATGTTTTCATTGTTATGTGTTTCCAGGATGTGTTTTATTTCTTCTTTGATGTCTTTGGTAACATACTCATTGTTTAACAGTATGCTATTCAGCCTCCAACTGTTTCAATTTTTGTTATTGTTTTTACTGTAGTTGATTTCTAATTTTATGCCATTGTGATCTGAAAAGATGCTTGATATGATTTCAATCCTCTTGAATTTGGAGAGAATTTGCCTATATCCCAATATGTGCTCTAGCTTTGAAAATTTCCTATGTTGGTGTTAGAAGAATGTATATTCTGTAGATTTGGGGTGGAATGTTCTAAAGATGTCTGTTAAGCCCATCTGATCTAGTGAATCATTTAGGATTGAAGTTTTTTTGCTATTTTTTTTTGTCTAGATGATTTATCCAGTGATATTAATGGGTTATTAAAGTCTTCTACTATGATTGTGCTGCTGTCAAACTCACCCAAGATATCTTCCAGAAGTTCATTTATTTGGATGCTCCTGCACTGGGTGCATAAATATTTACCAGAGTTATATCTTCTTGCTGTATTGATCCCTTTAGAATTATGAAGTGGCCTTTCTTGCCTCTTATGATGGTCTTCACTTTGAGGTTGGCTTTATCAGATATAAGTATTGCTATCCCAGGTTTTTTTTTCATTCCTATTTACCTGAAAGATATTTTTTCTTCTCTTCACTTTCAGTCTCTGTGAGCCCCTTGTTGTGGGATGAGTCTCCTTTAGACAGCACATATGAGAGTCATGTTTTCGTATCCATTCATTAGCTTGATGTCTTTTGATTGGAGCATTTACTCTATTTACATTTTATTTATTTTATTAATTTTTATACATATCTCCCCATTGCCCCCCCTCCCTCCCAGGCATGCCCCAACCCCCCAGTGTCTGTGTTCATTGGTTTTGCTTATATGCATGCATACAAGTCCTTTGATTGATCTCTTATCTACCTCACCTAACTTTAATCTTCCTGCTGTAATTTCAGTCTGTTAGAAGCTTTACTGTCTCTGTATCTATCCTTTTGTTCATCAGTTTATAATGTTCTTTATTATCCCCCAATGAGTGCGATCATGTGATGCTTCTCCTTCATTGACTGGCTTATTTCACTAAGCATAAGGCTCTCCAGTTCCAACCAGGTTGCTGAAAATGGTAAGAATTCCTTCTTTTTAATGGCAGCATAGAATTACATTGTGTAGATGTACCACAGTTTTCTGATCCATTCATCTGCTGACGGGCACCTAGGCTGTTTCCAAATTGTGGCTATTGTAAATTGTGCTGCTATGAACATAGGGGTACATAAATCCTTTCTGATTGGTGTTTGTGATTTCTTAGGATAAATTCCTAAGAGTGGGATTACAGGGTCAAATGGGAGATCCATTTTTAGTTTTTTAAGAAAACTCCATACTGTTCTCCACAGTGGCTGCACTGGTCTGCATTCCCACCAACAGTGCACAAGGGTCCCTTTTTCTCCGCATCCTCGCCAACACTTGTCCTTTGTTGATTTGTTGATGGTTGTCATTCTTACAGGTGTAAGATGGTATCGCATTGTCGTTTTGATTTGCATCTCTCAGATGATTAGTGACTTTGAACATGTTTTCATGTGTCTCTTGGCCTTCCTTCTATCGTCTTTCGAAAAGGTTCTATTTAGGTCCATTGCCCATTTTTTTTATTGGATCGTTTATCTTCCTTTTATTAAGTTGTATAAGTTGGCTGTAGATTTTGGAGATTAAACCTTTATCAGTGATATCATTTGCAAATATATTCTCCCATACAGTGATCTTTCTTGTTGTTTTGTTGATGGTTTCTTTTGCTGTGCAAAAGCTTTTTATTTTGATGTAGTCCCATTTGTTTATTTTTTCTTTAGCTTCCATTGCCTTTGGAGCAGTATCAGTGAAGAAGATCTTTTGGCATATATCTGAGATTGTGCTGCCTGTGGATTCCTCTAGTATTTTTATGGTTTCCCTTCTAATGTTTAAGTCCTGTATCCATTTTGAGTTTATTTTTGTATTTGGTGTAAGTTGGTGGTCCAGTTTCAATTTTTTGCATGTATCTGTCCAATTTTCCCAACTCCATTTATTGAAGAGGCTATCTTGGCTCCATTGAATGTTCATGCCTCCTTTGTCAAATATTAATTGAGCATAGTGGTTTGGGTGGATATCTGGGTTCTCTATTCTATTCCATTGGTCTATATGTCTGTTCTTGTGCCAGTACCAGGCTGTTTTGAGAACAGTTGCTTTGTAGTATAGCTTGAAGTCTGGTATTGAGATCCCACCTACTTCATTCTTCTTTCTCAGAATTGCTGAAGCTATCCATGGTCTTTTTTTGTTCCAGATGAATCTATGAAGAATTCTTTCTAGGTCTGTGAAATATGTCGTTGGTATTTTAATGGGTAGTGCGTTGAATCTGTAGATTGCTTTGGGTAGTATGGACATTTTAATGATGTTGATTCTCCCAATCCATGAGCATGGTATGCTCTTCCATCTGTTAACATCTTCCTCTATCTCTTTTTTCAGTGTCCTGTAGTTTTCTGCATAAAGGTCTTTTACCTCTTTAGTTAGGTTTATTCCTAGGTATCTTAATTTTTTTGGTGCGATGGTAAATGGGATTGCTTTTTTAGTTTCTCTTTCTATAATTTCACTATTAGTGTATAGAAATGCCACAGGCTTCTTAGCATTAATTTTGTATCCTGCTACATTGCCAAATTCATTAATTAAGTCAATTAGTTTTGGAATGGAGTCCTTTGGGTTTTTTTATGTACAATATCATGTCATCTGCAAATAAGGATAGCTTTACTTCTTCTTTTCCAATTTGGATGCCTTTTATTTGTTCTTCTTGTCTAATTGCAATGGCTAATACTTCCAGTACTATGTCGAACAGGAGAGGTGAGAGTGGGCATCCCTGTCTTGTTCCTGTTCTTAGGGGAAATGGTTTTAGTTTTTGCCCATTGAGTATGTTAGCTGTGGGTTTATCATATATGGCTTTTATGATGTTCAGGTATGATCCTTCTATTCCCACTTTGCTGAGAGTTTTTATCAAGAAAGGGTGTTGGATTTTGTCAAATGCTTTTTCTGCATCAATTGATATGACTATGTGATTTTTATCTCTCAATTTGTTTATGTGATGTATCACATTTATTGATTTGCGGATATTGTACCATCCCTGCATTCCTGGGATGAATCCTGCTTGGTCATGGTGTATGATCTTTCTGATGTACTGCTGGATCCGGTTTGCTAGAATTTTGTTGAGGATTTTGGCATCTATGTTCATGAGAGATATTGGCCTATAATTGTCTTTCATTGTGTTGTCTTTATCTGGTTTTGGTATTAGGGTGATGCTGGCTTCCTAGAAGGTGTTTGGAAGTGTTCCTTCTTCTTGAATGTTTTTGAATAGTCTGAGGAGGATAGGTTTTAATTCTTCCTTGAATGTTTGGTAAAACTCTCCTGTGTAGCCATCTGGACCTGGGCTTTTATTTTCTGGAAGCTTTTTGATTACTGCTTCAATTTCTTCCATAGTTATTGGACTATTGAGATGTTTGGTTTCCTCCTCATTGAGTTTTGGGAGGTTATATTTTTCTAGGAAAATGTCCATTTCTTGCAGGTTGTCCAATTTGTTGGAATAGAGTTGTTCATAATATTTTTTAACAATTCTTTGTATTTCCACAGGGTCTGTTGTTATTTCTCCTATTTCAATTCTGATTTTGTTTATTTGGGTCTTCTCTCTTTGCTTCTTGGTGAGCCTGGCTAGGGGTCCATCAATCTTGTTTATCCTTTCAAAGAACCAGCTCTTTGTTTTGTTGATCTTTTGAATTGTTTCTTTGGTCTCCAAATTGTTGGTCTCCACCCTGATCTTCACTATTTCCTTCCTTCTGAGTACACTGGGCTTTTCTTGTTGCTCTCGTTCTAGCTCTTTGAGTTGTAGGTTTAGGTAATTTATTACCATTGTTTCCTGTTTTTTGCAGTAGGCTTGTAGGGCTATGAACTTCCCTCTCAAGACTGCTTTCACTGTGTCCCATAAATTTTGTATTGTTGTGTTGTCATTGTCATTTGTTGCCATGATGTTTTTGATTTCTTCCTTGATCTCTCTGGTTACCCAGTCGTTGTTTAATAGCATGCTGTTTAGTCTCCATGTGTTTGATTTCTATTGTTTTTATTATAGTTGATTTCCAGTTTTATGCCACTGTGGTCTGAGAAAATGCTTGATATGATTTCTATCTTCTTGAATTTGAAGAGACTTTTCTTATGACCCAACATATGATCTATCTTTGAAAATGACCCATGTGCACTGGAGAAGAATGTATATTCTGTGGCTTTGGGGTGAAAGGTTCTGAAGATGTCAATTAATTCCATCTGTTCTAGTGAGTCATTTAGGATTGATGTTTCTTTACTGATTTTTTGTTTAGAGGATTTGTCCAATGGTGACATGCGGTATTAAAGTCTCTTACTATGATTGTATTGCTGTCAATCTCTCTCTCAGTATCCTCCAAGAGTTTTTTTTATGTATTTAGGTGCTCCTATATTGGGTGCATATATGTTTACCAGAGTTATTTCTTCTTGTTGGATTGTTCCCTTTAGTATTATGAAGTGTCCTCCTTTATCTCTTGTTATGTCCTTCACTTTGAGATCTAATTTGTCAGATATAAGCATTGCAACCCCAGCTTTTTTTTTCATTTTCATTTGCCTGAACTACCATGTTCCATCCCTTTACCCTCAATCTGTGTGCATCTCTTTTGCTAAGGTGGGTTTCTTGAAGACAGCAGATATATGGATCATGTTTTCTTATCCAATCGGTTACCCTATGTCTTTTCATTGGAGCATTTAATCCGTTTACATTTAAAGTTATTATTGATAAGTACTTATCTGTTGCCATTTTTAGTCCTTACCCTGGAGTTCCTTCTTTGCTTCTTCTTTCCTTTTATTACAGCAGACCTTTTAACATTTCTTGCATTGCTGGTTTGGTGGTAATATATTCCCTTAGTCCTTTTTTGTCTGTGAAGCTTTTGATTTCACCTTCAATTTTGATTGAGAGTCTTGCAGGGTACAGTATTCTTGGATTCAGGCCCTTCCTTTGCATGACTTTGTATATTTCATTCCATTCCCTTCTGGCCTGATGAGTTTCTGTTGTGAAGTCAGTAGCTAGTCTTATGGGGGTTCCTTTGTAGGTAACTTTCTGTTTCTCTCTGGCTGCTTTTAAGATTCTTACTTTGTCGTCGGTGTTTGCCAATTTAATTATAATGTGTTTTGGTGTCGGTTTGTTTGGGTTCATTTTGCTTGGGACTCTGTGAGCTTCTTGGATTTGTGTGGTTTTTTTCTTTTCTATATTGGGGAAATTTTCTGTCATTATTTCTTCAAACACGTTCTCTAATCCCTGTTCAGTTTCCACTCTTTCTGGAACCCCAATTATGAGGATGTTGTTTTGTTCCATGTTATCCCAAAGTTCCCTTAGACTCTCCTCTTGCTTATTAACTTTTTTTTCTAGAAGCTGCTGTACTTGGGTATTTTTTCCTACGGTGTCTTCTAGCTCACTGATGCAGTGCTCTGCTTTTTCTAGTCTACTTTTGATGCTTTCTATTGAATTCTTTATAGCAGTGATGTCATTTTTCATTTCTTCTTGTTTATTCTGCAACTCCTCTAGGTTCTTCTTCATTTCCTCTTGGCTCTTACTCATATTGTCAAATTTGTCTTCCATTCTTTTCAACCACATTATGATCATTTCTCTGAACTCTTTCTCCGGTAGGCTTATTTCTGGTTCTATTTTGTTTACTTCCTTTTCTGGTGAAACCTGCCTTTCTGTCTTATGTGGGCTGTATTTTTTTCTGCCCATGGTCTTTCTTCTCCGGGTGTCTGGTTATGTAGTTCTCTCTCCTACGTTGATTGAAAGGCACAAACTAGAACACGACCAGGTACAGCACACAAGGCACTGAGTAGAAATGTATTCAAGATGTTAATGATCACAAATAAGGTGACCACCAATGAAGGACAAATTAGGGGTAAATAGAGAAAGAAGAAGAGGAAAATGAGGAAAAAAGGAAAGAAAGAAATGCCAAAATCAAATTGGGAGAGTGAGAAAGAAAAAAAAAAGATAAATAAATGAACAATAAAATAAAATAAAATAAAATAAGAAAATAGAATGGAGAAGAAGGAGTAGGAAAGAGGAAGAGAAAAAAGTCAGAGAGAAAGGAAAGTTATAAGAGAGAAAACATGAACAAAATATAGATGTCAGGAGACAACTCCTATAGAACAGTCACTAATCCCAATAAAGGCCAGCAACCGGTACCTAGAGATTAAGGCAAATTGCAAATAGCAACTGGTATCAAGGGAGGTGAGGGAAAAGAGAGGTAGAAAACAAAGCAAGCAAAAACCAAAATAAAACAAGTAGAATAAACTAAAACAATCTCACAAAAAAAATTTCAAAAAATCAATATAATCACTTTTCAGGCAAATAGCAACAAAAGGGCATAGAGAAAAAACAACTTTTTGGCTAGTGAAGACAAGAAGAGAGAGGTTTGTGTGGACTTGTGGTAGGGGATTTGAAATTAGATATACTAGTTTAAAACAAAAATGTAATAATTATAAAGGTAAAATCAATTGAGGTGGAAAGAAAAAAATATTCTTTTAATTAAAATATGTGAAAATGAAAAATAAAAATTAAAAATTAAGAAGAAAAGGAAAAAGGAAAAAGGAAAAATAAAAAAAAGAAGAAAAATAGAATGGTCCTTCACTTCCACTATTATTCTGCTTGGCACTCCTGTTTCCCAGCAGGGAAGGCACTGCAGCTCCCTGTGTTCCCCTCTTGGTTAATCTCTTTATTCTTTTGTGGTTATGCGAGAGTCAATTTGTGTGTCATCCACTGGGTGGCAGTGTTTCGGAATTGATCTCAGAGACAAAGCACAGGACCTCTCTAGGCTGTGCTCAGATCCTGCTACTCTGTGGTTCTCAAAGCCAGTTTGTGGGGGTTTGCAGTCGGGACACTGTAGTAACTCCCAGGCTTTCCCTCTGCCCCCGATAAAAAAAAAAAAAAAAAAAAACGAGTCGTTTTCCAGAGCTCCCCTCTGTCAACAGCTCAGAGGGTTTGCCTTCACACTCAGGTATCACGCCCTGACCACCTCTGCGGACCTCTCCAGAAGCAGCTTTCCCGCAGCCTGGCTCCCACAGTGTGCGCGTCTTAGTTGTGCAGGGGTAGGAGACCTCACCCTGACCCAGGCAAAATCTGACCCTTCTGCGCGCCGCAGGGATCTCCGAATTCGCTGCCTGTGCATCCCTGCCGCCTGGGAACCCACGCTCTGGGTCCCCAGCTGTTCTGTTGGTGCCTCCGTCAGCCGCAGCTTTCAGACCTCGGCAGACATCTACCTCCCCCTTATCTCAGGCGCAATCTGACCTTTCCGTGTGCTCTGTGGATCTCTGGTTCCGCCGCATATCTGCGCCAATTGGAGAGCAGAGTTCTGTGTCCCCGGGTCCCTGGCTGCTCGATGGGTGCCCAGCCGAAGGCTTCAGACCGCCGCAGACATCTACCTCCCACTGCAAGATGGCTCAAGCTCCACATTCGCTCTGGTGGCTCTGGCCGACAAAAGCTCTGTGGCAGTGGGGCTGCCTGGCTGGGAGAGCCCCTTCCAGCAGTTCTCCGCCTTCTCCTTAGCTTTTTGCAGCTCCTCTGGGTCTCTGTGAGCCCCTCTCTTTCCCTCTAGTTATAGAACTTCCACTCAGCCAGCTTTCCTGTGGTTCTGGATGATGTCCGTTCTGTCTTTTAGTTGTAGTTTTGAAATTGTTGTGCGAGGCAGCAGGGTAGGTGTTTACCTATGCCGCCATCTTGGATTCAGGACTACTCTGTTTACATTTAATGTTGTTATTGATAGGTACTTATTTGTAATCATATATGTATTTTATGCCTGTGTTCCTTCCTCCCTTTCTGTTTTTCCTTTTTACAGCATTCCCTTTAGCATTTATTGCATTGCTGGCTTGATAGTGATAAACTCCCCTAGCCTTTTTTTGTCTGTGAAGCTCCTAATTTCCCCTTCAATTTTGATTGATAGTCTTGCCAGACAGAGAATTCTTGGATTCAGTCTTTTTCTTTGCATCACTTTTTATACCTACTTCCATTCCCTTCTAGCTTGATGTGTTTCTGTTGAGAAATCATTTGATAATCTGATGGGAGATCCTTTGTAGGTAACTCTCTGTCTCTCTTGCAGCCTTTATGATTCTCTTTTTGTCATTAACATTTGCCATTGTAATTATGACATGTCTTGGTATGGGTCTTTTGGGATTCATCTTGCTTCAGACTCTCTGTATTTGTGTAAATTTTTTCTTCCCCCTATCAGGAATGTTTTGTGTCATTATTTCTTCAAATAGGTTTTCTAATCCTTGCTGCTCTTCTTGTCCTTCTGGAAGCCCTATGTTACTCCTTTTTGCATTATCCCAAAGCTCTCTTAGGCTCTTCTCCTGCTTTTTAATTTTTTTCTCCAGTTGCTGTTCAGATTGGGCTTGTTTTTGTATCTTACCTTCTAACTCACTAATTCGGTCTTCTGCTTCTTCTAGTCTACTGTTGAAACCTTCAATAGTATTTTTTATTGTAGCTATATCAGTTTTGATTTCTTCCTGATTTTTGCATAGGTTGTTGATTTTTTTTGTCCATTAATGTATGAACTGTATGACTATTACTCTGAATTATTTTCTTGTCATTGTGCATGCTTCCTTTTCACTTATTTCCTTTCTTGGTGATTCCTCATTTTCTTTCCTCTGGGGATTGTTTCATTGTCACCCCATTCTAACTATCACCAGAAGGTTCAAATGTCGAGTTGCATGGGCCTGGGGCATGTGCAATGGGAGTTTTACACCCCCAAGTGTCACTGAAGAGCTCCAACACTAAGATGTGTGGCTGCAGTGGGTTGGTGAGAGCTACGCTCACGCAGGATCAGAGTCACAGGCACTTAGTGTGGCCTCATGTGAGCACCTAGAATCAGGTGAGCCTTGTGTGAGCCATGCTCGCCCAGGATCAGAGTCACAGACTCTTAGTGTGGCCTCGTGTGAGCACCTAGAACCCCCCCCCCTGCACTGTGCTAAAACAGAAACCCCGCAGGTATGTTCCAAAAATCAGAGTACCCTAGCATGTGTCTGGAGTCAGAGACCTATTGTGGCCACGCTAAGAATTGAATATTAGAGTCTCTGTTGCTTGGTGTGACTTGGCACCAAGAATCAAAGTCCCTGTGTCTGCATGCACCAAGAATTGGAGTCACTGGCTCTTAGTGTGAATGCACTGGAACTAGAGATCCCATTCATGTGTGATGAGAAACAGGGTTAAGTCACTGGTGCTCAGTGCTGCCTCTCACGCAGAGAATCGGGATCCCTGGTCTGCTTGAGGGAACAGGTTGAACAGACTTCTGTGTGTGCTTTCCCTGAATCAAAGTCAGGGGGCACTACCATCCTGTACCGTCCTGTGTGGGCATGGGGTCTGGTCACACGGGTATGCACTGTGGGAAACAAACTCCCTGTGTCCAGGCACCCAGGCTCAAATTCAGGGCAGCCACGCTGCGTGGGCGTGAGGTCTGGTTATGAGAAACAAACTCCCTTGAGTTCGCGTTCTCAGGCTCAAATTCAGCACAACTTCCCTGTGTTGGTAGGGGGTCTGGTCATGGGAAACAAAATCCCCAACTTCATGTGCCCAGGCTCCAATTCAGGTCAGCTTCCCTGCATGGGCATGGGGTCTGGTTGTGTAAACAAACTTCCTGTGTCTGTACACCCAGGCTCAAATTCAGTGCAGCCTCCCTGCATGGGCCTGGGGTCTGGCTGCAGGAAATAAACTCTCCATGTCTGCACACCTAGGCTCTTAATGTGGCCTCATATGGAGCCACCATTCAGGTAGAGCCACCATTGCTGTGTGTGGGCAGGAGGCCTGATTGAGCCAAGAGGGTCTGTCAGTTCCTATGCCACTGCTACAGGGCCAGCAGGGAGGAGAATTGGCTCTAACTCACAGAAATCTCTGGCCAGGATGCTTGGTGTCTTGATGTCCGTGGGTCTGCAGCTGTGGTTGCAGGTCTTTTACCTGAGTGGCTATAAGGTCCTAGTTTGCTACTGAGACCAGATTGGGTGGTGGTGAGGCTAGGATCCTAGTCTTAAGCAGTTCTGTTCTTCAAGATGGCGTGGTCTCTGTGCCTGCGATGGCTGCCCCCAGAGTATTTGTGGTGGCAGTGGGGTTTTGCAGTCTAAGACTGCCCACTTTGGAAGCCCCTTGGAAGACATGAAAGATTTAATTGTCCCTAGCTCTCATTCACACTCACCACACACTCCTCTACCACTCCCTCATTCTCACACACTCTCCCTCCCTACCTTCGTGCCAGTCACCATCTTGGGTGTTTTACTCTGAATCTACCTTTGTCTTTGCCACTTAGGTGTCTCTTGTAGGCAGCATATGGTTGGGTTTTGCAATAACAACATGCACGTGTAGAAGATATGCAAGTAACTGAACATATATACTGGTAAAATGGTAAGTGCATTTTGTGCCTCAAAGGTAATAAACCTTTTCTGTGTGATTGGTGTAGCAAAAAAATGAATATTTTGCTTTAACTTAGAAAAACTTTACACAAGAATTGGAATATTAGATGTTGTGTAGATGATGGGAGAAATTGCTTTTGACCAACTGCATTGAAAAAATAAGGGAATATAATGATTATAGGTAGAGAGGTTTTACCCTATATATCAGAGACCAAAGATTTGTGGTGGGGTAAAAATAGAAAGCAAAACCTATTGATCAAAAGAACTGAACATATTTGTCAAAAGAAAGAAAAGGAACAAATAAATATAAAAGATGAGGAGAAAGCTGATAGAGGCAGGCTGGTGAGCTCAATGATAGTATTGTTCACTGATAGAAATGTCTGTGGGTTTTCCTTCAGAGCAGAATTTTGAAAGGGAAAAAATACGTCTCTTATTAGATTTTGATTTATAAAATATGTTGAATATTTGATGCTGTTAATAATATATATGAGTGGATTAAAAGACTGTGGTATATCTGCACAATGGAATACTACACTGCTATAAAAAAGAAGGAACTTTTACCATTTGCAACAGCATGGATGGACCCGGAGAGCATTATGCTAAGCGAAATAAGCCAGTCAGAGAATGAAAAAATAATGCCACATGATCTCACTCACTTGTTGAATATGATAAACAACATAAACAGATGAACAAAAATACCTAGATCCTTAGACATAGAAGCATTAAACAGTCTATTTGTCATCAGAGAGAAGACAGAGGAGGGGGGCGGTGCTAAGAGATCAACCAAAGGACTTGTATGCATGCAAATAAGCATAACCAATGGACACAGACACTAGGAGGGTGGGGGCATATGTTGGGGGGTGGGGATGGCCAGTGGGGGAAAAGAGACTTATGTAATATTATATGTAATATGCAAAAGCTTTTTATTTTGATGTAGTTTCAATTGTTTATTTTATCCTTACTTCCCATTGCCCTGTATCAGTAAAAATATTACTATGACCCATGTCTGCTATTTTGCTGCCTATGGATAGATTTTTATGGTTTTCCATTTTACATTTTAAGTCCTTTATCCATTTTGAGTTTATTTTTGTGTATGGTGTAAGTTGGTGGTCTAGTTTCATTTTTTTCTTGTATCTGACCAATTTTCTCAATAACATTTATAGAAGAGACTATCTTGACTCCATTGTATGCTGTTGCCTCCTTTGTCAAATATTAACTAAGCATAATGGCTTGGGTTGATTTCTGGTTCTCTGTTCTGTTCCATTGGTCTATATGTCTGTTCTTGTGTCAGTACCTGGCAGTTTTGAGCACCGTGGCTTGGTAATAGCTTGATATCTGGTATTGTGATCACTCCAACTTTGTTCTTCTTTCTCAGAATTGCTTTGGTTATTCAGGGTCTTTTTTTTTTCCTATATGAATTTTTGGAGAGTTTGTTTTAGGTCTGTGAAATATGCCATTGGTATCTTAATGGAGATTGCATTGAATCTATAGATTGCTTTGGGTAGTATGGACATTTTAAAGATGTTGATTCTACCAATCCATGAACACGGTATATTCTTCCATTTCTTTATGTTTTCTTCTTTCTCTTTTTTCAATGTCCTATTCTTTTCTGAGTACAAGTCTTTTACCTCCTTATTTAAGTATATTCCCAAATAAACTTATTTTTTTGTACATAGATTTCTGGTTGTTAATTTTGTATCCCAATACATTGCTGAATTCATTTATTAAGTCTATTAGTTTTTTTATGGAGTCTTTAGTGTTTTCTACATGTAATATCATGTCATCTGCAAATAGTGACAGTTTTTTCTTTTCCACCTTGGATGCCTTTTATTTATTTTTCTTGTCTGATAGCCATCAGACAAGCTAGCACTTCCAGTACTATGTTAAAGAGAAGTAGTGAAAGTGGGAATCTGTCTTGTTCTTGTTCTTAGGGGAAATGGTTCTAATTTTTGCCCATTGAGTATGATGTTGGCTATAGGTTTATCATATAAGGGTTTTATTATGTTGAAGTATGATCCCTCTATTCCCACTTTGCTGAGAGTTTCTATCAGGAATGGGTGTTGAATTTTGTCTGATGCTTTTTCTGCATCAGTTGATATGATTTTGCGATTTTTATCTCTCAAATTGTTTCATGTTTATTGATTTTTGGATATTGTACCAGCCTTGCATCCTCAGAATAAATCTGACTTGGTTATGGTGTATGATCTTTCTAATGTAATGCTGGATCCAATTTGCTAGAATTTTGTTGAGGATTTTAGCATTTATATTCATCAGGGATATTGGCCTGTAAGTCTCTTTCTTTGTGGTGTCTTTATCTAGTTTGGGGGTTAGGGTAATAATGGCTTCATTGAAAGAACTTGAAAGTATGAGGTCCTCTTGAATTTGTTTGAGTAGTCTAGGAGGATAGGTTTTAGTTCTTTGAATGTTTGCTAAAACTTTTTGTGAAGCCATCTGGACCAGGGGTTTTGTTTGCTGGAAGTTTTTCGATTACTGCTTCAATTTCATCGGTAGTTATTGGTCTATTCAGGTGTTTATATTCCTGAAAGAACAAGCTATTTTTTAGTGATCTTTGTAGTCTTTTTTTTTTAATCTCATTGGTGTTTGTTTTTGCTCTAATCTTTATTATGTCCTTCCTTCTGCTTACCCTGAGCTTTTATTGTTGCTCGCTTTCTAATTCTTTAAGTTGTAAAGTTAGATAATTTATTGCCATTTTTTTCTCCTTCCTTCCTTCCTTCCTTTCTTCCTTCCTTTCCTTCCTTCCTCCCTCCCTTTCTCCCTCCCTCTCTCCCTCCCTCCCTCCCTCCCTTTATTCCTCCCTCCTTTCCTCCCTCCCTGCTTTCCTCCCAAACTCCCTTCCTCCTTTTCTCCCTTCCTCCTCTTTTCTTCCCTCCCTCCTTCTCTCCCTCCCTCCCTCCCTCCCTCCCTCCTTCCCTCCCTCCCTTATTTATTTATTTATTTATTTATTTTTCTTTCTTTCTTTTTTTTTAATATAGACCTGTATATCTATGAACTTCCCTCTCAGATTTTGGATTGTTGTGTTTTCATTGTCATTTATTTCCAGGATGCTTTTTAGTTCTCCTTTGATCTCATATTAACCCAGTCATCATTTAGCCTCCAAGTGCTTGATTTTTTTCATTGTTTTTAATGTAGTTGATTTCTAATTTTATGCCATTGTGATCTGAGAAGATGCTTGATATGATTTCTATCTTCTTGAATTTGAAGAGACTTTGTCTGTGTCCCAGCATTTGATCTCTTCGAAATTGTCCCATGTGCACTTGAGCAGAATGTATATTCTGTGGCTTTGGGTAAATGTTTTGAAGATGTCACTTAATTCCATCTGATCTAGCGAGTTATTTAGTATTACTGTTTCTTTGCTGATTTTTTTGTTTAGAGGATTTGTCCAGTGGTGTTAGTGGGGTATTAAAGTTCCCTACTGTGACTGTATTGCTATCAATCTCTCCCCTGATATCTTCCAGAAGTTGTTTTGTGTGTGTGTGTGTGTGTGTGTATGGGTATTCCTGTATTGGGTGCATATATGTTTATTAGAGTTATGTCTTCTTGTTGAATTGCTCCCTTTAGTAGTATAAGGTGGCCTTTCTTATCTCTTGTTATGGCCTTCTCTTGGAGATCTATTTTGTCAGATAAAATAATTGTTACCTCAGGTTTTGTTTCATTTTCATTTGCTTGAAAAAATATTTTCCATCTCTTAACTATCAGTCTCTGTGAGTCCTTTGTTCTGAGGTGGGTCTCTTGTAGACAGCATTTATATGGGTCATCTTTTCTTATCCATTCAGCTATCCTTTGTCTTTTGATTGGAGCATTTAATCCATTTACATTTAAGGTTATTATTTATAGATACTTGTTTTTCACCAGTTTCATTCTTTATGCCTGGGTTCCTTCTTCCTTTTCTATTTCTTTCTTTCTTTCTCTATCTCTCTCTCTTCTTTTTACAGCATTTCTTTTCAGCATTTCTTGCATTGCTGACATGGTGGTAATTAACTTCCTGCACCTTTTTTTGTCTGTTAAGCTGATTTCACCTTCAATTTTGAAGGATAGTCTTGTTTGATATAGCATTCTTGGATTCAGTCCCTTGCTTTTCATTACTTTGTATATTTCATTCAATTCCCTTCTGACCTGATGTGTTTGTGTTAAGAAATCTGTTGATAGATTAATGGGAAATACCTTGTAGGTAACTTTCTCTCTCTGGCAGTCTTTAAAATTCTTACTTTGTCATTGATGTTTGACAATTTAATTATGATGTGTCTTGGTATGGATTTTTTTGGGTTCTTCTTCCCCCCCGCCCCGACCCCGGGTTTATCTTGTTTGGGTCTCTGTGTGCTTCTTGGACTTGCAAGTTTTTTCTTTTCAACATCATAGAAGTTTTCTGTCATTATTTCTTCAAACTGGTTTTCTATTTCTTACCTAGCTTCCTCTTTCTTCTTCTGGAACCTTTCTTATGCAGATGTTGTTTTGTTTTGTGTTGTCCCAAAGCTCCCTTATGCTCTACTCCTGCTTTTTAAGTTTTCTTTCCAGTTGCTGCTCTGCTTGGGTTGTTTTTTCCTATCTCATCTTCTGACGCACTGATACGGTCCTCAGCTTCTAGTTTACTGTTGATACTTTCCATTGTGTTCTTTATTGTGGCTATGTCATTCTTCATTTCCTCTTGATTCTAATACATTTTGAATGTGTCTTCCTTTTCAGTATGCTTATAACCATTGCTCTGAATTTTTTCTCTGACAGTTGTTTGCTTCCAATTCATTTCTTTCCTTTTCTGGTGATTCCTCCTTTTCTTCCATATGGGGTTTGTTTCTTTGTCTTCCCATATTACTGTTCTTTTGTGCTTATTTTTATGTTAGATCAAACTTATATTACTCATATTTTTTTGAGTTTATCTTATATAGTAGATGTTTTGTGGGACCCAGTGATGTAATCTTTCTGGTCTTCTGGCATGGGTATTCTAGAGATGCCTCATATTTGGGATATTTGGGTTCTCTTAGTGTAGTTGTATCTTGAGTGTTATGGTCCCATTTGTGGATAGACTCTCTTCTCTTCTTGGTATGTGGCTCAATCTTTACCACATTGACCGAACAGTACAAAATACAACTCTATAAGATACCACACAAAGGGAATAAAACACAAATGTACTCCAGATACTGATAACCCCAATAAAAGTGGTCACCAGAAAAAAGAGAATTAGGAGAGATAAAGAGAGCAAAATGGTATTGAGAAAAGATACAAAAGGTAAGAGAAAAAAAAAGAAGTAAAAAGAAGAAAAAATATGGGGAGAAAACATCTCAAAACAAACAAATAAACCAAATATGCAAACAACACCCAGAAAAAGGAGGAGGATGAGGGGAGAATTTGTAGAGGCAGAGCTTATACTATTATACATTGAATAAGGTTGAAGAAATGAGTTGGGGAAGGGCCACGGTTTAGTATAGAGGAGGTACAAACAGAATGAGTGGATAAGAAGAAAAAAATAAAAATTTTAAGTCTATTTTTGGAAAAGGAGACTAGAGAAGAGAGCATGTATGCTTGAGTTTACTGAGTAAAACTAAAAATATTAGGAGAAGAATAGAGCAAGAGAGGAGAGGAAAAACAAAAGCATAAAAAATTAGTTACCAAAGAAATAGAACAGAGAAGGGTTCAGTGACTTGGAGCAGGGAAGAGGTAATTAAATATATGAGTAAGCTCACAGAGACTGTGATAAGAATAACCCATCAATAAAGCAGATAAAGAAGATCAGTTTTTAACAAGGGGTAAAGAGAAAGGTGAGAGAAAAACTAAAGTGGGGATAGGAGAAGAGCAACAGGATATAAAAGGTAAATAGGAAAAAATGTGGAAAAAATAATATAAAATAATAAAAATAGCATGAAGAAAAATAAAAAATAAAGCAAAAAACCCCATTTTTAATAAAATATAAAAAATGAAATAGTGAAGTGTCGTTTGCTTCAGCTGTTTTAATGTTCAGTGGGCGCTGGTTTAATACCCCACTCTACTGTTCTGTTTGCCACTTCTCAGTTTCTTGTTAGGTAGTCAACACTGTGTTGAAGTTCCAAGCAATCAACAGCTTCTCTGTGTTTTTCTCCACAGCCTTGGTTGCAGCAGGTGGGGCCAATCTGCCCAGTTTTACCTGCCTGCCTGCTGTCTTAATCATTTAAGTGTCTATTTTTGACAAGGGATTTAGGTAGGGGTGTTGCTGTATTGCTTTCTGGGATGGAAGAGGGCCCCTTTACCCAGTCCTTGAGGGCTCCCTGGGGTATTCAGAATCCTTATTTCCTGTGCAAAGATTGATACTGGGTGTGGCTGCACTAACTGTCCTAAGGCTGCTGGGAAGGGCTGGCTCTTTAGGAGGAAAACAGCTGCTTAGTTTTGGAGGGTCTGGAATGTCTCAGTGCTGGATTTCTGGTCACCTCTCCCTATCCTGTTCCCCTCCACAGCCTCTATCCACCCTCCACAAAACTGCACCTCCACCTTCACCACAGCATCATGAGTGTTTGTAATTGAAAGGTCCTTTGAGCTGGGTTTAATGAATGAAAGTAAAGACAAACAGAGGCAAATGAAGTTTTTCAAATCTCTTTCTGTTCAACACAGTCTCTTTATGGTAATATTTATTCTTGACATAGTATGAGTCTTGTTCCCACTTCTTGATTTGGTACCTCATTTTTTATCTTTATGGATATACTTCTCTTAACATTTTTTTGTAACACAAGCAGGAGTACCTTGTGGTGTTTGAGGTTTTGGTTGATTTTAATCATCTGGATCATTCTTTAATCTAGATCCTGAAGACATCATCAGGAAGTTGAGATTCTAGTTAATTAGTGAGCTATCATAAGTTAAAAATGCTAAGCACTCTTTATTCAATAAAATTCACATCATACAAAAATATACTGCAATATATGTCATGTTTCTTTGATGATATAGAAGGCATTTCACTTAGAAATGTGTATGTATAGGAAGGCTGGTTAATAGAAGTTTCTAATTTTTACTGTTTCATATTTGTTGATGTTTCATGTATTTGAAGCTATTTTAAATATTTTATATTTTTAACTCGATAGTAATTATATCACTCACTTTTAAATCCTAATAAAGTACCTTCTACATCATAGATTTTCATAGAATACTTGATTCATTTTGTAAAACAAAATTTATAGGACGTTTACTATGTCCCAGGATTCTAAGACTACAGCCATGAAAATATAGTGTTTGCCCTTAGCCTGATTATAGGCTAGCTAACAAAAGTGATAGGTGAACAGACAAGCCTAATACAATGTAAGTTCTGTAATAGAGGTAGATACATGAAATATGCGTTGCCTAGTTTGTTCTGAGGGTAGCAAGCAAACTTTTCCAATGGAAGCAGTGACAGCACCAAGGAAGGAATTAGGACATTTTAGTCTCTGACCATCTCCTCAGATCCCCAAACTACACCAAATGAACCTTATAATCAAAGTAGCAGTATGTTTTTGTTATTCAAATACAGCTGTAAAATAAATCTCTGGCATTTTCTCCCTCCAGAATGCCTTCACTAAGCCTTTCCATATAGAAATTCTGGAGCTACCTCTGAAAGGAAGGGGTAGCTAAACCAAGGCAAGTAAAGTCATTCTGAAAGAAATCTGTAATGGGAACATGAAGTCCCAGTGGTAAAAGGAGAGCAAGGCAAGTGGGGAAGTCATTCTCTAAGGCCAGAGCATAAATTTGGTTGGAGGATATTGATTAGGAGGAGTTTGTCATAACAAGAGCTAGGTTAAAAATGGCTTTACAGTCCATGGAAAGTGGAATTCTTGATGTGAGGGCAATGGGAAGTCACTGAAAGGTTTTTTTAAGCAAAAGAAAAACGCCATGATTATATTTTATTGTTAGAATCATTCTGAGCCCAATTTAGATTATTTTTCCTACTTTTTACTAATCAGATTTTTAAATGTGGTTCTGTACTTTCTTACTATTAAAATATTTATTTAAATTCATTTTAAATCCCTTAAATCAGTGATTTAAAAATTTTTGTTTTCTTAGAAGTAGAATTAATGTTTTTCATTCTGGATGTAAAGCTCCTTTAAATTATAGTTGACATATAATATATTAGTTTCAAATGTATAGCATAGTAATATGACATTTATATACTTTATGAAATGATCACAAGAAATCTAGTAACCATCTATCACTATTCAAAGTTATTTTGATATTATTAACTATATTCTCTATGCTGTATATTATGTACTGGACTTATTTATGTTATAAGTTGGTACCTTAATCCCATTCAACTTTTTGCCCATTTCCCCACTGCCCAACCCTCTGGGTGCTATCAGTTTGTATTGTATCTATGAGTCTCTTAGTTTACTCTGTTTATTTGTTTAGTGTTTTAGATTTCACCTTTCAGTGAAATGAAAAAAATATTTGTCTTTCTCTGACTTATTTCACTTAGCATAATACCTCTATGTCCATCCATGTCACAAATGGCAAGATTTCATTATTTTCTATTGCTGAGTAGTATTACATTTTACATACATATGCATACATATGTATTTATGTATGTGTATATACATGAATGTGTATATATATATATATATGCATACATATGCATACATATGTATTTATGTATGTGTATATACATGAATGTGTATATATATATGTATATATATATATATATGACACGATTTTTTAATCCATTCATCTATTGATGGACACCTAGGTTGCTTTTAAATCATACCATTGTAAATAATGCTGCAATGAACATGTACATATATCTTCTCCATTTAATATTTTTTCTCCCTCAAATGAATGACCAGAATTGAAATTGCTGAATTGTATGGTAGTTCTATTTGTAATTCTTTGTGGAAACTTCATATTGTTTTCCATGGTGTCTGTGGTAATTTATAATCCCAACAACAGTATATAAGGGTTCCCTTGCATCCATATCGTTGCCAACACTTTTTATTTCTTGTATTTTTTATAACAGCCATCTTGACAGGTGAGATGATATATCATTGTGGTTTTTGCTTACATTCCTTGATGATTAGTGACATTGAGCATTATTTTTATGAATCTGTTCACCATCTGTATGTCTTAGAAGAAATTTCTATTCATGTTTCCTGCCCATCTTTTAAATTAGATTTTGTTTTTTTGATGCTGAATTTTATAAGTTCTTTATATATTTTGGATATTGACCCCTTATCATATATTCTATTTGCAAATATCTTCTTCCTTTAAGTAGTGTGCCTTTTTAGTTTATTAACTAGAGGCCTGTTACATAAAATTCATGCCCGGGGGAAACCTTCTCCAATCTGGGACCCCTCAAGGGATGTCTGACTGCCTCTTGCAATCCGGGACAGCTGGCTCCTAACTGCTCACCTGCCTGCCTGATCGCCCCTAACTGCTCCTCTGCTGGCCTGATCGCCCCTTACTGCCTCTACCTTGCCTAGCACTTGGTGCCCAGGATTCCCTCCTCTGGCCAGTTGCAGGCACCCAGGACCTGGGCAAGTTTTGCCAGGGTCGGCTATAGCTGCAGGGGTCCGTGGGTGGGCAGCTTCACCTGGGCTGCAGTTACAGACACCTGGGACTGCAGGGTGGGCGGTTTGTCCCTCTTCTAGGTCGAAGTCTGGCTTGTCCCCATTCCTCTCTCCCCAGTGTTGTGTCTGAGCCATTATGGCATGAGGGCATGATGACCATTTGCATATTAACTCTTTATTATATAGGACTAGTGGCCAGGTGCACAAAATTTGTTCACGGGGGAAGGGGTTTCCTCTCAGCCCAATTGGAGAGGTCTGCATCCTCTCCAATTGAGGACCCCTTGTGGGATCCCTCTGGGATCATGACTAACCTGGCATTTGGACATCCCTCTCACAATCTGGGACCGCTGGCTACTAACTGCTCTCCTGTGCTGGCCTGATCTCGCTCCCAACTGCTTCTGTCTGCCTGATCACCCTAACTGCCCTCCCCTGCCAGCCTGATATCACCCCCAAATGTCCTTCCCTGCGGGCCTGGTTGTCCCCAACTGCCCTCCCATGCCAGCCTGATTTTGCCCAGTCTCTGTCTCTCTTTGTTTTTTCAGCAGTCCTCCAGGCCTCCCTATCTTCCTGTGTCCCTCTACCTCTTTCTCAGCTGGGAGGGGGTGGGGCCAGTGGGGGTTGTTCCACCCTCTGCATACCCTCCCTTCCATCCAGGGCTCTTCAAGCCCACTCTGTTTTGTTTCCTCATTCTGAGAGAGGCTCTGAGAGTGAGCAGGGTAGGAGGGAAGGAAAGGAAGAAAAGGCTGTGTGCTGGTGGGCGCTGTGTGTGTCTGTGCATATGTGAGGTTATGAGTGAGTGTGAGTGCTGGCCCTGCCTCCCCCGGCCCCATCTCCACTGCCACAAGTCCCCAACCACCAGAGCCTGCTACATGTGCAGTCTGGGTGTTAGGTCGAGTCTCTGGTTGTTGCAGATGTGACAGACCAAGGGTTTTTATATATTAGGATAGTTTTTTTGTTGTGCAAAAGCTTTTTGGTTTAGTGTAGTTTCAGTTGTTTATTTTTATTTTGTTGCCCTTGCCCAAGAAGACACATCCAAAAATGTATAAGATCATTTCACACTTTATTGTCTGTGTTTTCTTCTAAGAGTTCTATGGATCAGGGTTTAAATATAAGTCTTTAATTCATTTTGAGCTTATCCTATCTTAAAAGGGTAATGTGAAAATTAACCATCACTCTGTCCCAAAGATGGTGTTGCCCATAGCCCCAAGATGGCAGTGCCCAGCCCTGCCAGAGTCCTCCATTTCCAGGGGGGTGGCCACTGAGAGTCCGCAGCATGAGCGGCCTGGCGGAATGCTTGCTTCATTGTTGCAATGATGAGGCGAGCATTCCACGTCCAGCTGCGGAAGGGCCTCTGGCCAGGCCAGAGCATGGAATGCTTGTGTCATTGCTCTAGTGGCGAGGCAGTTGTTTTGTGCCAGTTCACAGATGGGCCTCTGGGCCACAGAGAGCCTCTGGGCAGTGGGCACGGAGTGGCCAGTCCCTGAAGAGAGCTACTGGCGCATGGATTCATGCACAGGTCTGTTAGTTTTTTGTATGTGACATAAGGAAGTGGACCAATGTAATATTTTTGCATGTAGCTATCCAGTTTTCCCAACATTATTTATTGATGACTTTTCCCCAATGTATATTCTTGCCTCCTTTGTTGTAAATTTAATTGATTATATAAGCCTGTGATTATTTTGGGGCTCTTTATTCTGTTGCATTGACCTGTGTGTCTTAGTACCACACTGGTTTGATCACTATAGCTTTATAGTATAGTTTGAAATCAGGTAGAGTAAGTTTTTCAATTTCAATTTTATTTACCTCTTCTGTGGTCACTATTTCTTCTACTAACTTTGATCTTTGTTTCTTCTTTTTCTACTTCCTTTAAGATTCTTCTTTTTCTTTAAGGTTAGTTTATGTGAGACTTTTCTTGTTTCTTGAAGTAGGGCTATATTGCTATAAACTTCCCTTAGAATAACTTTTGCTTCATTCTATAGATAATGTGACATTTTCATTTATTTCAAGTTATTTTTTTTTTTTAATTTTTATCTTTCATTGACACACTGGTTGTTTGGAGGTTTTTCAGTCACATGTGTTCTTTCTAGTTTTCCTCATGTAATTGATTTCTAGTTGGGGAGGGCAGAGTGCTTCTGGGGTAGGAGATAGTGAGGGTCAGTGGCTGGAAGGCAGGGAAGATGCAGGAATGCCCAGTACCTGGAAGTACTAAAGGGTCTGGTATATGCATATCTGCTGGGGGTGGGGTCAGGCCCTGCGCTCCGGAGGGAGGGTAGGGGTACAGTTCCAGGGAATCTCCTTCTTCTTCCCTTAACCCCCTAACCTGTTCATTTGGATAAAGGGTGTGGGAATCAGATATGCAATGCCTGGGCAGGATACCCCTCAGTCCCAGAACTCTCCAGGGTCAGGGAGGGGTGTTTGTATTGGTTTATTTGATTCTTCTTACATGTTGAAGGGTGTGGCAGGGGAGTTTCAGCCAGATATGGTTTTCCTTCTGCTTGCTTGCCTGAGCTGCCCTGTGTGATGCCTTTTCCTTTCCTTCCCTATTGGCCCGAGCTAACGTGCATGAGATTGTGGGGGACGAAACTGGGGCCCCTGTTGTATTGCGTGGAGATTGCACTCCACAAGAACCTGACTGATTCAGAGAGAGTTGGGGTCATTCACTGCCGGAAAGGCTCAGTTTAATCCAAGCTGCCCCTTGCTGCTGCTTATATAGGTGGCACCTGAGCCATTTGCAGAGGGTTTATTATCCCTTCTGGCTGTTTTCTTGGAAACCACAAACTCAAGATACCAGAGCCGGGGTCTTGCACTTCTCAGCGCCAGCTCTTCTCAGTCAGCTGCTGAATTTACTTGAAAGACGTAGAATAATTTTTAAATAATACTAAAGTGTGTACAATTAGAGCAAAGCATTATGCAGTTATTTTCTAATAATTTGTACGATTGAGGGTCCTGAGTGTTTGAGGATGTCATCTCTCATAGAGCATAGTGATTTTAACTATTGAATTTAACCAAAGCCTCCAGTAACTCTTTCAGCCAGGCAAACTCTGGGCCAGGTGGCACAGTGTGTCTGCTGGTGGCCGCTTCTGCTGGAGGCCACTCCACCTCAGCACAAGGCGGGATGCTGCGGGCCTGCTCATGACCACAACAGGGCAGCCTACAGGCTGGGTTGTGCCAGAGGCCCATGTGGCCACTTCTGCAGGGAGCTACTCCCAGGCCAGGTGGCACGGCATGACTGCTTATGACCCACAGCTAGGCGGCCTCCGTGCCACCCGTGCCTCTGGGTCGAGTGGCATGGCGTGCATACTCACGCTCTGCTGGTGTCTACTTCCACCAGGAGCCACTCCATCTTATCACACGGCAGGGACATCATGGGCCTACTTGTGATTCCTGGCTGGGCAGCCTTTGGACTGAGCGGCGCCATGGGCCCGCGTACACCCCCGCCAGTGGCCTCTTCTGCTGAGGGCCACTCCTGGTCCGAGCCTGACTAGTCATGACTGCTCAGGCGTCCAGGCTGATTAGCATATTCCTTGATTATTATACGGGGTTATATTATCCTAATAATATAAGCCCAGGGTTGTAATGACTGATCACAAACGAAGGCTAACCAACAGGAAGTCAGTCCTGCAGTTAGTGCTGGGTTGCCCTGGCACTCTTCACAGCTGCTGCCACATGCTGTGGTATAAAACACAGTGTGCAAATGATCAGAAGCATGGGCACCACCTCCATGCCACCCCCGCACTTCCATCAGTCCCACCAGGCCTGAGGCGCCCTCCCAAGCTGTTTCCGGAGAAGCCTAAAGGAGGAACCCACCCTAAGAACACAGAGGCACTGAGTCCTGGGTTGCCGTGGCAACAGCCACACGCTGCTTCAGCTCTGCCTGAAGGCTCCAATGGGCGCCCTTCACAGTTGCTGCCACATGCTGTGGTATAAAACACTGTGCAAGTGATCAGAAGTGCAGGTACCACCTCCATGCCAACTCTGCACTTCTATTAGTCCCACTGGGCCTGAGGCGCACTCCCCATTTCTCTCCAGGCTTCTACTGGAGCTGCTTATCAGCCCTGCCTTTCTGATCAGGCCCCGTTCATAGACCCAGAGACACTGACTGGCATAGATACTGACCAATGAGAAACAAATTGGCCGGCAGAGGAGGGCAGTTGGGGGCAAGATCTAACAATCAGGGTAGAGCAGTAGTGGCGAGATTAGGCCAGCATGGGAGGGCAGTTAGGGGCGATCAGACAGGCAGGCAGAGGGGTTAGGGTCAATCAGGCAGACAGGCAGGTGAGTGGTTAGGAATTAGCAGTCCCAGATATGAGAGGGGTATCCAACCTGTGGGATCATGCCTAAACTAGTGGTTGGACATCCCCTGAGGGACCCCTGATTGGAGTGGGTGCAGGCCACAAATTTCATGCACCCGGCTTCTAGTCCTATCTAATAAAAGAGTAATATGCAAATTTACTGTACCTTTGCTACACCCACAAGCCACACCCACTGGCCACACCCACCAGCCAATCAGAGCACATATGCAAATTAACCCAACCAAGATGGCCACAGAGAGAGCCGGAAGGAGGCTTGGGTTGCCCCTGGTGATGGGGGAAGCCAAGCTTTCTGCACACATTGGCTGACCGAGGCCTTTGCTTAAAGCAACAAAGTTTCAATGGCTGTGCCAGCAGAAGGCTTGACTCTGCTCCAGGCTACAAAGTTTCAATTGTAGAAGAGAAATCCCAGGTACCAGGGCTTTCTCTTGGGTTGCTGGGGGCGTGGCCAGCCTGCAAACCACTACAGGCCCCTCGCCCAGGCCACCCACACCCCAAGGGAACACCCACCCTGATCTAGGACACGCTCAGGACAAACTATCTGGCCCCCACCCGTGTACCAGGCTTCTATCCTATCTAATAAAAGAGTAATATGCAGATTGACAATCACTCCAACACACAAGATGACTGCCCCCATGTGCTCAAAAGATCCTGCCACCATGTGGACACAAGATGGCCACCACAAGATGGCCAGCAGGGGAGAGCAGTTGGGAGGGACCAGGCCTGCAAGGGAGAGGGCAGTTGGGGATGATCAAGTCTGCAGGGGAGGGCAGTTAGAGGTGACCAGGCCAGCAGAGGAGGGAAGTTGGGGATGACCAGGCATGCAAGGAAAGGGCAGTTGGCGGGGGGGGAGACCCAGGCCTGCAGGGGAGGGCAGTTAGGGGTGACTAGGCCCATAGGGTAGGGCAGTTAGGGACAAACAAGCTGACAGGGGAGCAGTTAGGCATCAATCAGACTGGCAGGGGTGTAGTTAGAGGGTGATCAGGCTGGCAGGCAGAAGTGGTTAGGGGCAATCAGGAAGGCAGGCAGGTGAGCAGTTGGGAGCCAGCAGTCTTGGATTGTTGAGAGAGATGTCCAACTGCCCGTTTAGGCCCGATCCAGATAGGAGGATCCCAGATTGGAGAGGGAGTAGGCTGGGCTGAAGGACACCCTGCCCCATGCATGAATTTTATGCACATGGCCTCTAGTCCTATATAATAAAAGCCCAGACCAAAGGTTGTAACAACCAGAATGCCTGATTGACCAGATGCTCAATGCAAGAGCTGCCCCCTGATGGTCAGTATGTGACCCTCCTACAACAATAGCAGCTGCTCAGAGGCCAAGTTCACAGCCATTGGGCTGACCAGGATGAGCGGTGCTCCCACAGGCTGATCCCTGTATGCCACCCCCAGCAGTGTATGAATCACAGCAGTAAAATGCTGGAGGTTAATAAGCACTGTCTTTGTGGCAGACAAAGGCTGTGTACTCCCCAGGAAATCTCAGATAATCCCAGAACCCACCTCACAGGATTGATCTAAGGGTTTCTATTCATAACTTTTAGAATGGAATGAGACCATAAACTTTTTAAGTAGTTGATGGAAAACACATACTGCTTCTTCATTCACTTCCTCCTGCCTTTTTTTGCAAGAAAAGAAACAACTGGCTCCTCTGCCCACTCTGAGCACTGTGCTGAGAGCTCACGGACCCTCAGCTCCAAGCGAGTCTGCCTTCCAATGGTCTTTACACCTAATGCCATTGCCTGAGCATCTTACTCAGTTCGTATCATTGACTGAGCCCCTCTGTGTCCTAGGTATGCCTGGGTGCTCACAGAGCAGCAAGGAGCCAGCCACCCTGTCCTACTGAGTGTGTTTCGCCAGGAGAGGACGGGAGTTCAGGGAGGAAACAATCTCGGACAGACATGAGGTGCAGCCTTTAGAGGACACGGGCACCATGGAAACATGGGAATGAAGCCACTTAGGGGCTCCATAAGGGTGGGGCAAAGGGAAGCTCACTGAAGGAAAGTGGGCAGATAGAGTAGAGCCAGGTGGATGCCTGGAGAAGGGCATCAGGCAGAGGGGACAGCCCACAGAGGGGCAGTAGGATGAACAAGAGGCACAGTGGAAGGGTGTCAAGGCTGGGTCAGGGGGGCACTTCCTACAGTCATCGAGGGCCCATGAGAACCTGGTCTCCCCTGAGTGCAGGAGTAGGCACCAGGGCTATAGGTGAGGACCCACTGGCTTCTGAGAAGGAAGAGGAAGAAGGGAGACAGCAGGAGGTGACAGCACCCTCCCTGGGGGCAATGCGGAGACAATGGAAATGATGGCAGCCCTTTGAGGTATGCTAGAGGGAAGCCAGAGCATGAGGAACAATGTGGGGAAGGGTAGAGAAGAGGAGACCCCATTATTTGCCCCTCCCCTGGGAAGGCAGGGTCTCTGGTAGCTGCTGGTAGGGGGCCATTTGTTTTGAGGGTCTGGCTGTAAAACCCAGACCTTAGTTTGAGTTCCACAGAAGGAATGTGGAATGTTCATGTCCAGCCCCTGACCCATCTGGCTACCCCAATTCCTCCACACCACTCCTTCCCCCCACCCAAGCTGTCTTCAGTGATGACAAATATTTATTGGAAACAAGCAAATGGTTTTGTTTTCAGTACAAAAACAACAAAATAATGCACAATATTATGGAAAGCATACGTTGAAAACTAAGAAAACATAGTCCCCTTGTGGACACACAGATCAGCTGTGCCAGGAACCGGGTCACGTGTGAAACAAAAGGGCTCAAGGTCCAATACAAAGGGCTTACCCAGGTGATCCAACTCCAATCCTGACTCCAGTTTCCAGGACAGACAGGATCCCGCATCACAGAACATAATGGCTGAAACCAGCCCCAAGTCCTGTGACTAAGGCAGTGTTTGCCGTGCTTCTGGAGAAGCACAGGGCGATCAGCATCCAGATCACTGCCTCTAACTCCCACCCAGGGTCTGTGATACTCCCAGCTCTGCCTCTCCCTTCCCTTCCCATGTCTCCTCCCAGGTGAACTGCAGATGGCCCTTCCCATTCTCCACTCTCCTCAGCTCCAATGGTAGGTAGGGAGTATGGGGGGTCATGCAGGGAATCTGAGGGCCTAGAGGAAGTGCTGTTTGAAGAGACAGTGTCTGTCCATCCGCCACTTTGGATGAACCCATTAACACAGAGGCCTCATGAGAGTATGTTTAGAACTGGCCTCCCCTCCCTCTCTTTGACTTTGCCACTGGGTAACTTGGCTGTTTTGGGGCAAGTTGACCTTTGGAGTGTTAATTCTCTGTCCTTTAAAATAAGAACAAGAGCCAAGCAGGCATGATTAAGTGGTTGAACGTCAACCTATGACTCAGGAGGTCAAGGTTGGACTCCCTGTCAGGGCTCATGCCCAGATTGTGGTCTTCATCCCAGTGAGGGACATGCAGGAGGCAGCCGATCCATGATGATTCTCTCTCATCATTGGTGTTTCTCTCTTTCCCTTCCTCTCTGAAATCAATGAAAGATATCTTATATAATAAAAGCCTAATATCCATATTGTCCCCTTGTCCAGGAGTTCCACCAGGAGTTCAACTGCTCACTATGATGTGTGCTGACCACCAGGTGTGCAGTGTGGAACATGGCAGGTATTAGTGATGAGGCACTGGCAGTAAGGCTCCCCATAGGTTTGCACAGGAGCCGGTCTGCTGAGGCCAGTTGTCAGAGAGCGTGCTTCTGGGTGCATGCTTCTGTGCATTGCCACTGTGTCCAGTGGCTCAGAGGCCCAGCTTCTGTGCATTGTCACTGGACAGCTTAGAGGCCCATGTTGCACCCTGGCCTACACATCTGGCCGCACTTACCACATCTCCCATGGAGACTTGGGTGTCGTGACTCAGGCAGAGGTGAGCAAATGGGGGCCCAAGGGCCGCAGTGCTGCCCAGGACCCAGAGGTCAGCTGAGAACTGCCTTTCCTGCCAGACGCTCATGTTTCGATTGCTGGCCAGGCTTAGGGATCACACCTATGCACGAATTTTGTGCACCTGGCCTCTACTACTTATATTACTAGAGGCACGGAGCACAAAATTCGTGCCCAAGGGTGTGTGTCCCTCAGTCCAGCCTGCACCATCTCCAATCTGGGACCCTTTGAGGGATGTCCAACTGTCTGTAACGGGCAGTCAGGCATCCCTCTCACAATCCAGGACTGCTGGCTTACAATTGCTCGCCTGCCTGCCTTCCTGATTGCCCCTAACCACTTATGCCTGTTAGCCTGATCACCCCTAACCACTTCCCACCAGCTTGATTGCCCCTAACTGCCCTCCACTGCAGGCCTAGTCACCTTTAACTGCCCTTCCCTGAAGGCCTGGTCACCTCTAACTACCCTCCTCTACAGGCTTGGTCCCCCCCCCAACTGCCCTTCCCTACAGGCCCAGTCACCTCCAACTTCCCTCCTCTGCCAGTGTGGTCACCCCTAACTGTGCTCCCTTGCAGGCTTTATCACCCACAACTGCCCTCCCTTGCAGGTCTGGTCTCTCCCAACTGCCCTCCCCTGCTGGGCATCTTGTGGTGGCCATCTTGTGTCCACATGGAAGCAGTCATATTACACCACATGGGGGCAGCCATCTTGTGTGCTAGAGTGATGGTCAATTTGCATATTACTCTTTTATTAGTTAGGATAAATGTCGGCTGCTTTGCCCTAAAGGGTGTCCCAGATCAGAGTGGGGTTTCCTTGGGGCATGTAGGCTGGCCATACCCCCTGGTGACCTAAGTGGAGGCCCTGGTATCTGAGATTTACTTATCTTCTATAATTGAAACTTTGTAGCCTTGAGCAGAGGCCTGGGCCCACCAGGGCGGGCGGAAAGTTTGGCTTCCTCCATTGCCAGGGGCAACCCAAGCCTCCTGGCTCTCTCCAGTTCCGTGGCTGCCACTATTTTTGTTGGGATTTATTTATCTTCTATAATTTAAACTTTGTATTCTTGAATGGAGGCCAGGGTCCATCAAGGTAGGTGGGAAGCTTGGCTTCCTCCATTGCTGGGGGAAACCCAAGCCTCTGGCTTGCTCCAGCTCCATGGCCGCTGCCATATTTGTTGGGTTAATTTGCATACTCGCTCCTGATTGGCTGGTGGATATGGCTTGTGAGCATAGCAGAGGTATGCTCAATTTGCATGCTTCTCTTATTAGATATTACCATCAGTCTCTACCTTGGGTGTTCCTATGTTGGTACATAGATGTTTAAAGTATTATATACTCTTCTTGGATGATCCCTTTATTATTATGTGATTCTCATGTCTTGTTACAGTCTTTATTTTAAAGTCTATTTGGTCTATGTATTTCTACCCAAGTTTTCTTTTTCTCTTTGTATGCAATATCTTTTTCCATCTCCTCACTTTTAGACTGTGTGTATTTAGATCTAAAGTAAGTCTCTTGTAGACAGCACATGTGTATATCTTGTTTTTTAATTTATTTAACCACTCAGTATCTATTGAATGGAGCCCTTAGTCCAATTAAATTAAAATCATTATTGATAGGTATATACTTATTGCCATTTTAGTTGTTTTCATACAAGCTTTATAAGAGGTTTGTGTACTACCTTTACTGTGTCTGCCTTTACTAGTGAGATGTTTTTCTTTTACATATTTTCTTCTAATTTTGGCCTTTTTTCCCCTCTAATTTATCCCTTCCCCAAATGTTTTTTATCTTTTTAGTTATCTTTAAGCAGGTACATTTGTAAGAAGTAATGGAAAAATGGGAGAGAGTAATTATGTAGCAAATACGTACATCTAGAAAACTTTAAGATTGAAAATTTCATGAAGTCTGAAAACTTCATAGGAAATCTTAAAATAGTTAAGTAAAAGAAAATCTGATTGTATTCACTTAGTATCAAGTGTTCTTCAGGCCCAGTGTTTTGATTCTGTTAGTCTTAAAGTTCTTTTTTTTAATTAAATATTTATTATTCAGATTATTACATTTGTTTCTCTTTTTTCCCCTCCATAGCTCCCCTCCACCCAGCTCCGCCCCCCCCTCTACCCTTACCTTCCTCCCCTTGACCTCATCCATAGGTGTATGATTTTTGTCCAGTCTCGCCCTGTACACCCCTCACCCCTTTCCCCCTGAGAATTATCAGTCCACTCCCTTTCTGTGCTCCTGATTCTATTATATTCACCAGTTTATTCTGTTGATCAAATTTCTAGTTCACGTAATTTTTAGATTCACTTGTTGATAGATATGTATTTGTTGTTCATAATTTTTTGTCTTTTACCTTTTTCTTCTTCCTCTTCTTAAAGAGTACCTTTCAGCATTTTATATAATGCTGGTTTGGAGTTGATGAACTCCTTTAGCTCTTTTTTATCTGTGAAGCTCTTTATCTGCCCTTCAATTCTGAATGATAGCTTTGCTGGATAGAGTATTCTTGGTTGTAGGTTCTTGCTATTCATCATGTTGAATATTTCTTGCCACTCCCATCTGGCCTGCATCGTTTCTGTTGAGAAATCAGCTGACAGTCGTATGGGTGCTCCCTTGTAGGTAATGAACTGTTTTTCTCTTGCTGCTTTCAATATTCTCTCTTTGTCTTTTGCTCTTGGTATTTTAATTATGACGTGTCTTGGTGGGATCCTCTTTGGATTCCTTTTATATGGAGTTCTGTGTGCTTCCTGGACTTGTAAGTCTATTTCATTCACCAAATTGTGGGAAGTTTTCACTTATTATTTCTTCAAACAGGTTTTCATTATCTTGCTCTCTCTCTTCTTCTGGCACTCCCACAATTCTGATGTTGGTACGTTTGAAGCTGTCCCGGAGGCTCCTTACATTATCTTTTTTCTTTTCCTTACATTATCTTTACATTTTTGGATTCTTTTTTCTTCTTGCTTTTCCAGTTGAGTGTTTTCTGATTCTTTATATTTCAAATTTTTGACTTGATTCTTGCCTTCCTCTAGTCTGCTGTTAGGTCTCTGTATAATATTTTTTATTTCAGTCAGTGTATGTTTAATTTCTAGTTGGTCCTTTTCCATCTCTAGTTGGGTCTTTTCCATCTCTAATTGGTCCTTTTTCATTTCCTCTTGGGTCTCACTAACTTTATCCAACTTTTCTAGGATATTCTTGAAAAACCTTATAAGAGTGGTTTTGAACTCTATATCCAGTCATTTGTTTTCCTCCATTTCTTTTGTGTTTGATCACTTCCCTGGTCTCGGCATTTTCACTATGCCAGGAGAACTTCTGTGTTGGATCAGCCTTATGATACAAGACTTGCAAAACTGCAAAAGCCTCTCTGTTAAGCTTGGGATGAGTCTGAGGGCCTAATGGACCGCACTGCCTTCCAGTCAGCCCCGCCCTCCGTGGCCCCTGAGTCTCACGTTACTGGGTAATTGCTAGAGTGGTCCCTGTGCACGAGCGTTCTTTCTCGCAGTGCTTCTAGACTGCTGCCCCTCCGGCTCCCCTGCACTCCAGGACCACAGGAGTCTGGGTCCCCAGGGTTTCTCCTGAAACTGGGGTTTAGTGGAGTTAGAAGTGGCACAGTTGGGAGGGTCTGCCTCCTGCCCACTCGTTAAAGCCAGCGGCACGAACAGCAGTCGGTCCTCTGCACACAGTGCTGTGCGCGGCACCAGACATCTGATCTTTTTCGACTCCTCTAAATTTCTGTGCACTTCTCCCCCTTCACAGTCCAAATTCCCCCTGTATGAGTTTTGGCTGCATCTAGGGTTTAGTGTCATAGGATAAGAAGTTCAATGCCTTTGAGAGTCTTTGTCTCCCACCAGAGAAAGCCAGCCAGGTACTCCAGCATCTGCTCTCTCCACGCGCGTCTCTATACCTCAGCCTTTTGCAGCTCCTCTGGGTCTCTGTAAGCCCCTCTCCTTCCCTCCAGTTGCAGAATATCCACTAATCCAGCCTTCCTATGGTTCTGGATGATGTCCTCTCTGTCTTTCAGTTGTAGTTTTGAAATTGTTGTGTGAGGTAGCAGTGTAGGTGTTTACCTATGCCGCCATCTTGGATTCTCTCCTTAAAGTTCTTAAATGAGAAGTTTTGGTAATGCTACTTCTTGCATTTCACCAGGTAATGAGGTTCTGCCAGTCTCACCATATTATTCTGAGAATAATTTGGAGAGTTTAGATTTTATGTAGCGATTTCATAAAGAGCAGTTGTTATAAAGGACACTTTATACAAAACCAAATTGCTACTTTTGTTTTGTTGTTGTTTTTTTATTGTTTGTTTTATTTTGGTTGGTTTGTTTCAGTTTATTATTTTAAATCTTTGCCTTCTCCATAGTACATTACCCCCTTATTCTCAAGTATAATTTAATTTTCCTGAAAATTATTCTGCCACTACATGAAAACATTTTACTGCTTCTAACATGTTTTCATAAATTCATTAATGTTGAAGAAATAATTTAGATTAAGAGCTATATGGAGTAATTAATAGCCAATTGCATCATCAATGAGATTATAAACTTTCCTTCCAGATAGTCTTTTCACCATGATTTGCAAAGCATTGTTCCAGGGAAATCAACAAATGGATTATTATATTTTACTTTTATTATGCCATGAATTACCAGTATACCTAGGGTCTCCGTCATGTGAGTGAAATTTATTGAGGAAATGTTTTGTTTTGTTTTAAGCTGCTGTGTTTATGGGCACCACAATTTAGTTATTCCACTAAATTGACTTAGAGTACATGCTCAACATAGTTAATATAAAAGGTTTTGTTAGCCTTCTTTATATTGAACATTTGAGCAATATACAGTTCTGTTTTGTGTTAGGAATTGAATTCCTTATATACAATAATATTTGCTATCTTGTTTCATTTCAGAATGTCCTTATTTAAAAATGCATGAAGCTATTTATAATCTACTCTGTGCCAATGATTAAAGAGGTGTGAATAATAGGTTATTGGAACTTGTCAGCCTCTGGTTTTCTAAACTAGTGTTAGAACACTATGCTGCTCAGATGTGCTATATTTTTCTAAAGTGGAAATTGTCCTTTGACATATGTGTTATTGGTATAATATATCCCATAGTTTTTTTCTCTTTAAAGTGGTTTACCAAATCATGGGATTTTGTTTATTTATTTTGTTTTAAACTTTCTTTAGCTTAATGAGTCAACATTTTATGCTTACTGATAATAATTGGAGTATAAATTAACAATCAATCAATGTAGACAGAGGATTGGTCCTTAAACACAGCATTGGCTTTTGTCTGAAGCTTTCATATAAGACAAGTACAATCAAGTGTGTGTGTGTGTGTGTGTGTGTGTGTGTGTGTGTGTGTATCTCCCCAAGGGAGATGGGGAGAGAAAGACATCAATGTGAGAGTGAAATATCCATCAGTTACCTCCTGCATGAGCCCTGATCCAGGATCGAACCAGCAACCTGGAGTATGTGTTGTGATTGGGAATCAAACCCACAACTTTTCAGTGTATGGGATGACCAACTGACCCACAGTAGCCAGGGTTCAAGTTTATACTTTTTAATTGAAAAAATACCTTTCTTAAAAAAAAATTTAGAACATTCGGTAATTTGTTGATATTCAGCAATTGTTACTTTGGAAGAATTTTAGGACTTCTGAAGAAATTTGGGATAGCATGACACATCAGAAAAATTAAGAGTTTTATACTTGGTATGTCAGTAAACCTTTATTAATTTTAAATACAAGGTTCAGAATAACATGAATAAATTAATAAAATTTAGATTAGACAATATTTTTAATAGTAAAAGAAAATATAGGCAAATATTTTTAAATTTTGAGTAACTTTTGTTAAATTAGTAATTAACATAATGATTTTTCATTGATAGTTGTTATAGTTTCAGAGCACTTTGTTATTGCTACCACCCTAAATTCAAGATTTAGTGCTAAGATGCATTTTAACATTCCATCGCAAAACATTTGGTAGGTTGATGTTTAGCAATTGTTATTTTGGAAGAATTTTAGGACTACAGCAAGAAGGTTAAGTTTCTAAAAAGAAAGGTTGGTGAAACTGCAGCAGAGAAATTCAAGTCTCAGAGGAAACAAAGTTTAGGGTAATACAGTATGTTTATAATCTGCAATATAGGTGAGAAATTTTTTAATCTAAAGTTTGTAGACTTCCTTGTTTTACTCCTTGTCAACTTGAAGTTTCAATTTGAATATAAACATGTGACCTAGCAAAAACATGACTCTTCTCTTCCATGGTGACTCAGGTTAACAGCTATTCTTAGTTAAGAGATGTTGGAGAAAAACAGGACAGTTTGGGAGCTCTCTATGGATATTCTTTGACTTCTAGTTCATTTGGACTTCCAAAACACTTTTTTTTTTTTGAAAGATAGTTTTATGTTTTCATTCCAGAGTCTTTAGGATACTGATATTCTGCTTATAGAATCAGTCGAACTCTATAACTTTAGCGTAGCGTAGGTAACTCTTGTGTTGTTTAGGTTTTACAACTGGGGATGTCCTGTGATCTCTTTCTAGTACACAAGCTATTCCACCGGTATCCTGTTTGTGACTAATTGGATGGATGCCTGGAAATTCTAACACCAGATTGTATGGCACCTCTACAACAGATATTTAATTGTTTATTTACTTTCTCTTATTGTTAAACACCTCTAGTAGGCGAGTCTCTTTGCTTAAAAGGGCAAGATTATTTAGTAAAATAGATCTTTAGTTATGTTTCCATAATGATGCTTTGGATAGCACTTCCCATTGCTCTGGATAGAAGACATTTAAAGTACAAATACAGGGCTAGCATCTTTCTGTACCACTTAAGAAATAGATTTTGAATTGTACACTTCTTCCTATGACTATCTTATATAAGTTTTTAAGAATAGGAAAATACAACTTGCAACATTGTAATCTCTGTTTCTCTTTGATTCTCTTTATAAAATCACAAAACATATGGTTAAAAACAGATGTATTTACATGTGTGCATCCTTGCCTTAATTCAGAAAAGAATTCTGTTACATCTCAAAGATATATGTACAGTCACATATCTCTTACTGATGGAGATAATATTCTGAGAAATGCATTGTTAGGTGATTTAATTGAATGGGAACATCATAGAGTGTGTATGCACTTAAACCTAGAAGTTATCTCTTATTTCACATCGGGGCTATATGGTATAACCTATTGTTTCTAAGCTAAAACCTGTGCAGCATGTTACTGTCTAGAGTCTATACAGTTGTAACACAAAGGTAAGTATCTGTGTATCCAAACATATTTATACATAGGAAAGGTATAGAAAATATATGGTATAAGTTTATTTTTTTTTCAAATGGGGCACCTATCTAGGCCACTTACCATGAATGGGGTTTGCAGAACTGGAAGTTGCTCTGGGTGATTCAGTGAGTAGTGAGTGCTAAAGGCCTAGAACAATTACTGTACTCTACTGTAGACCTTATAAACTGTCCATCCTGTAAACCCTCCCCCCTGCTTCTTTTCCAATAACATCAGAAACAATACATCAAAGTTGTCAGTGCTGCTCCATGAACAGAGATATGGACTGGATTGATTAGAAATATCAAGGAGAAACTGGCTGGGTGAGGTGTAGATCACCATAGTAGTTACTGTCAGGAGGGAGTGAAAGGTAGTCTGAGGATTATTATAAATAAGAAATCAAAATGGAGCGATAAAGGCACATTATCGTGGCAATGTGGTTTTGACTATTGCATGTTGGAGCAGTGGTCAGATTGAGGAATTTTGTGGTATTCATTTAAAAAAATGTGTTTAAGATATAAAACTAAGCCTCATTTTTTTTCCTGGAAATTTTCCATTTCATTTTATCTGGCACAAGAGTTCTCTCTATAATAAAATTGGTGGAGGAAATAATACTTATCTATGCTTTTCATCATTACAACCTGAAAATATTTCCAAAGTACAGGGGCAGACTTGTTCCATTCTACCACAGAGAGCTTTTACTAATGTAGTAGTGGCACTTAAAACTTGCTAAGGTAGTTCCTGTGGACATGTGTCCTTGTACAGGATGTTAGGTCTACAACAATGTACTCTGAAGACGATTAAGCTAGATAGGGGAGGGTTGTGGCACCCTCTGAATGTGTAATGCTGAGCGGATAGACTCCTCTGCTGAAACAGGCTAGTGGCTGACTAAGAAACAATATTGACTAAGATGCAAAATTGAGGTGGTCTGAGTAAGAGGAATCTATTGCCAACCCCACAGATATTGCTCCTGTCAGAGAAAAAAATTCCTCTTGAACCACATGCCCTTGTATTCCTTACAGGAAATTCAGCTTCACTATAATCTTATGGGACCACTGTTATGTATTTGGTCTGTTTACTGAAATGTCATTATGCTGCCATTTATCACATCATGTGATTAAGGACACAAGTTTTGGAATCAATAATCTAAGTGATAAATTTGTCACTTATTAAAGAATTCTAATGCATGTGAGGGGGGAAAATTCTTTTATCTAAATGCTGTATCCTCACCCATAATTAGTATATTACTAAAGACCATTTTATTACACATTTAAGAAACCCAACTCAATCAGTAGGCATAAGCCAAAAGGGAATGGATTTTTATTGGCTCACATAACTGAAAAGTATAAGAGGTCTGACTTTAAATATTGATCAATTCAGCGGCTCAAACTGTATCCTCAAATCTTAATCTCAATCTCTTTCTTTCTCAATCTCTGTCTCTCTCCAAGCAATAGCTCACTCTCTTTAATTTTCTCTCTTTTGATTTCTTTCCTCATTCCCCATCTGAGAGATAAAGGGCTTGAATTGGTTGCTTTAAAAGTCAGTGAATCTGTCAAAAATACTTACTTGAGGGCAGGAGTCTCAGGATTTTGTTTTTGATGCTCTTAACATATATACAATTGCATATGATTTTGGTATATAAATATATTAATTTTCTTAAACTGTAAATGATATTTGAAATAGTCTATTTTAAATTTTTACTATTGATAACTATAATTAATCAAGGTGTAAGGCTTGTAAACATATGTGTGTCCTGGAGAAACTGTGTGTGTGTGTGGCGTAGGGTCATTTATTAATCACTTACTATATTATCATTTGCTATGCTAAGCAGTTTATGTAAATTGCCTAATTCAGTCCTTAAAACAATTTTTAAGTGGTTATTACTATCATGCTATGTGTAAGAAAACTTACTCAAGAACAACCAATCATCTAGTATGTGACCCATAATATGAATTCAAATCAGACTGACTCCAAAGACTCTCTTACATTATTAGATTATACATTTATGGCATCTACTAATAAAGCACATTCTTCAAGCCAACTACAACCTTTTAATATCGTATCTTATTATTGCTATTATTTACACAAATGACTTGAAATTACTAAAAATTATCCTTTTTTCATTTAGTAATTATGTAGATATTCATATGACTTTTATCTAAATTTCTGAATTTTTCCATGTTAAAATTTAATAAAACAATTTGAACAATAAACTCTGATTTTTAAAAATTTCTACCACTACAGCCCAGTCAGTATGGCTTAGTTGACTGAGCAATGTCCCATACACCAGGAGGTCACTGATTCCATTCCCAGTCAGGGCATATGCCCTAGTTTCAGGCTCAATTCCCAGTAGGAGGTGTTCAGGAGGCATCCCATCAATCTTTCTCTCTCCCTTCCTCTCTCTAAAATCAATCCTATCTAATAAAGAGGGAATATGCTAATTGACCATCACACCCTCACAATATGTGACACCCACAGCTAATAAAGAAGAAATATGCTAATTGACTGCCACACCCCCACAATATGGCAGTGCCCACAGCCACAAGATGGCAGCACCCAGTCCCTTCAGCCTGCCTCTTTCAGCCAGAGTACCCTAGTCCCCTCAGCCCTGCCTCATCCGGCTAGAGTTCCCCAGTCCTCTCAGTCCCACATGGGAAGGAAGATTGGGGTGATCAGGCTGGCAGTAGAAGGCAGTTAGAGACAATCATGCTGGCAGGGGAACGGTTAGGCATCAATCAGACCAGCAGTGGAGCAGGTAGTTAGAAGCCAGCAGTCCCAGATTGCAAGAGGGATGTCTGACTGCTGGTTTATAAATAACCCTACACCACACACACACACACACATACCAGCAGTCGGACATCCCCCGAGAGGTCCCAGATTGGAGAGGATGCAGACTGGGCTGAGGGACAACCCCCAAGCATGAATTTTGTGCACTGGGCCTCTAGTAAAAACATATTAAAAATAAAAATTTCTACCACTACAAATATAGTAGAAAATTTACCTTTACCTATTGATTAATGTTACTTGGAACATATATTGGTACACAGGCACACATACAATTTATATGGAAAATAAAAGTTTGTGAAAATGTGTTAGCTCTTTTTTAGGTCTTAAGCCTTTCTAGTTACAAAAACATTGTTTAGAATGAACTTAATTAGCAAGAAAAATTGAAACAGGCTTTAGAAGCAAGCATAATATAAAGTTTACAGTTCACAAAAATTACTTCACTTAAATAGCAATCATTTTTATTTGCTTTTAATGAGGAAATAAATTTCTATGATTCAATTTATGATACACATTCTTTTGCATGAAGTAAGGTAATTTTGTAAGGACCAAATCAGTACCCACATCATACTATAAATAGTGTATTAGTTTATGAATTATGGTTTTGCTTCTCTCACCCCAAAACACAGACTTAATCTTTAGGGATTGATGCATAGTCCTAAAATGATATAAGGCTAATACAAGTAGATAATCTCTCACCTAGTTCCAGGTTACATGTCTTAATTTTTGGCCAGAAAGGTACCTGTCCAAAAGCCCATTTATCTCTCCTGTTATTCTTCTTCCTATAAATGCGGTTTTGCATGCCACTTATGCTATAAATTTCTAACTACTGTATGAGGACTAACAGGGAAAACTGCAGGCTGGCCTTAGCTTTTTGGTATCTCAAAGTATTTCACCCTACCAGTTATTTTGATACGTTCAAAATTTTAGAAATGTAATGAAACAAAATGTATTTTATATTTTAATTTTAATAAGATTCTATAAATTTTATTCATTATGTTTAGTAGGATGTAAGGATTATCCAATCAAAGTAATAGGTGGTAAGCCTTAACCAGGTGGTTCAATTGCTTGGAGTGTTGTCTCATACGTACATCAAAAGATTTCATGTTGCCGAGACCAGTTTGGCTCAGTGGATAGAGCGTCAGCCTGTGGACTGAAAGGTCCCAGGTTCAATTCTGTTCGGGAGCATGTACCTTGCTTGCGGGCACAACTCCAATAGTGGGTGTGCAGGAGGCGGCTGATCAATGTCTTTCTCTCATCGATGTTTCTGACTTTCTATACTTCTCCCTTCCTCTCTGTTAAAAAAAAAAAAAGGTTTCATGTTTTGATTCCCTGTCAAAGCAAATACCTGGATTGTGGGTTTGATACCCATTCCAGGTGCATATGCGGAAATGATTGATTGATGTTTCTTTCTACATTGATGTTTCTCTCACTCCTTTTCTCTCTCTCTCAAATAAAACACATATCCTCAGGTGAGGAAAATAGATGGACGAATGAATAGATGGATGGATGGATGGATGGATGGATGGATATATAGATAATAAATAGATACAGCTAAAATTTTAAAAAGTTAGGAATCCTACAAAGCTATATGGATCTAAAATCATTCTGTAAACCCTAGGTAATTTTAATTAATTCAAAACAAATTTAATTATATTAATTTTTATAGATTTAGTACAACTTTTAAAACATTGCTTTCAACCACATGTACATAAATCAGAAAGGTATCTGTCCAAAAGCCCATATATTTCTCCTGTTATTCTTCTTCCTATAAATGTGGTTTACTTGAAACTGGAAAACTTGAAAGTCATAATTAGTAGTCCATCTTTGTGAACTATAAGACCTGTTGAGTATGGTTCTAATTATTTTCGCTGTAACATCCTTGCCATAGACATTTTCACTACGTAAGTAATTGGGTGTAAGGTAATTTTGCTGGAAAACAATACATGAAATAACTGGTTGACAGACTGAGGTGTTTTTTTTTTTAGTTTGGTTTCATTTCTCCATTGGTGAATCATTGTCTGTAGAGTTAATGTGTCTAAACTGGTTCTCAGTTTGGTTTCATTTCTCCATGGATGAAGTTCTTGCAGGTATTTCCATTTTTACAAATTTAAATCTTAGGCAGTCTGTATACTGGTCTGTATAGTACAAGTACATGTGGTGGTGGTGCTGGTCTTAAAACAGTTAGCATTTCTTCCAGATGATAATGATTTTCCCTAGGAGTTGTTTTTTATTTTGGAACTTAGTATATTGAGAAAAGAGAGGCCAAAATCTCTCTTTGAAGGTAGAGTTGAACTCACATCTCCCACAGAACAAAGACCTGTACTTAGGTATAACACACAAAATAAAATTAGTTATTTGTGCAGTTTTGCCATGAATATACACACATTTTAAATAGTCCTATGATCAAAAACTATATGGTGAAAATGTTTGCAGCATGAATGCTTGTGGTAAATAAAGATGTCTACAGCAAAGATGCTTGCATCAAAAATAGCAGACACAATTTAGTTTAACCAATAGATAATAAGAGGAAAATTGCCTTTAAATCTTTATGAAATTGTGACCTATAGCAACATAAAATGATGGTTAACAAAGTTATTCATTATAAACTCAGAGGAACAGAAAAAAATGAGATTCAGTGGTTGTAAAGTTGGAGAGAAAAAAATATATATGTATAATAATAAAGCCATAATATGCTAATTAGACTGGATAGCTGAACAACCTTCTGGACATAATTTCAGATGTCCTTCAGGATGAAGCTGTTGTGGCGGGGGCCAAGGCAGAGGCAATTAGGGGTGATAAGGCAGGCAGGCAAGCCATTAGGGGTGATAAGGCAGGCAGGTGAACAGTTAGGGGCAATCAGGCAGGCAGGCAAGTGATTAGGGGTGATGAGGCAGGCAGGCAGAGGAGAATCAGCGATTAGGCAGACAGGAGAGTGGTTAGAGGCAATGAGACAGGCAGGCAGGCAGAGAGGTTAGGGGTATTCAAGCTGGCAGGCAGGCAGGCAGGCAGGCAGGCGAGTGGTTAAGAGCTAGCATTCTCAGATTGTGAGAAGGTGCAGGCTGGGCTGAAGGACCCCTTCCCTGCACAATTATCATACACCAGGCCTCTACAATGAACCTAATCAAATTGTATGCCTTATGTAAAACTCTGAATTTTTTCATATTTATACCCAATAATGTATATATAGTGTCCTAAAAATGTATATACATACTTTTGAATAATTATAAATGTATTGTTTATTAAAATACATTTCATTTTCAAAATTGAGCCATAAATTTTGGGGGGACAATGCCCTGTATATGACATTTTTGGGGGGACAATGCCCTGTATATGACACGATACAATATCATGTCATATATACATAAATATAGATATCAGAATTCTGGTCCCTGTCCTCAAAAGGCATATATTGTTTTTAAAGAGTTAAAACAAGTATGATAAAATAATGAAAGAATTACACCAGTGACATTTAGTAAAATGCGAATTAACTTCCCCCCATATATTATATAGATAAGCACTTTCCAGAAGAATTTTCTATTATGAACAAATGTTCTATATCTATTCTAAGAGCCATATCCACATTTAGTATTGAGCTCTTGAAATATGTTTAGTATGAATAAGAGCCTGAACTTTATTATTTATAATATTAATTAACACAAATGTTAATAGATACATGTAATTAGTGACTACCCTACTAAATAGCATAATTCACAAATTTTTAAAATCTCAGGATCTCTTTATACTCAAAGACCCCAAAGTGCTTTTGATCATGTGGATTGTATTTAGTACCACTAATACACACACACACACACACACACACACACACACACACACGTATATATGTATATATATAATATATATTATTTATTAATAAAAATGAGATTTACATCCAAGATGGCGGCATAGGTAAACACCTGCACTGCTGCCTTGCACAACAATTTCAAAACTACAACTAAAAGACAGAACGGACATCATTCAGAACCACAGGAAAACTGGCTGAGTGGAAATTCTACAACTAGAAGGAAAGAGAAGGGCTCACAGAGATCCAGAGGAAATGCAAAAAGCTGAGGTATGGAGACGCACGCGTGGAGAGAGCGGGTGCCAGAGTACCTGGCTGGCTTTCTCTGGCAGGAGGGAGACAGAGACTCCCAATTGCATTGAACCCCTTATCCTATCACACTAAACCCCATGTCCAGCTGGAACTCATACGGGGGGAGTTTGGACTGTGAAAAGGGAGAAGTGCACAAAAATTTAGGGGAGTCACGAAAGGGCAGAAGACTGGTGGTGCACACAGCACTGCACACAGAAGACTGACTGCTGATTGTGCCGCTGGCTTTCACAAGTGGGCGGGAGATGGAGCCTCCCAACTGCACCACTTGTAACGCCACTAAATTCCAGTTTCAGGCAAAACCCTAGGGACCCAGACTCATATAGTCCCAGAGCGCAGGGGAGCCGGAAAGGCAGCAGTCTAGAGGCACTGAGAGAGCATGCTCATGCACAGGGACTGCTCCAGTGATTACCCAGTCACGTGAGACTCAGGGACCATGGAGGGCGGGGCCAACTGGAAGGCAACGCGGTCTGTTAAGCCATGAGACCCCACCCATCCTAAGCTCAACAGAGAGGCTTTTGCAGTTTTGTAAGTCTTGTATCATAAGGCTGAATCCATCACAGAAGTTCTCCCAGCATAGTGAAAATGCAGAGACAAAGGAAGCGATCACAAACAAAAGAAATGGAGGAAAACAAATGACTGGATATAAAGTTCAAAACCACGGTTAAAAGGTTTTTCAAGAATATCCTAGAAAAGATGGATAAATTTAGCAAGTCCCAAGAGGAAATGAAAACGGACTAACCAAAGATGGAAAAGGACCAACTAGAGATGGAAAAAAAACTAGAGATGAAATGGACCAACTAGAAATTAAACATATACTGACTGAAATAAATATTATGCAGAGACCTAACAGCACACTAGAGGAAGGGAAGAATCAAGTCAAAAATTTGAAATATAAAGAATCAGAAAACACTCAACTGGAAAAGAAGAAAAAAGAATCCAAAAATGTGATGATAATGTAAGGAGCATCTGGGACAGCTTCAAGCATACCAACATCAGAATTGTGGGGGTGCCAGAAGAAGAGAGAAGAGCAAGATACTGAAAACCTATTTGAAGAAATAATGACTGAAAATTTCCCAGAACTGGTAAAAGAAATAGACTTACAAGTCCAGGAAGCACACAGAACCCCATATAAAAGGAATCCAAAGAGGACCCCACCAAGACACGTCATAATTAAAATACCAAGAGCAAAAGACAAAGAGAGAATATTGAAAGCAGCAAGAGAAAAACAGTTCATTACCTACAAGGGAGCACCCATATGATTGTCAGCTGATTTCTAAACAGAAACGATGCAGGCCAGACAGGAGTGGCAAGAAATATTCAACATGATGAATAGCAAGAACCTACAACCAAGAATACTCTATCCAGCAAAGCTATCATTCAGAATTGAAGGGCAGATAAAGAACTTCACAGATAAGAAAAAGCTAAAGGAGTTCATCAACTCCAAACCAGTATTATATGAAATGCTGAAAGGTACTCTTTAAGAAGAGGAAGAAGAAAAAGGTAAAAGATAAAAAATTATGAACAAAAAGTACATACCTATCAACAAGTGAATCTAAAAATTAAGTGAATTAAAAATTTGATCAACAGAATAAGCTGGTGAATATACTATAATCAGGAGCACAGGAAGGGAGTGAACTGGTAATTCTCAGGGGAAAGGGATGAGAGGTGTATAGGAAGATACTGGACAAAAGTCATACACCTGTGGATGAGGTCAACGGGAGGGAGGTAGGCTAGAGAAAGGGGTGGGAGCTGGGTGAAAGGGAGGTATGGAGGGGGAAAAAAGAAACAAATGTAATAATCTGAATAATAGATATTTAATTAAAAAATAAAAAAATAAAAATGAGATTTAAAAATATGAATTGACTAGAATTTCATGCACGGGGAGGTGTGTCTCTCAGGCCAGCCTGCACCCTCTGCAATCTGGGACCCCTTGAGGGATATCTGACCATTTAGGCCAGATCCAGATAGGCATTGTCTCCCAAAAATGTTTGGCTCAATTTTGAAAATGAAATGTATTTTAATATATAATGTCTTAATAGTAATTCAAAAGTATGTATATACATTTTTAGGATACTATATATATATATATATATACATTATTGGGTATAAATATGAAAAAATTCATGGTTTTACATAAGACATTCTCAGATATGATCGGGCCTAAATGGACAGTTGCACATCCCTCTCACAATCTAGGACTGCTGGTTCCCAACTGCTAGCCTGCCTGCCTTCCTGATTGCCCCTAACTGCTTATGCCTGCCAGCCTGATCATCTCCTAACTACTCCCCTTCAGCCTGTTTGCCCCTAAATGCTCTCCAATGCAGGCCTGATCATCCCTAATTGCCCTCCCCTGCAGACCTTGTTTCCCCAAGCTGCTCTCTTCTGCAGGCCTGGGTCCCCCCAACTGCCCTTCTCTGCAGGCCTGGGTCCCCCCAACTGCCCTTCTCTGCAGGCCTGGTTGCCCCAACTTCTCTCCCCTGCCAGCCTGATCACCTCTAACAGCCAGCCTCTGCAGGCTTGATCACCCCCAACTGCCCTCCCTTGCAGGCCTGGTCCCTCCCATCTTGTTGTGGCCATCTTGTGTCCACATGAGGGTAGTCCACTTTGACCACATGGGGACAGCCATCTTGTATGTTGGAGTGACAAGCAATTTGCATACTATCCTTTTCTTAGATAGGATTAGAGAGGATAGAGGCCTGGTACACGGGTAGGGCCTGGCTGGTTTGCCCTGAAGGGTGTCCTGGATCAGGGTGGGGGTTCCCTTGGGGCGTGGGGTGACCTGAGCAAAGGGGCCTGTGGTGTTTTGCAGATTGGCCACATCCCTCAGTGACCCAAGCGGAGGCCCTGGTATCTGGGATTTATTTATCTTCTATAATTCAAACTTTGTAGCCTTGAACAGAGCCAAGCCTTCTGCTTGCTAGGTGTCCACAGCCATTTTTGTTGGGATTTATTTCTATAAGTGAAACTTGGTAGCCTTGAGTGGGGGCCTGGGACTGCCAGGGCAGGCGGAAAGCTTGGCTTCCTCCATTGCTGGGACAACCCAAGCCTCCTCCTCCTCTCCATAGCTGGGGCCATCTTGATTGGGTTAATTTGCATACTTGCTTCTGATTGGCTGGTGGGCGTGGCATGTGGGTCTAATGGAGGTATGGTAAATTTTCATATTACTCTTTTATTAGATAGGATTCTTAATAAAAATTAAAGCACCTGGATTCTCATATATTCTCTCCATTAAATATATTGTAATTTATTTGGTTGAAATATATTAAAACTTATCCTCATACAGATATGTGGTTTGAATTAACCTTTTCAGATAATTGTGGGTATTTTTTGTTTACTGCACCAAACTGATCAAATACATGTGGTGATGGTGCTGGACTTAAATAACAGCATTTCTTCCAGATGATAATGATTTGTCCCAGGAGTTTTATTGTTGTTGTTTTTTTATTTTGGAACATAGTATATTGGGATAAGAGAGGCCAAAATCTCTTGAAGTAACAGGTCTTAAACTTTAGTTATAATGTGTAATACGAAATCATATAATGAATTTTGTAGTTTGTTACATTAAAATACTTTGGTGTGCCTTGAACTTTACATCATGAATTTGTAACATACATTAGTCATTTGAAATATACTGGTTCACTGAGTTATAAAGATCTTTCAAATGTTGATACATGTCATTTTACCACATCAAAATATTATCAATATTAGCATCAGTCTCTTCAGAAAAGTGTTTAAAATTGGGAAGTTGTAGGAAGATCCCAAAATGGTGGCCAGAAGGCAGCAGTGAGGAAGAGAGTGTAAGTAAATGAGTGAGAAGGAAGTGTGTGGATGTGTGTGATGTATATGTGGGTGACTGAGGGGCTGGAAGATCAGGCTGTCCTGGACAGGGAGCCACTGCTATGGCCATAGGCACTCCCAAGCCAGGCGGAGTTCTGGCACAGAGACCACACTATCTTGAAGCAGGGAACAGTGAAGTTTAGGAGCCCAGCCACACCAACACCCAGACTGGCCTCAGACACCAACACGAACCTGTGCAGTGAGCCACTTCCCAGCCATAACTTGCAAGCCCTCACAATGAGTGGCATGCTACCTTGCTGTGGGCTCCAAGATGCATCAATGAGTGCACACTATAGAGACTACCCAAGCCTGCCCAAGCCTCTTCACCTGGGCTCCAGGACCCTTAACTCCAGAGCATTGCACTATGAGTGCATGCCAGAGGGACCTTGCATGATAACCTCCCACAGCCTAAAGACTGCACAATGCGAGTGCATGCCAGAGATACCTTGTGTGCCTCTCAGCCAGGACCCTGGGACCCTATGCTGAGTGCATGCCAGAGGGATCTTGCCTGACATTCCACCCATGTGTAGTGAGTGTATGCCAGAGCGATATAGTGTGCCACCGCACCTGGGCCTTTGGACAGTGCACAATGAACACACAAGAGAGAGACCTCACAGGCCCCAGGGAAGCACAGAGAATTGAATGCAAGAGGACTCTGGGATCCTACAGGGAGTTGCACACCAGAAAATCTGTGCATCCCCCCTCTCTCCTTACCCCTCCATATTCCATACATCTGCATTGGATACCTGAGGGACCAGATCCATGAGGCAAGGGAGTACAACTCAGAGTAGAGACAATAAAAGCATAAGAGTCAAGGCAGGCCCAGATTCTGGGCTAAGGATTCCATGACCACTGAACCGCTAGGGGCTTCATCTTCTTAGACCCCAATCAGGTTGCCCAGGCCCAGAAAGGGACAGCAAAAATGGGGAGACAAAAAAAAACATTCCCCAAAAGAAAGAAAAAGAGAAATCACCAGTAAAGGAATAAATGAAATGGAGGCAAGTAATTTGTTAAAGAAGTCAGAGTAATGATTATAAAGATGCTCAAACATATGACTGAGAATTGCAAGCAGCTCAAGGAGAATTATAAAGAGCTGAAGGAGAAATTCACCAACGGGTTAGAATCAAAAGGAAATCAAGAATGACATAGCAGCAATAAAGAACACCATGGAGGTTTTCAAAAGTAGACTAGAAGAAGCTGAGGACTGAATCAGTGAGTTAGAAAAAACACCCAGTCATCACAACAACTGGCAAAATAAATAAATATATAAACAAACAAACAAACAAATAAATAAAGTAAAAAGCAGGAGGGGAATTTAACAGAACTTTGGGACAACATGAAATGAAGCATCACATAATAAGGGTACCAGAAGGAGGAGTTAAGCAAGGAATAGCAAGCCTATTTGAAGAAATAAGAAAAAAGTTACACAAGTCCAAGAAGCACAGAGAGTCCCCAACAAGATGAACCCCAAAAGACCCACAACAAGTCACACCATAATTAAAATGGTAAATGTCAAGAACAAAAAGAAATAATATTAAGGGCTGCAAGAAAGAGACATAAAATTACCTACAAAAGATCTCCAGTTAGACTATTTCTCAACAGAAACACATTATCCCAGAAAGGGAACAGAATGGAGTATACAAGGTAATCAAAAGCAAGGGACTGAATCCAAGACTACTCTATCCAGCAAGGCTATCGCTCAAAATTGAAGATAAAATCAGGAGCTTCACAGCCGAACAAACAAACAAAAAACAGGCTAAGGGAATTTATTAACACAAAATCAGCAAATGCAAGAAATCCTAACAGGACTGGTGTAAGAAGAAAAACTACGAAGAGAGGGAGAAACACAGACATAAGAAATAAAAATGGCAACAAAAAAGTACCTATGAATAATAACCATAAATGTAAACAGATTAAATGCTCCAATCATAAGACATAGAGTGGCTGAATGGATAAGAAAAGATGACCCATATATATGCTGTCTACAAGAGTACGACCTCAGAAGAAAGGACTCACAGACTGAAAGTGAATGAGTGGGGAAAAATTTTTCTCATGCACATGGAAATGGAAAAAAAAAAAGCTGGGATAGCAATTCTTACGTTGGACAAAAGAGACCTCAAAGTGAAGGCCATAATAAGAGGTAAGGAAGCCCACTTTATAATAATAAAGGGATTGATACAAGAGGATAACTCTGGTAAACATATATGCACGCAATACAGGAGTACCCAAATACATAAAAATTGTCTAGAAGATATTTAGGGAGAGATCAACAGCAATACAATTATAGTAGGGGACTTTAATACCCTATTGTCATCACTGATAAATCTCCTCTATCAAAAATTCACAAGGAAACAGCAATCCTAAACAGTTCACTAGAGAAGATGGAATTAATTGACATTGTCAGAACATTTCACCCCAAAGCTACAGAAAATACATTTTTCTCAAGTGCACCTGGGGCATTTTCAAAGATATATCAAATGTTAGGACACAGGCTCTACAAATTCAAGAAGATTGAAATCATATAAAGCATCTTCTCAGATCAAAATGGTGTGAAATTAGAAATCAATAATAAAAACACTCAAAAGCCATCAAATGCATGGAGGCTAAACAGCATGCTGTTAAACACTGATTAGGTTACCAAAGAGATCAAAAAAGAAATAAAAAGCATCCTGGAAACAAATTGCAATGAAAACATAACTATCCAAATATTTGGGTCACAGTAAAGCAATTCTGAGTTGGTGGTTCATATACGTATATACAGGGTTATCTCAAATTACAAGAATAAATGGTAATAAATTATTTAATCCTACAGCCTAAAGAGAGCAACAACAACAACAACAAAAAGCCCAGAGTAAGAAGAAAAAAGAAAATATAAAGATCAGAACAGAAATAAATGACAGAGTTTTTAAAGAAATCAATAATACCAAGACTCGTTCTTTGAAAGGATAAACAAATTTGATCAATCTCTCACCATGCTCACCAAGAAACGGGACACACACACACACACACACACACACACACATCAGAAATGAAAGATGTGAAGTAACAGCCTCACAAAAGTACATAGGATCATAAAAAAATTACTATGAACAACTCTATTCCTACAAACTGGACAGCCTAGACAAAATAAACATATGCCTAGAAAAAACAATCTTCCAAAACTCAATCAGGGAGAATCAGAATACCTGAATACCTGATCTAACTATTGATGAAACTGAAGCTTCAGAGGGGATCTTTACCAAACATTCAAATAAGAACTAACACCTATCTTCCTCAAATTATTCAAAAAAGTTCAAGAGAAAGGAACACGTGCAAGCTATTTATGTGAAGCCAGCATACCATAATCCCAGAACCAGTTAAGGATACTACAAAGAAAGAGAATTACGGGCGAATATCCTTAAAAAACATAGATGCTAAAATACTCAAAGTATTAGCAAATCAGATCCAGCAATACATGAAAATGATCATACACCATGACTAAGTGAGATTTATTCTGGGGATGCAAGGCTGGTACAATATCTGCAAATAAATAAACGTGCCACAGCACATTAACAGACAGCAAGACAAAAATTACATGATCATATCAATTGATGCAGAAAAAAGCATTTGACAAACTCTTAACACCTTTTTTTGATAGAAACTCTCAGCAAATTGGGAATAGAGGGATCATAACTCAACATAATAAAAGCCTTATATGACATATCTACAGCAATGTCATATTCAGTGGGAAAAATCTAAAAACATTTCCCCTAAAAACAGAAACAAGACTCAGCCACGTTCACCCCTCCTGTTCTACATTGTACTGGAAGTGCTAGCCATAAAGATAAAACAAGAAGAAATAAAAGGCATCCAAATTAGAAAAGATGAAGTTATACTTTTTTGCAAATGACATGATATTGTACAGAGAAAACCCTAGATACGCCATCAAAATACTACTAGATTTAATAAATGAATTTGGCAACATTCCAGGATACAAAATTAATACTCAGAAATCTGTGACAATTTTATACACCAACTAGAGGCCTGGGGCACAAAATTCATATATGGGTAGGATCCCTAGGCCTGGATGGCAATCAGAACTGATATTAGAGGTAACTGATGGGGTGATCACCCCTCCCCGCTTCTAGCACCTGCCTTGGCTGGCCTGGCATTGCCTGTTTGCTGGCCCTGCTCTCTGCTGCCACTGGTTGCCTGCCTCTGACAGGGCAATTGGGAGGCGGTGCCAGCCTGCACTCCGGCTGGCCCCACCCTTTGATTGCCTCACCACTCGCCACTTGCCACCACCATGGGCCACCTCCCTCTGCAGGAGGGGACCTACAGGGCAATCAGGGAGCCCTCTGCTGGCACCTGACTTGGCTGGCCTGGACCCTGTAGGCAGATGGCAGCTTCTGCATTGAGCATCTGCCCCCTGGTGGTCAGTATACATCATAGTGGTTGGTCATTCTACCAGTTGTTTTCCATTCGGTTGATTTGCATATCAGGGATTTATTATATAGGATAATGAACTCACAGAGAGAGAGAAATGAAAAAATAAAACCTCATTTACAATTGCAACAAAAAAAATTATGGTACCTAGGAACAAACTTAACTGAAGAGCTAAAAGATCTGTACTTGGAAAACTACAGAATGATGAAAAAAAGAGAGAGAGGAAGAAGATATAAACAGTGGGAGAATATGCTATGTTCAAGGATTGGTAGGATCAACATCTTTAAAATGATGATACTATCCAAAAAGTATAGATTCAACAAAATCCCTATAAAAATATCACTTGCATATTTCACAGACTTAGAGAAAACACTCCAAAATTTATAGGAAATAAAAAAGACCCCAAATAGCCATAGCAATCCTGAGAAAGAAGAACAAAGTTGGAGAGATCTCAATACCAAATATCAAATTATATACAAAGCCACTGTTCTCAAAATAGCTTAGTACTACAACAAGAACAGACATATAGACCAATGAGAACCCATAAATTGATCTAAGCCACTATGCTTAATTAATATTTGACACAGCAGGCAAGAGCAAACAATGGAGTCAAGACAGTCTCTTCAATAAATGGTGCAGAAAAAATTTGACAGACACTTGGAAAAAAAATGTAAGTAGACCACCAACTAACACCATACAGAAAAAGTAAACTCAAAATGGATAAAAGACTTAAATGTAAGACAGGAAACCATAAACATCTTAGACAAATCCTTCGGCTGTGAAATATCATAAACATATCTTGTAGCATTATCTTTACTGATACAGCAGTGGCAACTAAGGAGAAAATAAATAATGGTACTACATCAAAATACAAAGCTTCTGCACTGCAAAAGAAATAAACAAAATAACAAAACCCACTGCATGGGAGAACATATTTGTCAATGTTACATCTGATAAGGGTTTAATTTCCAAAATTTATAGGGCACTCAAACAATTTAACAAAAGCAAGATAGACAGTCCAATCAAAAACTTGGCAAAGGACCTAAATAAACACTTCTAAAGTGGACTTATAGAAGCCCAAAATATATATGAAAAAAATGCTCAAAGTTATTAATCATTAGAGAGATGGAAATCAAAACAAGATACCATTTCACACTTGTCAGAATGGTACCATGTCCCTGAAAGTAAGACATCTCCCAAAAATAAGACCTACTTCCAGTTTTGCCTCTCACTGTAATATAAGGCATCCCCCCAAAAATAAGAACTCCCCAATTATAAGGCCTCCCTGAACATAAGACCTCCCTGGAATATAAGGCCCCCCGAAGCTACCGTAGGGCATCTGACTCCTGATTTAAAGAGACCTCGCACTGCCTGAACAGCTCCAACTGTGCTGCAGACAATCAGTGAGCTGGTTTGTGATGACTACTACTACCGTACTGTATACAGGTAATAAATTTCCTTTTTTTTTTTTTGTTCAACAATAAATGTGTACCATATTTTTCTTCATGGAAAAATAAGACATCCCCTGAAAATAAATCCTAGTGCATCTTTGGGAGCAAAAATTAATATAAGACACTGTCTTATTTTGGGGGAAACAGGGTATCATCAATAAATCAAGTGCATCAAAGAACAAGTGCTCGTGAGGATGTGGAGAAAAGGGAATCCTTGTACACTGCTGGTGGGAATGCAGACTGGTACAGCCACTGTGGTAAACAGTATGTAGTCTCCTAAAAAATATTAAAAATAGAATTTCCATTTGTCCCAGTAATCCCACTTCTAGGAATATATCACAAGAAATCAGAAACACTAATCAAAAGGAATATATGCACCCTTATGTTCAAAGCAGCTCAATTTATAATAGCCAAGATTTGGAAATAGCCTTAGTGTCCATCAGCAGATGAGTAGATTAAGAAATCATGGTACATCTACACAATAGAATACTACATAGCTATATATAAAAAAAGAACTCTTAGCATTTGCAACAGCATGGATGGTCCTAGAGAGCATTATGCTAAGCAAAATAAGGTAGTCAGAAAAATATAAGTATCACATGATCTCATTAATTTGTATAATACAATGACTAACACAACTGATGAACAAAGATACATCCATAGACACAGATTCATTGAAGAGACTATCAAAACTCACAGGGAAGGCGGGAGGGGTGTGTATAGCTGGGACAGATAGAGATCAACCAAAGAACTTGTATGCATATAAGCATAACAAATGGACATAGAAAATAGGGAGGTGAAGTCTTGTCTGGTGGGTGGGTGCAGGCTGGGAGAGGTCAATGACAGAAAAAGGGACATATGTAATACTTTCAACAATAAAGAATTTAAAATAAAAAATAAAAATAAATGAATAAAAATAAAATTGGCAAGTTGTAAAATCATGATGGCAGGTACTTTTTTTCAAAATTCTCAATACCTGGAAGCTCCAATTTTTTTAATGGCAACAAATTGGCCTATTTTCCCCCTTGAATTGACAGGCTTACTTACATTTTATTTTTATAAGATGTCTACTAAATACTCAAATCTCGATGAAGAAGATGGTGACCGGCAGAAAGGTAGGAAGGGAGACAGTGTGAGAGAGTGAGGGAGCAATAGAGGAGTGTGTAGATGTGTGTGTGAGTGTGTGTGTATGAGCTAGGGACAGTTAGATTCTGCAGGTCTTGTAAGGGGCTACCAAAGCAGGCAGTCTTAGATGGTGAAACCCTGTGCACAACACGGACATTTCTGGGCGGTCAGTGCAAGCACAGAACCATGCCATCTTGAGAAACAGAGCTGCTTGAGACTAGGATCCTGGCCTCAGCACCATCTAGTCATGTCTCAGAAGCAAACCAGGACCTTGCAGCCACTAGGCACAGAGACCTGCTACCACAGCTTCAGACCAACAGAAAACAAGAATCCAGACATCCCTGCTGCAGATTTCTGTAAGTCAAGGAGCCTATCCCCCTCCCCACAGGCTCACGGATAGCACCATAGTAACTCATAGACCCACCCCTCACATGGGCCACAACATGCGCCTATCCCTACGGGAATTTGAGCTTGGGAGCATGTACGCACTGGCCACAGCACCACTACGGGCATTTGAGCCTAAGCACAGAGACTGGGAATCTGCTCCCCACAACATAATCGGGCGACCGAACTCAAAGCCCATGCTGGGCGGCAGTGCCACCTAACTTTGATTCTGGGCAAGCACATACTGAAGTCTGTTTTCTGCAATGCACACAGAAGTCTGGTTTCCGTAGGGCAGGTGCAACCCAGTCCCCCATCATGACCAGGACCCAGATTCTACCAGCGGAAGTGAGCTCTGAGCACCACTGACTTGACTCTGTTTCTTATCGTGTGTGCCTTGGATTCCTGACTCACAGCACGTTCACACTAAGAGCCAGTGACTCCAATTCTTGGTAGATGCACACACAGGGACCCTAATTCTCAACCAGAAGCCACATGAGGCAACAGAGACTCTGATACTCGATTATTAGTGCAGACTTAGGGGAACTCTGACTCCTGGCATGCGATAGGGGACTCTGATTTTCAGCACAGGCCAACAGCGAGGTGCAAGTGGGATCCCTGATTCTAGGTATGCACACGAGACTACACTGAATACTGGCAACACTGACCATGGGCAAGCCTGGTTCCCACCAATCCACAGCAGCCACATGACTTAACATCAGAGCACTTCAGCCACACTCGGGTGGTGTGAAGCTCCCATGGCACATGGCTCAGGTCCATGCAACTCGAAGTTTGAACCTCCTGGTGAAAGTCAGAATGGGGAAACGAAACAATCTTCAGAGGAAAGAAAATTAGAAGTTGCCAAGAAAAGAAATTAGTGAAATTGAAGCATGCAACATGACTGAAAAAGAATTCAGAGTAATGGTGGTCCAGTTCATACATTGGATAGATGAGAAAATCAACAACCTATGTAAGAATCAGGAAGAAATGAAAAGTGATATTGCTACAATAAAAAACACCATGAAAAGTTTCAACAGTAGGCCTGAAGAAGCAGAGGACCAAATTAGTGAATTAGAAGATAAGGTACAGAAACAAGCCCAATCTGAACAGCAACTGGAGAAAAAAATTAAAAAGCAGGGGGAGAGCCTAAGGGAACTTTGGGACAACATGAAATGAAGTAACGTACGTATAATAGATCGGCCAGAAGGACAGGAAGAGCAGCAAGAATTAAAAAATCTATTTGAAGAAATAATGACAGAAAACTTCCCAGATATGGGGAAGGAAAAAATTGCACAATTACAGAGAAGTCCCAAACAAGAGCAATCCTAAAAGACCCATACCAAGACACATAATAATTTCAATGGCAAATGTTAACGACAAAGAGAGCATCTTAAAGGCTGCAAGAGAGAGATAGTTACCTACAAAGGTTCCCCCTCAGATTATCAAATGATTTCTTGACAGAAACACATCAAGCTATAATGGAAGGAGGTATACAAAGTATTGCAAAGAAAAGGACTGGATCTAAGAATACTCTATCCAGCAAGAATATCAAAATTGAAGGGAAAATTAGGAGCTTTGCAGACAAAAAGGCTAAGGAAGTTTATCACCACCAAACCAGTATGCAAGAAATGCTAAAGGGAATGCTGTAAAAAGAAATAAAAAGGTAAGAAGGAACACAAGCACAAAAATAGATATGACTACAAATAAATATCTTTCAATAATAACTTTAAATGTAAATGACTAAATGCTCCAATGAAAAGACATTGAGTGGCTGAATGGGGAAAAAAAGCCAACATTTTATATATATAAGAGACCTATCTAAGAACTAAGGGACTCACTCAGTCTGAAAGTGAAGGGATGGAAAAATATCTTTCAGGCAAATGGAAATTAAAAAAAAAAAGCTGGGGTAGCAATACTTATATCTGACTAAATAGACCTCAAAGTGAAGGCCATAACAAGAGATAAGGAAGGCCACTTCATAATACTAAATGGATCAATACAAAAACAGGATATAACCCTGATAAACATCTATACACCAAATGCAAGAGTACCAAATATATAACAAAACTCCTGTAAGATAATAAGGGAGAGATGAACAACAATACAATAACTATAGGGGACTTTAATACCACTGTTATTACTAGATAAATCCTCTACACAAAAAAAATCAGCAAAGATATAGCAATCCTAAATGACTCACTAGATCAGATGGACTTAACATCTTCAGAATATTTCACCTCAGAGCCACAGAATATAGGTTCTTCTCAAGTGTACATGGGACATTTTCAAAAATAAACTACATATTGGGTCACAGCAAAGTCTCTCCAAATTCAAGAAGATTGAATTCATACCAAGCATCTTCTCAGACCACAATGCCATAAAATTAGAAATAAACTATAATAAAAAACAATCCAAATATTTCAACCACTTGGAAGTTGTATAGCATGCCATTAAATAATGACTGAGTTACCAATGAGATAAAAGAAGTTAAAAGCATCCTGGAAATTAATTACAACAAAACATAACAATACAAAATCTATGGGACACAATGACAGTAGTCCTGAGAGGGAAGTTTATAGCTCTACAGGCCTACTTCAAAAAAACAAGAAAAAACGGTAATAAATCATCTAACTCTACAACCCAAAGAATTAGAAAGAGAGCAACAAGAAAAGCCCATAGTGAACAGAAGGAGGGAGATAATAAAGATCAGAGCAGAAATAAATGAGATAAAGACCAAAAAAAAAAAAAGATACAAAAAATCAATGAAACCAAGAGCTGTTTTTTTGAAAGGATAAACAAGATTGATGAACCTCTAGCCAGGCTCAACAAGAAGTAAATAGAGAGGACTCAAATGAACAAAATAAAAAATGAGAGAGGTGAAATAACAACCGACCCACAGAAATACAAAGGATTGTTAAAAAATACTATTTTCATACTCCAACAAAATAAACAACCTGGACAAAATGGACATATTCCTAGAAAAATATAACCTTTCAAAACTCAGTCAGAAATATTCTTAAAATCTCAGTAGGGTGATTTCTGTGGAAGAAATTGAAGCAGTCATCAAAGAACTCCCAGCAAACAAAATCCCAGAGCCAGATGGCTTCATATGGAAGTTATACCAAACATTCGAAGAAGAACTAAAACCTATCCTCCTCAAACTATTCCAAAAATTTCAGGAGGAAGGAGCACTTCCAAGCTCATTCTGTTGAGTCAGAATCACCTTACTACCAAAACCAGATAAAGACAGCACAATGAAAGAGAATTATATGCAAACATGCCTCATGAAGATAGATGACAAAATCCTCAACAAAAATCTAGCAAATTGGATCAAACAATACATCATGGATATACCATGACCAAGTAAGGTATATCACAGGGATGCAAGGATGGTACAATATCTGCAAATCAATAAACCCATCACATAAACAAATTGAGAGATAAAAATCACATACTCCTATCAATTGACTCAGAAAAAGAATTTGACAAAATCCAACATTCCGTGATAAAAACTCTCAAGGTGGGAATAGAAAGATCATACCTCAACATAATAAAAGCCATATATGACAAAACCACAACTAACATCATACTCAGTGGACAAAAACTAAAACCATTCCCCTAAGAACAAGAACAAAACAGGGATACCCACTCTCACCACTCCTGTTCAACATAGTACTGGAAGTACTAGCCATTGCAATTAGACAAAAAGAAGAAATAAAATGCATCCAAATTGCTAAGAAGAAGTAAAACTGTCCTTATTCACAGTTGACATGATATTATACATAGAAAACCCTAAAGATTCCATCAAAAAATTATTAGACTTAATAAATGAATTTGGCAATGTAGCTGGATACAAAATGCCAAGAAATCTATGGCATTTCTTTACACCGATAGTGAACTTTTAGGAAGAGAGATTAAAAAAATCAATTCCCTTTATCATCGCAACAAAAAAATAAAGATACCTAGGAATAAACTTAACTAAGGAGGTAAAAGGCCTATTTGTGAAAAACTATAGGACACTGAAAAAAGAGATATAGGAAGACATAAACAGAAGAAAGAACATACTGTGTTCATGAAAATGTAGAATCACCATCATCTAAATGTCCATACTATCTAAAGCAATCTATAAATTCAATGCAATCCCTATTAAAATACCAACAGCATATTTCACAGACCTACAATGAACTTTCCAAAAATTCATTTGGGATAAAAAAAAAAAAAAAGACCTCAAATAGCTGCAGCAATCCTGAGAAAGAATAACAAAGTAGGTGGGATCTCAATACCATATCTCAAGCTGTATTACAAAGCCACTGTTCTCAAAACAGCCTTGTTCCAGCACAAGAACAGACATATAGATCAATGGAATAAAATAGAGAAACCAGAAGTCTACCTAAACTACTACGCCCAATTAATATTTGACAAAGGAGCATGAACATACAATGGAGTCAAGACAGTCTCTTCAACTAATGGTGTTGGGAAAATTGGATAGGTACATGCAAAAAAAATGAACCTAGTCCACCAACTTATACCATACACAAAATAAACTCAAAATGGATATAGGACTTAAACATAAGGGAAACCATAAAAATACTAGAGAATCCACAGGCAGCAAAATCTCAGACATATGCCAAAGCAATTTCTTCACTGATACTGCTCCTAGGGCCATGGAAACTAAAGAGAAAATAAACAAATGGGACTACATCAAAATAAAAAGCTTTTGCACAGCAAAAGAAACCATCAACAAAACTATAAGAAAGCCCACTGCATGGGAGAACATATTTACCAATGTCATCATGGATAAGGGTTTAATCTCCAACATTTACAAGTAACTCATACAACTTAACAAAAGGAACATAAACAATCCAATAAAAAAGGGCAATGGATCTAAATAGATACTTTTTGAAGGAGGACAGAAGGAAGACCAAAAGACATATGAAAACATGCTCAAGGTCACTAATTATCCGAGAGATGAAAATCAAAACAATAATGTGGTATCTTCTCACATCTATCAAGATGGCTATCATGAACAAATGACATAAAAACAAGTGTTGGGGAGATGTGGAGAAAAAGGAACTCCTTTGCATTGCTGGTGTGAATGCAGACTGGTGCAGCCACTGTGGAGAACAGTATGGAGTTTCCTCAAAAAACTGAAAATGGAACTTTCATTTGAACCTGCAATCTCACTTCTAGGAATGTACCCCAAGGAGCTAGAAACACCAATCAGAAAGGATTTATGCACCCCTATGTTCATAGCAGCCCAATTCACCATAGCTAAGATTTGGAAACAGTCTAAGCGCCCATCATCAGATGAATGGAATAAAAAAAATGTGGTATATCTACATAATGGAATACTATGCTATGGTAAAAAAGAAGGATTTCTTACCATTCACAACAGCATGGATGGAACTGGAGAGCATTATACTAAGTGAAATAAGCCTGTCAGAGAAAGATAAATACCACATGATCTCACTCATTTATGGACTATAATGAACAACATTAACTGATGAACAGGAAGAGATCCAGAGACAGAGAATCATCGATCAGACTGTCAAATCTCAGAGGGAAAGTAGGGGAGGGAATGGGGTAAGGAATAGAGTTACACAAAAGGACTTGCATGTATGCATATAAGGCTAACCAATGGACATGAACACCAGGGGGTAAGGACATGAGTTGGGAGGGGGGGATTGGGAGTTTAATGGTGGGATGAGGACACATACATAATACTTTAATCAATAGAGAAATTAAAAATGAAAAATCACAAAACTAAACAAAAATAAGTACATAAATATTTAAGTCTCAAAAAGTATAGTCAGTTGTTATTTCAAGTAAAATTGGTTAATATGAAAAAGGCAGCTAGTTCAATTGGCAACTCAGAACAATTGCATGCTTCTATAGCAGTGGAAGTGTTTTATGTGAACATTCCATTACATCACACAGAATATTAACAAGCTATACTAACGGTTCAATATTTAATAAAGTAAATTTTGCTACTTTATGGGGGCATTTTTAAGTAAAATTGGACATTTTATATGGAAATAAGTAGCAATGAAGGATGCCATAGCCATGAATTTTGCTCAAGCAGTGGTCAGCAAACTCATTAGCCAACAGTGCCAAATATCAACAGTACAACGGTAGAATTTTCATTTCAGGGCCAAATTTTTTCAACTTTTTCTAATGCCTCTTCTTCAAAATAGACTCACCCAGGCCATGGTATTTTGTGGAAGAGCCACACTCAAGGGGCCAAAGAGCCACATGTGGCTTGCAAGCCGCAGTTTGCCAACCAGTGTGCTAAGGCATCAATAGTTTCATCCATCATTGCCTTTACATCAGTACAAATGTCAAAAAAGTGAAAAAAGGCAAATAATATAATACCTTAGTATGACATAAAAATGCTTTTGACCTTGCTGATACAGAAAATAAGGGAGGAGAGAAATTGTTAGCTAACTAAGTAGAGGAATATTTCATGATGAAATTCAGTGTTATAGTCATGCCTCTGCTTTGTTTCTTCTCTTTTACCTGCTTTCTTTTTCTATAAAAATAAAAGTAGAAAGTATTTAGCATGCTAAAAATTGTATAACCATGCTTATTTGTCTTTTACTTTTTAATCATTCATTTACTCAGTAAGTATTAAATGCCTACTAGCCATAATTTATTTTTATTTTTGAGAAACAGGAAATATATTTAGTGTTTATGATAATTATGTCAATAAAAGCACCTATATCCCCACTATTTATAGAGCACTTTCTTGGTGCTAGGCTCTTGCTTATATACTTTTAAATGCATTAATTACATATCCATGGCACCCTCAGAAGATAGATTTTTATAGAAAATCCACTGGATTTTGTGCCAGGTTCACAATTTTGGGCATTACTACACAATTTACTTAGCTACATAGGGTTTCAAAGTTTAAAATATGGGGCTGAGACTTACCTTCAGATTCTTTTCAGGTTTAAAATTCACTAATTTAACATACATTTTATATCAGAGTAATCTTTTATTGACACATTCTCAGAATAGTCCACACTTTATTAGGAAGGCATAAAAACATTTGTAAAATCTTTAACATAAACATTTGGAAACCTTTTAATGTTTTTATCATGTTAAAATTCATTGATTTAACATTTTTTCACAGCACTTAATCCTTCCTTCACATATTATTAGAACAGTTTATTCTTGCCTAAGATGCAGTGATAAGCATGTAGACATAATTAAAACATCATAGGATATGAATACTATTGCCAAGGTACAGAAGCACAAAGGTTAGAACAACAGTCAAGAAAAGTCAAGAATAGCATTGTCAAAGCAGTAGTACTTTATTGTTCATTAATTCAACATATATATTAAATTCCTTTGATAGGCCTTATAATGCTTAGAATTTAGATTACTGTAGTTAACAAGACAATGTTCTTATTCTTACAGAGTTTGTGTATATATTTTTTTAAGTTACAAAAATTTTATTAAAACATTTCTTACATATTGTTATATTGGCTAGGCTGTAAAAATATTCATTGTGGGCCATAAGTTTGATATGTTTGGTGTATGTCCATGGGAAATGGACAGACCAGGAACCAACATACATACAAATGCATCAGTTATAGAATATAGACCTGAAATATAACAAAACCAGAGAAGTACACTTGTAGATGTGGCTGGGACATCATTGTCCTTCTTTAAAGCCTGCCTTCTCATCAAGTCTTTCTGGTTTCACTACAATTAGCCCTCTAGGTCTCCATCCTCTAGAGTAGTGGTTCTCAACCTGTGAGTTGCGACCCCTTTGGAGGTCGAATGACCCTTTCACAGGGGTCGCCTAAGACCATCAGAAAATGCAGATATTTACATTACGATGCATAACAGCAGCAAAATTTCATGGTTGGGGGTCACCACCACATGAGGAACTGTATGCAAAGGTCTCGGACTTAGGAAGGTTGAGAACCACTGCTCTAGAGGCATTATCTCCCTCTCTCCTCCCTTAATATCTCTAGCTTTTTAAAAAAAAATTGATAAATCTTTATTGTTCAGATTATTATATTTGTTTTTCTTTTTTCCCTCCATAGCTCCCCTCCACCTGCTCCACCTCCTCCCTCTACCTTACCTCCCCCCACATTGTCCTCATCCATAGGTGTATGATTATTGTCCCCTCCTCCCTGTACTCCCCTCACTCCTCTCCCGATTCTATTATATTTACCAGTTTATTCTATTCATCAGATTTTTAATTCACTTGTTAGATTTACTTGATGATAGATATGTATTTGTTGTTCATGATTTTTATCTTTACCTTTTACTTCTTCCTCTTCCTAAATAGTACCTTTCAGCATTTCATATAGTACTGGTTTGGTGTTGATGAACTCCTTCAGCTTTTTCTTATCTGTGAAGCTCTTTATCTACCCTTCAATTCTGAATGATAGCTTTGCTGGGTAGAGTATTCTTGGTTGTAGGTTCTTGCAATTCATCACGTTGAATATTTCTTGCTACTCCCATCTGGCCTGCATAGTTTCTGTTGAGAAATCAGCTGACAATCGTATGGGTGCTCCCTTGTAGGTAATGAACTATTTTTCTCTTGCTGCTTTCAATATTCTCTCTTTGTCTTTTGCTCTTGGTATTTTAATTATGATATGTCTTGGTGTGGTCCTCTTTGGATTCCTTTTATTTGGGGTTCTGTGTGCTTCCTGCACTTGTAAATCTATTTCTTTCACCAGATGTTTGAAGTTTTCAGTCATTATTTCTTTAAATAGGTTTTCAGTATCTTGCTCTCTCTCTTCTTCTGGCACCCCCACAATTCTGATGTTGGTATGCTTGAAGTTGTCCCAGAGGCTCCTTACACTATCTTGACATTTTTGGATTCTTTTTTTGTTTTGCTTTTCTAGTTGAGTGTTTTCTGCTTCTTTGTATTTCAAATTTTTTACTTGATTCTTGCCTTCCTCTAGTGTGCTGTTAGGTCTCTGTATAATATTTTTTATTTCAGTCAGTGTATGTTTAATTTCTAGTTGGATCTTTTCCATCTCTAGTTGGTCCTTTTTCATCTCCTCTTGGGTCTCACTAAATTTATCCATCTTTTCTAGGAAATTCTTGAAAAACCTTATAAGCGTGGTTTTGAACTCTATATCCAACTGTTTGTTTTCCTTTCTTTTGTGGTCTATTCCTTTGTTTCTTCATTTTCACTGTGCTGGGAGAACTTCTGTGCTAGAATCAGTCTTATAATGCAAGACTTGCAAAACTACAAAAGCCTCTCTATTCAGATTGGGTGGGGTGGAGTCTCAGGGCTGAGCAGAGATAGCCTTGGCTGCCAGTCAGCCTTATTCTATGTGGCCCCTGAGTCTCAAGTGTCTCTCTGTAATCAGTAATCACTGTGGCCCTTTCTGTGCACACGTGCAGGTGCCTCCAGACCTCTGCCTTTCCAGTTCCCTTGTGCTCCAGGACCCATATGAGTCTGTGTCCCCAGGGTCTCACCCCAAACTGAGGTTCATTGCAGTTAGAAGTGACACAGGTGAGAGGCTCTGTCTCCCACCCACCAGAGAAAGCCAGCGGCGCAATCAGTAGTCCATCCTCTCTGCGTGCATTGGTTTGCACGCCCCAGACTTCTGCCCTTTCACCGCTCCCCTAAATTTCCATGCACTCTTCCCTTCTCACAGTCCATATTCCCCCTATATGAGTCTCACCTGGAGCTGGGATTCAATGCCGAAGTATAAGGGGTTCCATGCAATTGGGAGTTTCCATCTCCTTCCAACCAGAGGAAGCAAGCCATGCACACTGCCACCTGCTCTCTCCACACACGTGTCTCCATACCTCAGTTTTTTGCAGCTTCTCTGAGTCTCTGTGAGCCCCTCTCTTTCCTTCTAATTGTAGAGTTTTCACTCATCCAACTTTCCTGTGGTTCTGGATGATGTCCGTTCTGTCTTTTAGTTGTAGTTTTGTTTGTTTTTTAAATATATTTTATTGATTTTTCACAGAGAGGAAGGGAGAGAGATAGAAAGTCAGAAACATCGACGAGAGAGAGACATTGATCAGCCGCCTCCTGCACACCCCACAGTGGAGATGTGCCCGCAAGCAAGGTACATGCCCCCGACCGGAACCAAACCTGGGACCCTTCAGTCCAAAAGCCGACCCTCTATCCACTGAGCCAAACCAGTCTCGGCTAGTTGTAGTTTTGAAATTATTGTGTGAGGCAGCAGTTTAGGTGATTACATATGCCACCATCTTGGTTTTGAGTATTTTTAATTTTTAAATATTTATTGAGATTATTGGAGTGACATTGGTTCATAAAACCATACAGGTTTCAAGTACACAATTCAATAAGACATCTTCTATACATAGCATTGTGTGCCCATTGCCCTAAGAAAAATATCTTTCTGTCCACATTTTCCCCCCATTTACCTACCTCCACCTTGCCCCCACTCCCTTTTCCCTCTGGCTATCACCACATTGTTGTCTATGTGTTACATAAGTATGTTTCTTTCATCAATCCTTGCTCAGATTACTGTCAGTTTCTCCATGTATCCATGCCTCTGTTTCTATTTTATTTTTTGTTTGTTTTTTAATATTTTTATTAATTTGTTACATGTGTACATATCTTCCCATTGCCCTCCCATACCCATGCATACTCTAACCCTCCAGTGTCTTGTGTCCATTGGTTTTCCTCATATGCATGCATACAACTCCTTCAGTTGATTTCTTATCTACCCTACCTCTCCCTAAACTTCCCATTATAATTTAACAGTCTGTTTGATGCTTTATTGCCTCTTATCTATCTTTTCATTCATCAGTTTATAATATTCTTTATTATCCATAAATGAGTGAGATCGTGTGGTATTTTTCTTTCATTGACTGGCTCATTTCACTTAGAATAATGCTCTCCAGTTCCATCCAGGTTGCTGCAAATGGTAAGAATTCCTTCCTTATAATGACAGCATAGTATTCCATTGTGTAGATGTACCATAGTTTTCTGATCCACTCATCTGCTGATGGGCACCTAGGCTGTTTCCAAATTATAACTATTGTAAAATGTACTGCTATGAACATAGGGATGCATAAATCTTTTCTGATTGGTGTTTCTAGTTTCTTAGGATATATTCTTAAGAGTGGGATTACTGAGTTAAATGGGAGTTCCATTTTTAGTTTTTTGAGGAAACTCTATACTGTTCTCCACAGTGGCCGCACCAGTCTGCATTCCCACCAGCAGTCCATGAGGGTTCCTTTTCTCCACATCCTGACCTTTGTCGTTTGTTGATTTGTTGATGATTGACATTCTCACAAGTGTGAAATAGTATCACATTGTCGTTTTGATTTGCATCTCTCGGATACTTAGTGACTTTGAGCATGTTTTCATGTGTCTTTTGGCCATCCTTCTGTCTTCTTTCAAAAAGATTCTATTTAAGTCCATTGCCCATTTTTTTTTATTGGATTATTTATCTTCCTTTTGTTTAGTTGCATAAGTTGGCCGTAGATGTTGGAGATTAAACCTTTATCAATGATAACATTTGCAAATACCCTGTTTCCCCTAAAATAAGAGTGTCTTATATTAATTTTTCCTCCCAAAGATTCACTAGGTCTCATTTTCAGAGGATGTCTTATTGTTTCCATGAAGAATACGGTACACATTTATTGTTGAACAAAAAAAAAAAAAAAGTGGGGGAGGGGGAATTTATTACCTGTATACAGTATGGTAGTAGTTGTCATCCCAAACCAGCTCACTGATTGGTCACAGTACAGCCAGAGCTGTTCAGGCAGTGCAAGATCTTTTTAAATCAGGAGTCAGATGCCTTATGGTAACTTCGGGAACCTTATATTCCAGGGAGGCCTTATGTTTGGGTTAAGCCTTATTATTGGGGAGTTCTTATTTTGGGGGGGGGGGCCTTATATTACAGCAAGAGGCAAAACTGGAAGTAGGACTTATTTTCGGGAGATTTCTTACTTTCAGGGAAATGGTATGGTCTCCCATACAGTGGGCTTTCTTGTTTTGTTGATGGTTTGTTTTGCTGTGCAGAAGCACTTTATTTTGATGTAGTTCCATTTGTTTATTTTCTCTTTAGCTTCTTTTGCCCTCCAAGCAGTATCAGTGAAGAAGTTGCTTTGGCATAAGTCTGAGATTTTGCACCCTGTAGATTCCTCTAGTATTTCTATGGTTTCCCATATTATATTTAAGTCCTGTATTTCTATGGTTTCCCATATTATATTTAAGTCGATTTTGAGTTTATTTTTGTGTATGGTGTAAGTTGATGGTCTAGTTTCATTTTTTAAAGTATCTGTCCAATTTTCCCAACACCATTTTTTTAAGAGACTGTCTTGACTCCATTGTAGTTCATGCCTCCTTTGCCAAATATTAATTGAGCATAGTGGTATGGGTCAATATCTCAATTCTCCATTCTATTCCATTAGTCCATAGGTCTGTTCCTATGCAAGTACCAGGCTGTTTTGAGAACAGTGGCTTTGTAATACAGTTTGAAATTTGGTATTGAGATCCTACCTACTTTATTCTTCTTTCTCAGGATTGCTGTGGCTATTCAAAGTCTTTTTTGTTCCAGATGAAACTCTGGAGAGTTCTTTCTAGGTCTGTGATTTAGGCCATTGGTATTTTAATGGGGAGTGCATTGAATCTATGAATTGCTTTGGGTAGTATAGATATTTTAATGATGTTGATTCTCCCAATCCATGAGCATAGTATGCTCTTCCATCGATTTACCGCTTCCTCCATCTCTTTTTTTCAGTGTATTGTAGTTTTTCCCGAATAGGTCTTTTAGCTCCTTAGTTAAGCTTATTCCTAGGTATCTTATTTTTTTTGGTGTGATGGTAAATGAGATTGCTTTTTTGTTTCTCTTTCTGTAAGTTCCCTATTAGTACATAGAAATGCCATAGATTTCTTGGCATTAAATTTGTTTCCTGCTACATTGTCGAATTGATTTATTAAATCTATTATTTTTTTATGGAATCTTTCACGTGTTTTATGAACAGTATCATGTCATCTGCAGATAAGGACAGCTTTACTTTTTCTTTTCCAATTTGGATGCCTTTTATTTCTTTTTCTTGTCTAATTGCAATGGCTAATACTTCCAGTAATATGTCGAACGGGAGTGGTGAGAGAGGACATCCCTGTCTTGTTCCTGTTCTTAAGGGAAATGGTTTCAGTTTTTGCCCATTGAGTATGATGTTAGCTGTGGGTTTATCATATATGGCTTTTATCGTGTTGAGGTATGATCCTTCTATTTCCCACTTGTTTTGAGTTTTCATTAAGAAAGGGTGTTGGATTTTGTCAAATGCTTTTTCTGCATCAATTGATATGACTATGTGATTTTTATCTCTCAATTTTTTATGTGATGTATCACGTTTATTTGTTTGCAGATTTTGTACCATCCTTGCATTCCTGGGATAAAACCTACTTGGTCATTCTGTACGATCTCTTCAATGTACTGCTGGATACAGTTTGCTAGAATTTTGTTGAGGATTTTGGCATCTATGTTCATGTGGGATAATGGCCTATAATTCTCTTTCATTATGTTGTCTTTATCTGATTTTGGTACTAGAATGACGCTGGTTTCATAGAAGGTGTTTGGAAGTGTTCCTTCTTTTTGAATATTTTGGAAGTCTGAGTGGGATAGGTTTTAATTCTTCCTTGAATGTTTGGTAAAACTCCCCTGTGTAGCCATCTGGCTCCAGACTTTTGTTTACTGGAAGCTTTTTGATGACTACTTCAATTTCTTCCATAGTTATTGGCCTATTGAGATCTTTAGATTCTTCCTGATTGAGTTTTGGAAAGTTATATTTTTCTAGGTATGTGTCCATTTTCTCCTTGTTGTCCAGTTTGTTAGAGTTGTTCATAGTATTTTTTTTAACAATCCTTTGTGTTTCTATGGGGTCTGTTGTTATTTCACCTCTTTCATTTCTGATTTTGTTTATTTGGATCCTCTCTCTTTGCTTCTTGGTGAGCCTAGGTAGAGCTTCATCAATCTTGTTTATACTTTCAAAGAACCCGCTCTTGGTTTTGTTGACCTTTTGAATTATTTCTTTGGTCTGTATGTTGTTTATCTCCACTCTGATCTTTTAACATTTACTTCCTTCTATTTACACTCGGCTTTTCTTGTTGCTCTCTTTCTAGCTCTTTGAGTTGTAGAGTTAGGTAATTTATTACCATTGTTTCTTTTTTTAGTATTAGGTTGTAAACCTGTGAACTTCTCTCTCAAGGCTGCTTTTGCTGTGCCCCAGAGATTTTGGATTGTTGTGTTGTCATTGTCATTTGTTGCCATGATGTTTTTTATTTCTTCCTTGATCTCTCTGGTTACCCAGTCATTGTTTAATAGCATGCTGTGTAGTCTCCATGTGTTTGATTTCTTTGTATTTTTTTATTATAGTTGATTTCCAGTTTTATGCCACTGTGATCTGAGAAGATGTTTGTTATGATTTCTATCTTCTTGATTTTGAAGAGACTTTGCCTATGACCTAACATATGTCCTATCTTTGAAAATGACCCATGTGCTCTTGAGAAGAATTTATATTCTTTGGCTTTGGGGTAAAATGTTCTGAAGATGTCAATTAATTCCTCTGGTTTAATGAATCGTTTAGGATTGATGTTTCTTTGCTGAGTTTTTTTTTTAGAGGATATGTTCAATTGTGGTAGAGGGGTATTAAAGTCTCCTACTATGATTGTATTGCTGTCAATCTCTCCCTTGATATCCTCCAGGTGTGTGTGTGTTTTTTTTTTTCGTGTATTTAGGTGCTCATGTGTTGGGTGCATATATGTTTACCAGAGTTATTTCTTCTTGTTGGATTTCTCCCTTTAGTATTATGAAGTGGCCTTTCTTATCGCTTCTTATGTACTTCACTTTGAGATCTAATTTGTGAGATATAAGTATTGCTATCCCAGCTTTTTTTTCATTTCCATTTACCTGAAAAAATGTTTTCTGTCCCGTCACCCTCAGTCTATGTGCTTCTTTTTACTGATGTGGGTTTCTTATAGACAAGATATATGGGTCATGTTTTCTTATCCAATCCGTTAGCCTATGTCTTTTGATTGCAGTATTTAATCCACTTACATTTAAAGTTATTATTGATAGGTACTTATTTCTTGCCACTTCTATTCTTTACCTCTATATTCCTTCTTTGCTTCCTATTTCTATTTTTTATAGCAGACCATTTAGCATTTCTTGCATTGCTGATTTTTTGGTAATAAATTCCCTTGGTTTTTGTCTGTTTAGCTCCTGATTTCCCCTTCAATTTTTATTGATAGCTTTGCTGGGTACAGTATTGTTGGATTCAGTCTCTTCCTTTGCATAAATTTTATATTGCATTCCATTCCCTTCTGGCCTGATGAGTTTCTGTTGAGAAATCAGTCACCAGTCTGATGGGGGTTCCTTTGTAGATAACTTTCTCTCTCCGGCCGCTTTTAAGATTGTTACTTTGTCGTTGGTGTTTGCCAACTTAATTATAATATGCATTGGTATCAGCCTTTTGGGGTTCATTTTGCTTGGGAATCTCTGAACTTCTTGGATTTGTGTGCGTTTTTTCTTTCCTATATCAGGGAATTTTTCTGTAATTATTTCTTTAAACAAGTTTTCTATTCCTTGCTCAGTTTCCTCTCCTTCTGTAACTCTTATTATGTGGATGTTGTTTTGTTTAGTGTTGTCCCAAAGTTCCCTTAGGTTCTCCTCCTGCTCTTTTGTGTTTTTTTTTCTAGAAGCTGCTCTACTTGGATATTTTTTCCTACATTGTCTTATAGATCACTGATGTGGTCCTCTGCTTCTTCTAGCCTACTTTTGATGCTTTTTCTTGAGTTCTTTATAGCAGTGATGTCATTTTTCATTTCTTCTTGGTTTTTCATTTCCTCTCGGTTTTTAATCAGAATTTGTCTTCCATTTTTTTCAGCCACCTTATGACCATTTCTCTGAATTCTTTTTCTGACAGGTTGCTTGCTTCCATTTTATTTACTTCCTTTTCTAGTGATGCCTGCTTTTCTTTCATATGTGGTCTGTTTCTTTATTCTACCCATGGTCTCTCTTCTCCAGGTGTCTGGTTATGTAGTTCTCTCTCTTTATCCTAGATGAAATCTGACCTTTCTGTGTGGTGTGTAGAGGTTCTCTGAATCCAAGTGTTTGTGCCTATTGGGGACTGGTGTTGTGGGCTTGCAGTTGTACAGTGGGTTCCGCAGTTGTAGATTTTCAGGCTTCCACTAACATCCTGTTTGCCCTTCATGATGGCACAGTCTTCATGTCCAAGCTGGTGGCTACAGGATAAAAACCCAGCAGCAATGGGGGCTGCCCAATCAGGGGACCCCATCCAGCAGTTCCCTACCTTCTCCTGGAGTATAGCTGTCCCTTAACTTGCCAGCAAAGACTCCCAGTGCGATCCTCAATTGTTCTGTCTGCTCAGGAACAAGGCTCAGGACATGCTCATCGATTCTGCCACCATTTTTTTCCTAGTTCTAATTTTTCAGTTTGTTTTTCTCATTAGGTTCCACATATAAGTGAGATCATACGGTATTTGTCTTTCTCTAACTAGCTTTTTTCATTTAGCATAATAATCTCCAGGTTTATACATGCTGTCCCAAAGGTTTTAGTGGGAAGTATGGCAGGTAGAATAATGGCTTCCTAAAGATGTCCTTGTCCTAATCCTCAAACCTGTGAATATTTTACATTGTATGACAAAGGAGAATTAAAATAGCAGAAGAAATTCAGGTTGCTATTCCGCTGACCTTAAAATAGGGAGATTATTTTGGGCTAGCCAGTTGGGTTCTATGTAAGAGTCCCTAAAATGGGAATGGGAAGAAAAAGGAGGAGGTCATTGTCAGAATAATGTGATGTGAGAAAGTATAAACTGGCAATTGCTGGCTTGGAAGGTGGAAGGGGGTCTTGTGTTTATAATTCAGTCAGTAACCAACAGAAGTGGAGAACCATTTTTCTGCCAAGAGCCGTTTGGATATTTATAACAACATTCACTGGCCATAGAAAATTATAAATTTAAAAATTAGCCTGCTATATTTTGTCAAACATTTAATTAATTCATCCTTATTGCCTTTACCTGGCCAGAGCAAATGATTTTCCAGGCCTTGTATGGCCTGTGGGCCAGACATTCACCACTTTTGCACTTGGAGCTACAAGATGCAAGAAAATAGGCTCCACTAGAGCCTCCAGAAAGAACAAAGCTCTTCCAACACCTTGATTTTAGCACATTGAAATGCATTTTAAACTTCCAACCTCAAGAACTATAAAATAACAACTTTTGAATGACCTTGGGGTAGAGATATGAGGAAAAGAAAGAGCCAGTCACAAAAGGATTAGAACAGAGCATTTCAGGCAGAGAGAAGGTTAAGTACAAATCTTAGAATAAAACTTTTCACATACAAAAGACATAAAAACCATTTAGTGAGAATGTATAAAAATAGTGGAGAAGGTGAGAGCCTGAACATTACTTATAGGTCATGATGGAATATTGGAAAGCCACTGAAACTTGTAGGCCATGATGGAACATTGGAAAGCCACTGAAAGGTTTCAAGAAGGAGAGTGACATTCTATTTTATGTTTTGAAAAGATCACTCTGGTTGCTATGGGCAAAAGGAAACAAGGGACCAATGATATGGATATTGAAATAGTCCAGGGTGGGGGACGGAGTCTGACAATTTGAAGTAGAGTTAGTAGCATGGAGATGGAGAGGTATAACCCATGATTTATTGATTGGTATGAGTTCTGAAAGATGCATACCAGTTTGGCAGTAGTGGAGAAAGAGCAAAGGGGAGCATGGAAGTACAATGATGATAAGAAATAGAATATATTAATCAGAATCTAATATATAAAAGCCTAAGCTACCATTATGACTGAATGACTAGAATGACCGGTCAACCAGTCACTATGATGCGCACTGACCACCAGGGGTAGATACTCAATGCAGGAGCTGCCCCTTGGTGATCAGGGCACTCCCACAGCCAACCTCCCATGCTGGCTAATCTACGCTGGTCCCTCCCTGTGGCCAGCCAACCCCCTGTGGTCCCTCCCCCTGGCCAGCTGGCCAACCTCTCATGGTTCCTCCTCCACTTCTCCCCACTGCCAGTAGGCCCCGAATAGCCCAGCCCCAATCAGGACTGGCCCAAATTGGCCCTGATTTTCGGCCAGGTCTAGGGACCCCACCTGTGCATGAATTCATGCACTGGACCTCTAGTATATGAATAAAAAGGTAATGGAGGCCATAAAACTCACAATCTGGAGACCTATATTTGTCATGCATTGGAGTTTGGAATTCAATGTACAGTGGTACCTTGAGATACGAGTGCCCTAACATACGAGATTTTTGAGAGATGAGCCGTCGAGCGAGCGATTTTTGCTTTGAAATACGAGCAACATTTGAGATAGGAGTAATTGCGTAGATCGGCCGGCTGCACATGACCCACCAGTTTACCGCGACTCGAGCGCCTCATAGTTTCCCACGCCTCAAGGTTATGGAACGAATTAAACTCATATCTCGAGGTACCACTGTACACTGCTGGTAGGAATGCAGATTGGTACAGCCACTATGGAAATCAGTGTGTAGTCTCATCAAATATTTAAAAATGGAACTGCCATTTGACTTGGTGATCCCACTTCTAGGAATATATCCTAAAAAGCATGAAAAACCAATCAGAAAGAACATATGAAATCCAAGATGGTGGCATAGGTAAACACCTACACTGCTGCCTCGCACAACAATTTCAAAACTACAACTAAAAGACAGAACAGACATCATCCAGAACCACAGGAAAGCTGGCCGAGTGTAAGTTCTACAGCTAGAAGGAAAGAGAGGGGCTCACAGAAACCCAGAGGAGCTGTAAAAAGCTGAGGTACGGAGACGCGCGCACTGAGAGAGCGGGTGCCAGAGAACCTGGCTGGCTTTTTCTGGCGGGAGGGAAACGGAGACTCCCAACGGCATTGAACCCCTTATCTTACCACACTAAACACCAGATCCAGCCGAAACTCATACGGGGGAGTTTGGACTGTGAAAAGGGAGAGGTGCACGGAAATTTAGGGGAGTCGCAAAAGATCAAGTCTGGTCACGCACACGCATGGTGCTGCGCGGAGGACAGACTGCTGTTTGTGCCGCTGGCTTTCGCGAGTGGGCGGGAGACAGACCCTCCCAACTGTGCCACTTCTGAATCCACTGGGCCCCTGTTTTGGGCGAAACCCTGGAGACCTAGACTCGTGTGGTCCTGGCGCGCAGGGGAGCCGGAAAGGCAGCAGTCTAGAGGCACTGCGGTTGTGCGCACAAGGACCGCTCCAGCCATTACCCAGTCATGTGAGACTCGGGGGCCGTGGAGGGCGGGGCCGACTGGAAGGCAAGGGGGTCCCTTAATCCCTGAGACTCCACCCATCCCAAGCTCAACAGAGGCTTCTGCGGCTTTGCGTCTGGTATCATAAGGCTGAATCCAACACTGAAGTTTCCCCGGCATAGTAAAAATGCCGAGACAAGGGAAGGGATCACAAACAAAAGGAATGGAAGAAAAAAAACGACTGGATATAGAGTTCAAAACTACGCTTATAAGGTTTTTCAAGAATATGCTAGAAAAGATGGATAAATTTAGCGAGAGCCAAGAGGAGATGCAAAAGAGCCAACTAGAGATGGAAAAGGTCCAACTAAAGATGATAAAGGACCAAATAGAAATTAAACATACACTGACTGAAATAAAAAAAAATTATACGGAGTCCTAACAGCAGACTAGAGAAAGGCAAGAATCAAGTAAAAAATTTGAAATATAAGGAGGCAGACAACATTCAACTGGAAAAGCAAGAAGAGAAAAGAATCCAAAAATGTGAACGTAATGTAAGGAGACTCTGAGACAGTTTCAAGCATACCAACATCAGAATTGTGGGGGTGCCAGAAGAAGAGAGAGAGCAAGATACTGAAAACCTATTTAAAGAAATAATGACTGAAAACTTCCCACATCTGATAAAAGAAATGGACTTGCAGGTCCAGGAAGCACACAGAACCCCACATAAAAGGAATCCAAAGAGGACTAACACCAAGACACATCATAATTAAAATACCAAGAGCAAAAGAGAAAGAGAATAAAAGCAGCAAGAGAAAAACAGTTTATTACCTACAAGGGAGCACCCATACGACTGTCAGCTGATTTCTCAACAGAGACGATGCGGGCCAGATGGGAGTGGCAAGAAATATTCAACGTGATGAATAGCAAGAACCTACAACCAAGAATAATCTATCCAGCAAAGCTAACATTCAGAATTAAAGGGCAGATAAAGAGCTTCACAGAGAAGAAAAAGCTAAAGGAGTTCATCAATTCCAAACCAGTATTATATGAAATGCTGAAAGGTACTCTTTTAGAAGAGGAAGAAGAAAAAGGTTTAAGACAAAAAATTATGAACAACAAATACATATCTATCAACAAGTGAATCTAAAAATTAAGTGAATTAAAAATTTGATCAACAGAATAAACTGGTGAATATAATAGTATCAGGAGCACAGAAAGGGAGTGGACTGATAATTCTCAGGGGGAAAGGGGTGAGGGGTGTACAGGGAGAGACTGGACAAAAATCATACACCTATGGATGAGATCAATGGGAGGGAGCTAAGGGCAGAGGGAGGGGTGGGAGCTGGGTAGAGGGGTGCTATGGAGGGGAAAAAAGAGAAACAAATGTAATAATCTGAATAATAAAGATTTAACTAAAAAAAAAAAAGAAAAAAACATATGAACCCCTATGTTCATAGCAGTGCTATTTACAAAAGTTAAGATCTGTAAACAGCCTACATCCCCATCAGTAGATGAGTGGATTAAAAAAAAAAAAGCTGTTATACATTTATACAAGGGAATACTATATAATAAAAGCCTGATATACTATGTGTCTGGTTGTCTGGTTGTCCATTCAACAAATCAAACCATAATACACTAATGATATGTTAAGGGCACTCAACCACTCGCTATGATGTGCACTGATCACCAGGGGCACTTGACCAGTCGCTATGACATGCACTGACCACCAAAGGGCAGACACTCTTACCAGTAGATTAGCTTGCTGCTGAAGGCAGGTTGATTAGGACTGAGTAGGATGGGCTGGACATGCCCTGGAGCCCTCCTGCAGTCCCTCTCTGGCAAAACAACCTCCCGCACGCCTCCCCAGTACCAATCATGCACCTGTGGGGTCCCTCAGCCTGGCCTGCACCCTCTCACAATCTGGGACCCCTTAGGGATGTTGGAGAGCCTGTTTTGGCCTGATCCCACTCAAGGCAGAAGCTTCCCCCCTGGAGGTCAGTGCGCTCCAACTGGGGGAGTGCCACACAGCCAGAAGCTGGGCTCATGGCTGGCGAGCACACTGGTGATGGTGGTGGGAGCCTTTCCCACCTCTGCAGCAGCACTAATGATGCCCAACTGATGGATTGAGTCTAAGCCATCAATCAGACATCTCCTGAGGGCTCCCGGACTGAGAGAGGGCACAGGCCAGGCTTAGGGAACAACCCCCCAAGTGCAAGAATTTTGTGCACCATGACTCTAATGCAACTATAAAAAAGAAAGATCTCTTACCCTTTGAGAAAGCTTGGAGAAACCTGAAGAGTATTATGTTAAATGAAAAAAGCCAATCAGGGAAAAACAGGTATCACATTATCTCACTCAAATGCGGAATCTAATGAACAAAATAAACTGATGAACAAAATAGATCCAGAGACAAAGAAGCATGGAACAGACTGTCAAATCTCAGAGGCAAGCTGGGATGGTTGTGTGGAAGATCAACTAAAAAACAGTATGCATATACAGTGGTACCTCAAGATACGAGTGCCCTAACATACAAGATTTTTGAGATACAAGCCGTCGAGCGAGTGATTTTTGCTTTGAAATGCAAGCAACATTTGAGATAGGAGTAATCGCGTGGATTGGCCGGCTGCACACGACCCACCAGTTTACTGCAACTCTAGCGTCTCATAGTTTCCCATGCCTCAAGGTTACAGAACGAATTAAACTCATATCTCGAGGTACCACTGTATATGTATAACCTAAGGACACAATAGTGTGGTGAAGGCACGGCATAGTGGGAGGAGGCAGGCCAGATAGGGTGAATGGGGAATAAAAGGGGACATATGAAAAATTGTCAACAATAAATATTTTAAAAATAAAAAAAGAAGTCATACATAAATTAACAGTATATGGCAGGTGGGTCCATTTGTATATAATTTGAGATAATACACAATAAGTTTTAACTGCATGTTATTGTTAAAAAATATAATCTACCTGGCTTCAGTTTTCTTTTTTCTGAACATTATGTGGAATAATAAACCTTACTTTAACAGGATGTTTACAGATCTTAACTTTTGTAAATAGCACTGCTATGAACATAGGGGTTCGTATGTTCTTTCTGATTGGTTTTTCATGCTTTTTAGGATATATTCCTAGAAGTGGGATCACCAAGTCAAATGGCAGTTCCATTTTTAAATATTTGATGAGACTACACACTGATTTCCATAGTGGCTGTACCAATCTGCATTCCTACCAGCAGTGTACAGTGGTACTTCGAGATATGAGTTTAATTCGTTCCATAACCTTGAGGCGTGGGAAACTATGAGGCGCTCGAGTCGCGGTAAACTGGTGGGTCGTGTGCAGCCGGCCGATCTACGCGATTACTCCTATTTCAAATGTTGCTCGTATTTCAAAGCAAAAATCGCTCACTCGATGGCTCATCTCTCAAAAATCTTATATGTTAGGGCACTCGTATCTTGAGGTACCACTGTATTAGGGTTTCTTAATTAAAGAGGAAGGAATACTTCCAACCTTATTATTTTTTTGTAATGAGGCCAGCATTATCCTAATTTCAAAACCAGAGAAAAACACTACAAAGAAATATAAATAAGGCCATATCACGATGAACATAGGTGCTAAAATCCTCAACAAAAATATTAGCATATCAGCCTGCATTGGTTTGGCTCAGTGGATAAGAGCATCAGCCTGTGCACTGAAGGGTCCCAGGATCAATTCTGGTCAAGGGCGTATAACCAGGTTGTGGATTCAACCCCCAATCAGGGGCATGCAGGAGGCAATCTATCCATGATTCTCTCTCATCACTGATGTTTCTCTTTCTCCCTCTCCCTTCTCTCTCAAGTCAATAAAAGTATATATTAAAAATACTAGGATGTAAGATACAGCAGTACATTAAAAAGATGGTACTTCACAAGAAGTGGGATTTACCCTAGGAATGCAAGGTTAGTACAATATTTGCAAATCAATAAACATGATACATCACATAAACAAATTGAAAGACAAAAATCATATGATCATATCAATAGATACAGAAAAGCATTTGACAAAATTCAACGCTCATTTTTTATAAAAACTCTCAGCAAAGTTGAATTAGGGGGATCATGCCTCAACATAATAAAGGCCAAATATGACAAACTTACAGCCGACATCATACTCAATGAGCAAAACTAAAACCGTTTCCCCTAAGAATAGGTACAAGACAGGGGTTTCCACTTTCATTACTTTTATTCAACATAGTACTAGAGACCCCAGCCACAGCAATAAGACAATAAGAGAACATAAAAGGCATCCAAATTGAAAAGGAAGATAAAAAACTATCATTTTTCACAGATGACATGATATGGTACACAGAAAACCCCAAGGACTCTACCAAAAATACAAACAAACTACTAGATTTAATAAAGGATTTTGGCAATGTAGCAGGATACAAAATACCCAGAAATCATTGGCATTCTGATACATCAATAATGAACTTTCAGAAAGAGAAACTAACAACATAGTCCCATTTAAAAAATAGTCCATTGCAACAAAATAATTGGAATACTTAAGAATAAACTTAACCAAGGAGGTAAAAGATCTGTACTTAGAAAACTATAGAACTTTGAAAAAAAGAAAAAGAGAAAGCTACAACAAAGGGGAGCATATACTATGTTTATGGATTGGAAGAATTAATATCATTAAAATGTCTAAACTACCCAAAGCAACATATAGATTAAATGCACTCACAGTAAAATACAAATGAAACATTTCACAGATTTAGAACAAATATTCCAAAAAATTTATATGGAATCAAAAAGATCCAAATAACTGCAGCAGTCCTGAGAAGGAAAAACAAAGTTGAAGAAAGAGATCATAAGACCAGATAAAAAGGTATAATAGAAAGCCACTGTAATCAAAATAGCCTGGTAGTGACACAAGAACAGACATACAGACCAATAGAACAGAGCCAAGAACCCAGAAATCAACCCAAGTCATTATGTTCAATTAATATTTGACAAAGAAGGCAAGACCATACAATGAAATCAAGACAGTCTCTTCAGTAAATGGTGTTGGGAAAATTGGTCAGATACATGAAAAAAAATACAACTGGACCACCAACTTACACCATAAACAAAAATAAGATGGATAAGCACTTAAACAGGAGATGGGAAACAATAAATATCTTAGAAGAAGCCATAGGCAGAAAAATATCAGACATATGTTGTAGCAATATCTTTACCGATTTAGCTCCTAGGGCAATGGGAACTAAGGAGAAAATAAAAAAATGGACTACCTCCAAATAAAAGGCTGCACATCAAAGAAACCATCAACAAAGCAACAAGAAAGCCCACTAATGGGGGAACATATTTTCCAATGTTATATCTGATAAGACCCTAATATCTAAAATTTATAGGAAACTCATATCTTAACAAAAAGAAGATAAGCAATCAAAAAATGGGCAAAGGACCTAAAGAGACACCCTTTTAAAAATATATATATATATATATATATATTTTATTGATTTTTCACACAGAGGAGGGGAGAGGGATAGAAAGTCAGAAACATCGATGAGAGAGAGACATCTATCAGCTGCCTCCTGCACACCCCACACTGGAGATGTGCCTGCAAGCAAGGTACATGCCCCCGACTGGAATTGAACCCAGGACCTTCCAGTCCGCAGGCCGATGCTCTATCCACTGAGCCAAACTGGTCTCGGCAATAGACACCTTTTTAAAGTTGATATACAGAAGCCCAGACATGAAAACATGCTCAAAGTTGCTAATCATCCAAGAGATGCAAGTCAAAACAACAGTGAAATACCATTTCACACCTGTCAGAATGGTTCTCATCAACAAATCAACAAATGGCAAGTGCTGGTGAGGATGTGGAGAAAAAGGAACCCTTGACATACAAAAGGCCAACATACATATAAAAACATGCTCAAAGTCAATAATCATCGAGAGATGCAAGTCAAAACAACAGTGAGATACCATCTGACACCTGTCAGAATGGCTATCATCAACAAATCAACAAATGGCAAGTGCTGGTGAGGATATGGAGAAAAGGGAACCCTTGCACACTGCTGGTGGGAATGCAGACTGGTGCGGCCACTGTGGAGAACAGTATGAAGTTTCCTCAAAAAATTAAAAATTAAACTTCCATTTGACTCAGTAATTGCACTTCTAGGAATATAGCCCAAGAAATCAGAAACCCCAATCAGAAATGACACATGCACAATTCATTGCAGCACAATTTACAATAGCTAAGTGCCTATCAGCAGATGAGTGAATTAAAAAATGGTGGGCCATCTACAAAATAGAATACTACACTGCTGTAAAAAAGAAGGAACTCTTACCATTTGCAACAGCATGGGTAGATCTTGAGAGCATTATGCTAAGTGAAATAAGCCAGTCAGAGAACAAAAATATTACTTGTTCTCACTCATTTCTGGAATGTAATGAACATTATAAATTGGTGAACAAAAATAGATAGAGACAAAGAAGCATGGAATGGACTGTCAAACCTCAGTGGGAAGGCAGGGGGTGGAGGGGCTAGGGGTAGGGGGAAAAGATCAAAGGACTTGTATGCATGCATATAAGCATAACCAACAGACACAAACACTAGGAGAGGTGAGGGCATGTGTACAAGGTGGAGGAGGTTGGCCCGAGGAAGGTCAATGGAGGAAAATCGGAACATATGTAATATTTTAAACAATAAAATAGAACTTAAAAAATATTGTGCTACTATGAAAATAAATACTAGTAAATAAATAAATAAATAAATAAATAAATAAATAAATCCTATCTAATAAAGAGGGAATATGCTAATTGACCCTCACTCTGTTGCAAAGATGGCAGCAACCACAGCTAATAAGAAGAGAATATGTAATTGACTGCCACACTCTCAAAAATGGTGGCGGCCAATCTCCTAAGCCCTGCTGGGGCAGCAGGTGCATGGCAAGTCCAGGCCCACCCCTAGATAAGCCTGGCCACTCTGCACATCTGCATCCAGAGTCCCTCCAGTCCCCTCAGTCCCCCAGCCACCCAGGGCGAGCCTGGGACACAGGCAAGCCTTGGATGGTGACTGTCCAGATGCTCAGATCTGCCCAGGGCTGCCTGAGGCTCAGGTAATCAGGGCCAGCTGAGGCTTGCACTGCTTGCTGTGATGGGGCATTGCCTTCCCCTGATTGATGGGTTGCCTCCTGCCCCTGAGGGCTCCCAGACTGAGGGACCCCCCCCCTTCCAGTGCATGAAATTTCATGTACTGGGCCTCTAATCCTATCTAATGAAAGAGTGATATGCAAATTGACCATAGCTCTGCTACACCCCAAGCCATGCCCACCAGTCACACCCACCAGCCAATCAGAGTGAGTATGCAAATTAACCCAACCAAGATGGCTATGGCCAAAGAGTAGCAGGAGGGAGGCTTGGGTTGCCCCTAGCAATGGAGGAAGCCAAGCTTTTTACAAATTCTGGCCATCCAGTCCTCTGCTTAAAGCAACAGAGTTTCAATGTCTGCTTCTGTGGAGTGAGCAGAAGGCTTGGTTCCACTCCAGGCTACAAAGTTTCAATTGTATAAGATAAGTCCCAGATACCAGGGCCTCCACTTGGATCACCCCGGGGGCATGGCCGGCCTGCAAACCAACAGAGGCCCCTAGCCCAGACCATCCCACAACCCAAGGAAACACCCACCCTGATTCAGGACAGCCTTCAGGGCAAACCAGCTGGCCCCCACCCATGTACCAGGCCTCTATACTATCTAATAAAAGAGCAATATGCATATTGACTATCACTCCAACACACAAGATGACTGCCCCCATGTGGTGAAAAGATACTGCCCCCATGTGGACACAAGGTGGCCACCACAAGATGGCCAGCATGGGAGGGCAGTTGGCAGGGACCAGGACTGCAAGGGAAAGCAGTTGTGGGTGATCAGGCCAGCAGGAGAGGACAGTTGGGAGGGACCAGGCCTGCAGGGGAGGGCAATTAGAGGTGACCAGGCTGGAAGAGGAAGGAAGTTGGAGGTGACTGGACATGCAGGGAAGAGCAGTTAGGGGGGTCCCAGGCCTGCAGGGGATGGCAGTTAGGGGTGATCAGGCCCACAGGGGAGGGAAGTTAGGGGCAAACAGGCTGTCAGGAGAGCAGTTAGGCATCAATCAGGCTGACAGGAGAGTAGTTAGGCTGGCAGGCAGAAGCGGTTAGGGGAATTAGGAAGGCAGGCAGGTGAGCAGTTGGGAGCCAGCAGTCCAAGTAGGATCAGGCCTAAATGGGTAGTCGGACATCCCTCAAGGGGTCCCAGATTGGGGAGGGAGCAGGCCGGGCTGAAGGACACCCCCATCCCGTGCACGAATTTTGTGCACTGGGCCTCTAGTGTATATATAAAAGCCTAAGCAATCATTAGGACTGGATGACCAACTGGTAGCTATGATGCACTGACCACCAGGGGGCAGATGCTCAATGCAGCAGTTGGCCCCTGGTGGTCAGTGCGCTCTCACAGCAACCCTGCCTGGTCCCTCCTCTTGCCAGCCAACCTCCTATAGTTTCTCTCCCCAGTCAGCCACTTAGATAGGCACCAATCACCTCTCAGGCCGAGGGACCCCACCTGTGGACAAATTCGTGAACCGGGCCAGTAGTAAAGAAAGAAATAAAAAGAAAGAAAGAAAGAAAGAAAGAAAGAAAGAAAGAAAGAAAGAAAGAAAGAAAGAAAGAAATGATGTTGGGATAATTGGATAGCTTCATGTAAACAAATTAAGCTAGTCCACCAACTTACACCATACTCAAGAATAAACTCAAAATGGATTAAAAAATTTAAATGTAAGTTGTGAAAATAAAACTGGGAGAAAATAGCAAAATATCAGACATCTCACATGGCAACATTTTCTAACATCTAGTGCAAGAGCAACTAAGGAAAATAAAAACAAATGGGCCTACATTGAAATCAAAAGCTTCTGCACAGCAAAATAAAATAGACTAAAAATGAAAAGGGAACCCACTGTATAGGAGAACATATTTGCCAATAATATATCTGATAAGGGATTCATATCCAAATTATATAAGGAACTCATACAAATCAACAAAAGGAAAATAACCCAATCAAAAAACGTGCAGAAAGCCTAAATAGACATGTCTTCAAAGCAGACATGTAAAAGGCCAAGAGACATAATGGAAAAATGCTCAATGTTACTAATCATTTGAGAGGTGCAAACCAAAATGACAATGAGGTACCATCTCACACCTGTCAGATTGGCTTCCATCAATAAATCAACAAATAACAAATGCTGGAATAATTTTTTTTTAAGTCTCTCATTTCTTTAGCTTCCATCTAGACCAGTGGTTGGCAAACTTATTAGTCAACAGAGCCAAATATCAACAGTACAATGATTGAAAATTCTTTTGAGAGCCAAATTTTTTAAACTTAAACTTCTTCTAATGCCACTTCTTCAAAATAGACTCGCCCAGGCCGTGGTATTTTGTGGAAGAGCCACACTCAAGGGGCCAAAGAGCTGCATGTGGCTCACAAGCCACGGTTTGCTGAAGGTCTTAGGCGACCCTGCTAGTGACCCACAAATTGAGAACCACTGCTGTATAGCCTAAAACCATTGGAAAACACAGATATTTACATATGATTCATAAAAGTAGCAAAATTTCATTTATGAAGTAGCAATGAAAATAATTTTATGGTTGGGGGTCACCACAACATGAGGAACTGTATTAACGGGTCATGGTATTAGAAAGATTGAGAACCACAGCTGCTTTGTTGAGAACTGATGGTAGAAAGGCATAGGTGGAAGCAAGAAGATCCAGTAGGAGAATTACAGTATTCTGGGTGAGAGGTGATGGTGGTTTTATAGCAGGGAGGTGGTGGTGGTGCAGGGGGAGTTACTTGTAAGTGGATAAATTCCCAATAAATTTAAAAATATTTTTTTCTAAATTGGATGTTGAGTTTGAGAGAGAGAGAAAAAAAAGGAGGTGTAGTAAAAAATGACACCAAAATTTGGGGGCTTGGCAACTAAAAAATTAGAATTGCCATTTACTAAAATGGAAAGTCTGTGAGAGGATCAAAAATTGACTTGTTGGATATGGCAAACTTGCTCTTTAGACATCGAGGTGGAGATATCAAGTAGGCAATTGGTTATACAAGTCTAGACTTCATCAGCGAAGCCATCAAATGGTAGTTAGAGCCATGAGAAAGATTGAGATGGAGGGGAAAAAAACAAAAGCAGCAGTCAGTGAGTTAGGAGGAAAACATAGAGAGGCAAGAGAAAAGATTGTTTTTCGAAAGAGTGTTTCAGGGTTATAGCAAATACTGCTAGTAGGTCAAATAAGATGAGGTCTGATAGTTGTCATAGCATTTAACAATGTAAAAGTCATTCCTAATCATGGCAGAAACATTTTTTGTGTGTATGTCTGGAGTGGGTCTAAGAGAGAATAGGAAGAAATATACTGTAGGCAAGTATACTTGGAGACAGGTGTAGGCAACTTTTTAAAGATGCTTTGCAGGAAAGAGGTAATAGAATTTGCAAAAATTAAATTTAATCAGAATAGGGGTTTAGTCAGAATAGGGTGGTTGTTGTGGTCTTTTTAAGTTAGAGAAAGTCAAGAGATTTATAAGATATCAAAGTTTTTTTTATTTATAATGAGGTTGACCATATTGTTAATAGTTTATTGGCCATTCAGATTTTTGTGTGTATGAAGTGGAAATTTCCTTTTTGCATATGTTTATTGAATAGTGCATCATTTTCTCCTGGATATTTAAGAATTCTCTATACAACAAAGAAACCAGCCTGATAGATCATGTGCTGCAAATATTTTTTACAATTTGTCATTTGGCTTTGACTTTAAATTTTCTATGCAGAATAATGGATTTCATGTCATTCTTATATCACACTTATTCTAAGACTGTAAAATTACTTGCCTATACTTTTTTCTATTACTTTCATGATTTTATTATTTTAATTAAAATATTTGATTAATATAAATTTTCTTTTGGTTAAAGTTATGAGGTGGGATTCTGATTAGCACGATCTATTTCTGAATTTTATTCAAGACCATTGATTGTCTGCTATCCCTGTACCAGTATAAATCTGTTTCCATGTTTATAGTTTTTTCCCCCAATGTATATAGTTTTAAATGCCTTTTCTGTCTGAAATGTCTAGGCATGTTCTCCTACACCACCATTACCATTATTTTTCTGAATTTCCTTGAATATTTTTGGGTTTGTTTTCCCACACAATAATATTAACAATATGTATTGAGCACTTACATATAATACTGTATTAAGTTTTAGCATATGTAATTATTTTTTATTATGATAAAATAGGAATATACTCTTATCCCCATCTTAGAGATACAGAAACTGAAACATGAGAATATTAAGTAACATCAAGGTAAATGGCTAATAAGTAGCTAAGTTGTGATTTGAACCAGGCATTCTGGCTTCAGATATGGTGGTATTCTTACCTTTCCTTATAAACTTTAGAATCATTTAGTTTAAGTCATTTAGATTTAGAATCTAAATATCATGCTAATATTTGGATTGGAATTACATTGAATTTATAGATTATTTTAGGTATAATTGGCATCTTTACAGTATGAATTCATTCTGCCCAGCCTGTGTGGCACAGTGATTGAGCATGAACCCATAAACCAGAAGATCATGGTTCGATTACAGGTCAGGGCACATGACCAGATTGTGGGCTCATTCCCAGTAGGGAGCATGCAAGAGGCAGCAGATCATTGATTCTCTCTCATCATTGATGTTTCTATTTCTCCCTTTTCCTTCATCTCTCTGAAATCAATCAATGAACTAATATAATTCTATTCAAAGATTCATTTGTTCAAATTTTAATTTATGACCCTCAACAGAGTGCTGAAGTTTTCTTTATATATGTCCTCCAGTGTTTGGTGTTTGTTTGCTCTTTTTGTATATTATCTTTTGAGTTACTAATACATTTTTCCTCCTGTTATTTTTAGCAGATTCTTGTCAATTTATTGGAAAGCTATTGATTTTTTCTTTTAAATTTAGAATTAATAATTTATCAGATTTTCTAATTCCTAATAGTTTTTTTTGTTTTCCTTGAATTATCCAGAAACATCATCATATCACTTGCAACTAATAATTTTTCTTTCTCTTTTCCAATATTTGTGCTTTCAATTTTGTTCTTTTTTAAAAAAATTAGCCTGTTCTTTAAGAATACTATCCTATATAATAAAAGCCTAATATGCAAATTGACTGAACAGTGGAACGACCAGTGGAAGGATGCTTGCTATGATGCACACTGACCACCAGGCGGATACGCAAAGCAGGAGCTGCCCCCAGTCTGTAGTTCCCAGACCAGCCAAGGCGGGTGCCAGTAGGGGTCTCTCGATCGCCCTGCAGGTTGCCCTACAGATTGGACCTGATCACCAGCCAGGCCTAGAGACCCTACAAGTGCATGAATTTTGTACACTAGGCCTTTAGTTAACTAATATTAATAACAGTAAGCATTTTACTTGATAAATGCCTCTGATACATAATAATTTATCATGATAGTGACTTCAGTTTTATGCTTATTAAAAAGTATCAGCAAGAAATAAAAAATCTTATCAAAAGCCTCTCAGTGTCTTTAGAAATCATATTGTTTTTCCTTTTTACTATATAGTGCTGTGATTTTCAACCAATTGGCCACAAGAATTTTTAAAACATGCAATCCCTGACTACATAGTCAGGGACAATGATCTCTTTTTCCCTTAGAATGACAAATTAAAAAATGACATCATTTAACATAATAGCTGTCCAATGTGAATGAACCAAAATTACACCTATTTTTGTCAAATCAGCAAAAAAATATTTTTTGATTATGCAGCAGCATTTTAACCAGTAATTTATGTGTGCCATGAAATGAAAAAGGTTGAAAATCACTGATACAGAAAACTTTCTTATATATTCCCTAATGTTGAATAATGCTTGCTTTATTCTTTTAATGTACTACTGTATTAAATACCTTTTTAATTTAAATTCTGTAAAGTATTAGATGTCTCCTTTTTCTCCCCTTGACTTCTCCCCACCCTCCCCCAACCCCAGCACATGCCTTCACTTCCCTCCCACCCCCAATTTTGTCCATCGGTTATGATCATATGCATGCATACAAGTCCTTTCATTGATTTATTATCCCCTCACCTCAGCGCCTTCTGTCATAGGTTGGACAGTCTGTTCAGTGTTTCTATGACTCTGGTTATATCTTTGTTCATCAGTTTATGTTGTTAATTATATTCCACAAATGAGTGAGATTATGTGATAAATATTTTTCTCCAACTGGCTTATTTCTTTTAGCATAATGCTCTCCAGTTCCATTCATGGTGTTGCAAATGGTAAGAATTACTTCTTTTTTTATCACAGTGTAGTATTCCATTGTACCACAATTTTTTAATCCACTCATCTGCTGATGGGCATTTAGGCTGTTTCCAAATCTTAGTTATTGTAAATTGTGTTGCTGTGAACATAGGAGTGCATATATCCTTTCTGATTGGTGTTTCTGTTTTCTTGGATATATTCCTAGAAGTGGGATTACTGTGTCAAATGGAAGTTCCATTTTAAATTTTTTGAGGCAACTTCATATTGTTCTCCACAGTGGCTACACCAGTCTGCATTTCCACCAGCAGTGCAAAATAATTCCTTTTTCTCCACATCTTCTCCAGCACTTGTTATTTGTTGATTTATTGATGATACCATTCTGACAGGTGTGAGGTGGTAACTCATTGTTGTTGTTTTTTATTTTCATCTCCCGGATGATTAGTAACTTTGAGCATATTTTCATATGTGTCCTGGACTTTTGTATGTCCTCTTTCAAAAAGTGTCAATTTAGGTCCTTTGCCCATTTTTTGATTAGATTGTTTATCTTCCTTTTGTTAAGTTGTATGAGTTTCCTATAAATTTTAGAGATTTGGTGGGTCCTTATCAGATATAACATTGGCAAATATGTTCTGCCATGCAGTGGATTTTCTTGTTGTTTTGTTAATGGTTTCTTTTGCTGTGCAAAGCTTTTTATTTTGTAGTCCCATTTGTTTATTTTCTCCTTAGTTTCCATTGCCCTAGGGCAGTGGTTGGCAAACCGTGGCTCGCAAGCCACATGCAGCTCTTTGGCCCCTTGAGTGTGGCTCTTCCACAAAATACCATACCCTGGGCGAGTGTTTTGAAGAAGTGGCTTTGTGTTGGTAAAGATAGTTGCTGCAACAAATGTCTGCTATTTTGCTGCCTATGGCTTCTTCTAAGATTTTTATGGTTTCCCATTTTATGTTTAAATCTTTTATCCATTTTGAGTTATTTTTGTGTATGATGTAAACTGGTGGTCTAGTTTCTTTTTTTTTTCATATATCTGATCAAATTTCTCAACACCATTTATTGAAGACACTGTCTTGACTCCATTGTATGCTCTTGCCTCTTTGTCAAATATTAACTGAGCATAATGGCCTGGGTCAATTTCTGTTTCCCTGTTCTATTCCATTGGTCTATATGTACTGTTCTTATGCCAGTACCAGGCAGTTTTGAGGATAGTGGCTTTGTGGTATAGCTTGATATCTGGTATTGTGATCCCTCAAAATTGGTTCTTCTTTCTCAAAATTGGTGTAGCTATTCAGAGTCCTTTTTTATTCTGTATGAATTTTTGGAGAGTTCTAGGTCTTTTAAGTATGCCATTGGTATTTTATGGATTGCACTGAATCTATAGATTGCCTAGGGTAGTATGGGCATTTTAATAATGTTGATTCTACCAACCCATGAATATGGTAGAATATTTGATGGTAGAATGTTGATTCTACCAATCCATGAATATGGTAGAATATTTTTCTATTTGTATATGCCTTCCTCTACCTCTTTTTTCAGCATCCTGTAATTTTCAGAGTAAAGGTCTTTTACCTTCTTGGTTAAATTTATTCCTAGATATATTAACTTCTTGTTGCAATGGTAAATAGGATTGTGTTTTTAGTTTCTCTTTCTGTGAGTTTATACTGGTGTATAAAGAAGCGAATTTTCTGGTGTTAATTTTGTATCGTGCTAAATTGCTGAATTAAATTTATTAATTCTAGTAGTTTTTTTAATGGAGCCTTTAGGGTTTTCTATGTACAATATCATGACATCTGTGAATAATGACAACTTTATTTCTTCTTTTCCAATTTGGATGCCTTTTATTTCTTCTTCTAGTCTCATTGCTATGGCTAGCACTTGCAGTACTATGTCAAACAGGAGTGGTTCAAGTGGGCACCCCTGTCTTGTTCCTGTTCTTAGTGGAAATGGTTTTAGCTTTTACCCATGGAGCATGTTGGCTTGTCATATAAGGCTTTTATTATGTTGAAGTCCTCAATTCCCACTTTGCTGAGAGTTTTTATCAGGAAAGGGTGTTGGATTTTGTCAAATGCGTCTTCTACATCAATTGATATGATTATGTGATTTTTGTCTCTCAATTTGTAATGTATCATGTTTTTTGACTTGCAGATATTTTAACAGGTTTATAACCCTGGAATAAATCCCATTTCCTCATGGTGTATGATTTTTCTTATGTAATGCTGGATCTGATTTGCTAGAATTTTGTTGAGGATTTTAGCATCTACGTTCATCAATTACAGGTATATTGGCCTGTAATTTTATTTCTTTGTGGTGTCTTTATCTGGTTTTAGAATTAGGGTGATGCTGGCTTCATAGAAAGAGCTTGAAAGTTTGTCTTCCTCTTGGATTTTTAAAATAGTCTGAGAAGAATAGGTTTTATTTTTTCTTTGAATGTTTGGTAAAACTCTGTGAAGCCATCTGGTCCTGGGTTTTATTTGCTGAAAGTTTTTGATGATCACTTCAATTTCCTTCTTAGTTATCAGCCTGTTGAGATTTTTTTTATTATTCTTGATTGAGTTTTGGAAAGTCGTATTTTTCTAGGAATGTGTCCATTTTCTCTAAGTTGTCTAGTTTGTTAGAATAGAGTTTTTCATAGTATTTTTTTTATAATCCTCTTTATTTCTGTGGGAGTCTTTTATTATTTCGCATCTTCATTTCTAATTTTGTTTATTTGGGTCCTTTCTCTTTGCTTCTTGGTGGGCCTGGATAGAGATTCATAAATCTTGTTAATCCTTTCAGAGAATCACCTCTTGATTTCTTTGATCTTTTGTATTGGTGTTTTGGTCTCTATTTCATTTATTTCTGCTCTGATCTTTATTATCTCCTTCCTTCTGCTCAGTCTGTGCTTTTCCTATTGCTCTCTTTCTAAATATTTAAGTTCTAAGGTTAGATAATTTATTACTATTTTTTTTCTTTTTTTTTTTGTTTGTTTGTTTAGGTAAGCCTTTAGAGCTATGAACTTCCTCTCAGGTCTGCTTTCACTGTGTCCTATAGGTTTTGGATTGTTGTGTTTTTATTGCCATTTGTTTCCAAGATGTTTGTAATTTCTTCTTTAATCTCTTTGGTAACCCAATCATTGTTTAATAACATGCTATTGAGCCTCCAAGTGTTTGAATTTTTTATTGTTTTCATTGTAGTTGATTTCTAATATTTTTCATTGTTCTCTGAAAAAATGCTTGATATGATTTATATCTTTTTTAATTTGGAGAGACTTTGCCTTTGCTTCAACATGTGTTCTATCTTTGAAAATATCTCATGTGCACTTGAGAAAAATGTATACTAGTATTCTGTAGCTTTGGGGTGAAATGTACTAAAGATGTCGATTAATTCCATCTGATCTAGTAGGTAATTTAAGATTGCTGTTTCTTTGCTGATTTTTTTGTCTAGAGGATTTATCCAGTGATCTCAGGGGGGTATTAAAGTCCCCTACTATGATTGTATTGCTGTTGATCTCTCCTTTGATTTCTTCCAGACTTTTTAAAATATGTTTTATTGATTTTTTTACACAGAGGAAGGGAGAGGGATAGAGAGTTAGAAACATTGATGAGAGAGAAACATCGACCAGCTGCCTCCTACACACTGGGAATGAGCCCACAACCAAAGTATATGCCCTTGACTGGAATCAAACCTGGGGCCCTTCAGTACTTAGGCCAATGCTCTATCCACTGAGCCAAACTAGTTAGGGCCAGAAGTTTTCTGATTGTTTGTTTGTTTGTTTTAATATATTTTCGTGCTCCTGCATTGGATCCATAAATGTTTCCTAGAGTTATATCCTTTTGTTGTATTGATCCTTTTAGTATTATGAAGTGGCCTTATCTCTTGGTATAGTTTTCACTTTGAGGTCTGTTTGGTCAGATATAGGTATTGCTAATCCAACTTTTATTTCATTTCCATTTGCTTGAAATATATTCTTCCATCCCTTCACTTTCAGTCTATATGAGTCTCTTGTTCTGGGGTGAGTCTCTTACAGACAGCATATATATGGGTCTTGTTTTCTTATCCACTCAACCACTCAGTGTCCTTTGATCGGAGCATTTAATCCATTTATATTTAAAGTTATTATTGATATGTAATTGTCTGTAGCCATTTTTACTTTTGTATGCCTGTGTTCCTTATCTCCCCACTCCCCTTTTGTTTTTCTTCTTTTTACAACAGTCCCGTTAGCATTTCTTGCATTGCTGGCTTGGTATCAGTAAATTCCCTTAGCCATTTTTTGTCTATGAAGCACCTGATTTCCCCTTCAATTTTGAATGATAGCCTTGCTTGATAGAGTATTCTTGGATTCAATACTTTGCTTTTTATTACTTTTTATACTTCATTACATTCCCTTCTCAACTGAAGTGTTTCTGTTGAGAAATAATTTGATAATCTAATGTGAGATCCTTTGTAGGTAACACTCTGCCTCTCTCTTGCAGCCCTTAAGATTTTTTCTTTGTCATTAATGTTTCCCATTGTAATTACAATGTGTCTTGGGGTAGGTCTTTTGGGATTCAACTTACTTGGGATTCTATGTGCTTGTGGCACTTTTTTCTTATATCAAGGTCATTTTCTAGCATTATTTCTTCAAATAGGTTCTCCAATCTTTGCTGCTCTTCTTGTCCTTCTGGCACCCCTATTATACATATGTTACTTTGTTTCATGTTGTCACAAAGCTCCCTTAGGCTCTTTTCATGCTTTCTAATTTTTTTCTCCAGTTACTGTTCAGATTGGCCTTATTTCTCTACCCTACCTTCTAGCTCACTAATTTGGTCCTCTGCTTCTTTTAGTCTACTGTTGAAACCTTCCATCATGTGTTTTATTGTAGCTATATCACTTTTGATTTATTCTTTATTCTTACATAGGTTTTGATTTTTTTGTCCATCCAGTTTATGAAATGTATGAGCATTAGTCTGAATTCTTTTTTTGACATATTGTATGCTTCTGTTTCATTTAGTTCTTTTTTGGGGGGAGGGGGCATGATTCCTCCTTTCTTTCCTTTAGAGTTGCTTTTTCATCTCCTCATTTTTTTCTGTCACTGAACGGTCCAGTCACTGCGTTGTGTGAGGCCTGAGCTCTGGGGAGGACTTGGCAGGAGTGTAGTGCACCCTGACAGTGGGGAAGGGCTCTGGGTATTGGGATGCCCGGCTAGAGCTCTGTGGAAACCCTGCGAGCTCCATGAGTCAGGGGCTGGCTCGGGTGCCCTAGAGACATGGCCACTGATAGCCAGTGGCTGGCTGAGGTGTCTGTAGCCCATGGCTGGCGGGAACTGTGGACACCAGCAGTCAGGGTTGGCTGGGGTACCTGGAGTGCAGCCAATGACAGCCATGCACAGGAGTATGCACAGTCAGTCAGTGCTGGCTTGGGTGCCTTGGAAGCACAGCCAGCAGGAGCCCTATGGGCCAACAGTCAAGATTAGCTCAGATGCCCTAGAGGCACATCAGATGGGAGCCCTGTACACCGACAATTTTGGTGTGGTGCTGGGAAGTGTGGCCAGTGGGAGCCTTATGCACGTTGACAGTCAGAGGTGGCTTGGGCTGCGTGGGACCTATGCCCCAGTGGTGGGTAGGTGGGAGGGGTAATGCCCTTGAGGACTCACAGGAGCCTGAGACCAGGGTGGCTTGAGTCGTGGTGTCCATGGGTCTGCAGCTGTGATTGCAGGTCTTTGTCCAGAGGGGCTATAGGGTTTTGGTTTTTGTCTGAGGCAGTCTGGGTGGTGGTAAGGCTGGGATCCTAGTCACCACACCTCTTCTCTTCAAGATGACTGATTTATGTGCCAGTACCACCACAGGGGAGTGCTTGCAGTGGTAGCTGGGGCTCCCCATCTCAGAGAGCCCGGAGAACCCAGCTCCAGAAAGTCTTGCAGGGTCTCTCTCTCTCTCTCTCTCTCTCTCTCTCTCTCTCTCTCTCTCCCTCTCTCTCACACACACACACGCACACACACACACACATACACACACACCCCACATCTACACCCTCCCTTTTAGCTCCCTCCCTCTCTCACACTCTGTCCCTGTCATCCTGCCAGTTGCCATTTTCCTTCTGTCATTTAATATTTTATTTAGGATTTTCACATTAGTGATCACCGGTGAAAGTGAATTCGTGTGTGTGTGTGTGTGTGTGTGTGTGTGTGCATGCTCTTTCTCAAATTTAACTTTACTGTTCTTATGCTGAGTTCATAGAAATAATTTAGGCCCCTTTAATTTTCTTCTCTCTTGAAAAGTAACAGAATAATAAGCCCCTTGAAGATCTGAAGAAATTCAGCTGGCAAAACATTGCCACTATTTGATAGTTTCCTAAATTTATTCTATGGTCTGTCTACCTTTGATCTCTTATAGTTTTATAAATTCAATAAAATAATAAATGTAGTTATAGTCATTTACATTTTTCTAGAAAGTTATTTGATCCAGGTTTTCAAATATATTAGCTTACATTTATAAATGAAGTCTCTACATTCCTTTGTAGTTATTTCTCCATATGCATTTTAATATTGAATATTTGTGCTACTTGTTTTTTTCCCCCCCTGGGATAAAGAGGGCTGGCAACTTCCTTGATTGATTTTGTCAAGACCTGGTTATTGGATTGATTTATTAATTATATGACCCAGTTTCTGTATTCATATTTTCAATGTCATCTTCAATCTTTACCTGGGTTTTGTCATACTGCCTGCATTCCATAACCAACAAGTTACATAAATTTAAAAAAAAAAAACACGTCCTTTTTATAAATGCAGACTTTATCTATGAAGGAAATATTAGTTATTGGTAATTTAGTGTGAATTGTGTCAGTCCAGATACTGTCCTCCTATACATAAAAGAACCACCTATCCCTAGGACTGCATTAGTTTAATCTGCTAAGAACTTTGCTGTTTAATGCTTCATCTACTTCTTTGTGAGTTGTACTGATTCTGGCCAAAATTAACTCATTGATTTAGGGGGAGTATTGATAAGGCAGGGAAAGGATAAGGTAATTTGGGATGGCTCTTGTTGGGGACATATATCAGAAGACCTATGAAGAATAGGGAAAAGGCCAGAACAAGACTCAGATAGTCCCAAAGACAAATCCCATAAATACTTAGTAATTTTTGTGTAATGAGAGAAGGGAGAAAATTAGAACTGGAATTCTTATCATGACAGCAACCCTCTCACCTACCTCTGCCTATCAATTTTCATTCTATTAATAGCGTATAACTGAAGGCATTAAAAACACCTACCCTAGCTGAAACCGGTTTGGCTCAATGGATAGAGCATCGGCCTATGGACTGAAAGGTCCCAGGTTCGATTCCAGTCAAGGGCATGTACCTTGGTTGTGGAAATATCCCCAGTAGGGAGCATGTAGGAGGCAGCTGATCGATTCTCTCTCATTGATGTTTCTAACTCTCTATCCCTCTCCCTTCCTCTCTGTAAAAAAATCAATTAAAAAAAATATATACACACATATGTGTGTGTGTGTGTGTGTGTGTGTATAAAACACCTACTCTTTTGCAGGGGTAAATTTCAGAATCATTGACTTCTTTGGAGTTACAATAAGTTATTTTTAAAATGTAAAAAAAAAAAAGGCTGTGATTGTTGTTTAATTTAATAGGCACCCTAGATTAAGAAAGATTTTACTTAGAAGATTAAAAGAACTCCCTGCCCCAAATTTGGTGAACCATTAGTATGTATTAATATGTTCATAGTGCTTTGAGCTCTCAAAAAATCATTATGATGCCTATTTTTAAAGGACTTAAATTAAAATTAGGTAATATACACCTTGTATGTTATTTATTATATTATATAATATATTAAATATATATATCACTACTTCATAATCTTTATTACACAGTATTTTTATTATACAGTAATATTATATATAAATTAGGTCAAAGCCAAATTAACAAATATTTACAGCCGATATAGTACCTACTTCTTTGAGAATTATACTAACATAGACCAAAATTAGCTCTCTGAGTTAGTGGGAGTTTATGGACAGCATAATCTCCCCTTTACTGGAGTGTTATTTGCAGAAGTTTTCTCTGAACCTATGAATTGTCAAAAGACTTCTTTCCATTTTAAGTGCTAATTTATAAGTTCTCTGTTTATCATTGCAGTTTTGTCTTTATTCCCTGAATTATCATTAACTCTTAAGGATACTGCCTTAATTCTTCACTAAGAAAAAGAGAAGTTTGGTCCTACATTCAATTCAACAAATAATTCTATACTTACTGTATGGAAGCAGTGTGCCAAGGACTCTGTTCAAGAAAAAAAAAATTAAAAAATATATATATATATAAAATAAAGGCCGAGTGCATGAAATTTGTGCAGGGGGGGGAGGGGAGAAGAAGGGGTTGTCCCTCAGCCTAGCCTGCACTCTCTCCATTCTGGGATCCCTCAGCCCAGCGTCCACCCTCTCCAATCTGGGACCCCCACATGGGGGCAGCCATCTTATATGTTGGAGTGATGGTCAATCTGAATATTACTCTTTTATTAGTTAGGATAGAGGCCTGGTGCATGGGAGAGGGAGAGAGAGATAGCAACATCAATGTTGAGAGAGAATCATTAATTGGCTGCCTCCTGCATGCCCCCTACTGGGGATGAATCCCACAGTGTGACTGGGAATTGGACTATGACCTCCTGGTTCATAAGTATATGTTCAACCACTGAACCACACCAGCTGGGCAGATTTTATCTTTCTTTTCTACCATGCAGATAAGCATATGTTTGGGAGTCTAATAGGAATGAGGGTGATATAGTTAAGCATGTGTTAATGGTATGATATAAGAACTTTTCCTCTGGAAAGAAAGAAAGGCCTTTATATATTTAAAATCATTGAAACATGGCTTTAGTCTATAGCTTTAATCAATACTTGCCACAGTTATCACCTGGAATCAAAGACCTGAAAGTGAAAATCCCCCCTCTTCCTTTCCTCTATCCCTCCATCTCTTCTCTTATGCAGTTCAATTCACTACTAAGAGCTACAGTAAACAGTGTATGGTGGACTTTCCTATTTATAAAGCATTTAGATGAGCTTATTTTTTTATGACTGAAGGGGACATTAAGGGAGAAATCAACAACAATACAGTTATAGTAGGAGACTTTAACACCCCATTACTTAAACGCATAGATCTTTCAGACAAAAAGCAAAATTAACAAGGAAATAGTGACTCTAAATGACACACTGGATCAGATGGGTTTAATTGACATTTACAGGACATTTCACCCCAAAGCTTCAGAATATACATTCTTCTCAAGTGCACATGGGTCATTCTCAAAGAGAGACCATATGTTGGGACACAAAACAAGTTTTACAAGTTCAAGAAGATAGAAATCATATCAAGCATTGTTTCAGATCACAGTGGAATGAAATTAGAAATCAACTACAGTAAAAATACTGAAAGCATTCAAATACATAGAGGCTAAATAGCATGTTATTAAACAATGAAAAGGTTAATAATAAGATCAATAAACAATTTAAAAACCTGCTGGAAACAGCCGAAACTGGTTTGGCTCAGTGGGTAGAGCGTCGGACTGCGGACTGAAAGGTCCCAGGTTTGATTCCAGTCAAGGGCATGTACCTTGGTTGCAGGCATATACCCAGTGGGGGGTGTGCAAGAGGCGGCTGATCGATGTCTCTCTCTCATCGATGTTTCTACTCTCTATCCTTCTCCCTTCCTCTCTGTAAAAAATCAATAAAATAGCCGAAACCGGTTTGGCTCAGTAGATAGAGTGTCAGCCTGCAGACTGAAAGGTCCCAGGTTTGATTCCGGTCAAGGTCACGAACCTTGGTTGTGGGCACATCCCCAGTAGGGGGCGTGCAGGAGATGGCTGATCATTGTTTCTCTCTCAGTAATGTTTCTAGCTCTCTCTCTCTCTCTCTCCTTTCTTCTCTGTGAAAAATCAATAAAATATATTTTAATAAAATAAAAAAATAAAAACTTGTTGGAAACAAATGGAAATGAATACACAACAACCAAAATATGTTGGACACAGTAAAAGCAATCCTGAGAGGTAAGTTCATAGTATTACAGGCCTACCTCAGAAAACAAGAATAATTATTAACAAAATATTTAACTGTGAATATCCGTCCCCCACATCCCTTGTAGTTCAGGGTTCAGGTTCAGGATTTGGGCTCTGGAGGAGGCCACATGCAAATGAAATAGACTAGAAAATATTAATTTGGAAATATTGGAGGCCAGGCAGGAACCCAGCTCAAGAGGAAGGACTCTGCTTGTTCTCATCTCACCTTTTATTCAGATTTTGGGATACACCCATAGCCCTTAGGCAGGCAATAACAGTAATAGCTCCATGATAGCACATCAGCAAGGATTTACATAAAACTAAAAGGTGGAAGTTGCTTCAGCTCCCTTTGTCTCAACTAGATAGTGGGTGCTTGGCTCTGACCTTTCAGAGCCTTCAACGTTAACCAGCCTTCCAGGTTCCTTGTCCACACCTCTCTGCTAGTAAAGGCAATGGGTGGCTTCCAACATATAACCTTTCAACCTAAAGAATTAGAAAAAGAACAACAAAACCATCCCAGAGTAGCAGAAGTGAGGAAATAATAAAGATCAGAGTGGAAATAAATTACATAGAGACTAAAAAATCAGTACAAAAGATCAATGAAACCAAAAGCTAGTTCTTTGAAAAGATAAACAAGATGAATGATCCTTTAGTCAAACTCATCAAGAAACAAAGAGAGAGGAACCAATTAATAAAATCAGAAACAAAAGAGAGGAAATAACAACTGATCCACAGAAATACAAAGGATAAAAAAAATACGATGAATAGCTAAATTCCAACAATCAGAACAACCTAGACGAAATGGACATATTCCTAGAAAAATACAATCTTCTGAAACTCAGTCAGAATCAGAAAAGCTGAATAAGCAAATAAAAACTGATGAAATTGAAGAAATAATAATAATTTAAAAATCTCAGCAAACAAAAGCCTTGGTCTGGATGGCTTCACCAGGGAGTTTTATCAAACATTCAAAGAGCTAATACCTATCCTTCTCAAACTGTTCCCAAAATTCCAAGAGATAGGAACACTTCCTACTTCTTCGTATGAGGCCAGATTGAAAAACCAGATAAAGACTACAAAGAAAGGGAATTACAGGCCAATCTTCCTGATAAGATGCTCAAATCCTCCACAAAATATTAGCAAGTCAGATTCAGCAATATATTAAAAAGATCATACACCATGATCAAGGGAGGTTTATTCCAGGAATTCAAGGTTAGTACAATATTTGCAAATCAATAAATGTGATGTATCAAATAAACAAAAGACAAAAATCATAATCATATCAATAGATGCAGAAAAGGCATTTGACAAAATTCAATACCCATTTAAAACTTTCAGCAAAGAGGGACTAGAGGGATCATACCTCAGCATGATAAAGGCCATTTATGATAAACCTGCACCCAACATCATAATGGCAAAAACTAAAACCATTTCCCCTAAGAACTGGTACAAGATGGATGCCCACTCTCACCACTCCTATGCAACATAGTATTGGAAGTGCTAGCCACAGTGATCAGACAAGAAGGAAAATAAAGTCATCAAAATTGGAAAGGAGCAAATAAGACTTGTTATTCACAAAGGACATAATGTACATAGAAGACCCTAAAGACTCCACCAAAACACAATTAAATTTAATAAAGGATTATGTCAATGTAGCAGGATACAAATTCAACACCCAGAAAGCAATGGCATTTTTATACACAAATAATTGGTTGTCAGAAAGAAAAACGAAACAAACCTTTTTTACTATTGCAGAAAAAAAAAAGATATTTAGGAATAAACTTAACCAAGGAGGTAATCGACTTGTACTCAGGAAATTACAGGACATTGAAAAACGATATATAGAAAGTTATAAACAAGTGGAAGAATATACCATGTTCATTGATTGGTAGAATTAGCATAATTAAAATGTCCACACTACCCAAAGTAATTTGTAGATTCAGTGCAATCTCTGTTAAAATACCAACAGCATATTTCACAGATCTATAACAAATACTTCAAAAAATTATATGGAACCAAAAAAGACCTGAAATAGCTTCAGCAATCTTGAGAAAGAAAAACAAAGTTGAAAGGATCACAATTCTCAATATCAAGTTATACTGGAAAGCCACTGTAATAAAAATAGCTTGGCACAAGAAGAGGTATATAGATCAATGGAATAGAACAGAGACCCCAGAATTGATCTAAGCCATTATGTTTAATTAATATTTGACAAAAAACACCAGAGCATACAATAGAGTCAGGACAGCCTCTTCAAAAACTTGTTGGGAAAATTGGATAGATACATGCAAAAGAAAGAAGGAAGGGAAGAAAGGAGGGAGGGAGGAAAAAAAGAGAAGAGAAAGAGGAAGGGAGGAAAGGAGGGAGAGAAGGAAAAAAGGAAGAAAGGAAGGAAACCACCAGCTTACACCATACACGAGAATAAACTCAAAATGGATAAAGACTTAAATGTAAGTCTTGAAACCATAAAAATCCTAGAAGAAACCATAGGCAGCAAAATCTCAGACATCTCTGGTAGCAATATGTATGAGGATAAATCTCTTAGGGCAAGAGAAACTAAAGAGAAAATAAACAAATGCAACTACCTCAAAATAAAAAGCTTCTGTACAGCAAAAGAAATCATCGGCATAGTGTAAAGGAAACTCACTTTATATATTTGGGAGAACCTGTTTGCCAATGATACGTCTGACAAATGGTTAATATCCAAAATTTATAAGGAACTCATACACCTTAACAAAAGGAAGACAATCCAATTTAAAAATGGGCAAAGGACCTAAACAGTCTCTTCTCCAAAGTGGACATACAGATGGCCAAAAGACTAGTGAAAAGATGCTCAAAGTCACTAATCATCAGAGAGTTGCAATGAGGTATCACCTCACACCTGTCAGAATGGCTGCCATCAATATATTCACAAATGACAAGTGTTAGAGAAGATGTGGAGAAAAGGGAACCCTAATACACTACTGGTGAGAATGTATATTGATTAAGCCATTATGGAAAACAGTATGGAGTTTCTTAAAAATATTAAATATGGAACTGCCATTTGTCATAGTAATTCCTAAGAAACCTGAAACACCAATCAGAAAGAATATATGCACTCCTATGTTCATAGAATTGTCATTTACAAAATCTAAGATCTGTAAACAGCCCAATTACCTCAGAAGAAAAAGCTTAAAGATTTAAAAATTGTTTACACAATGGAATATTATGGAGCAATAAACAAGGAAGGCTCTTTTACTCTTTGAGACAGCATGGAGAGACCTAGAGAATATTATGAAAAGCAAGATAAGCCAATCAGAGGAAGACAAGTATCACATGATCTCACTCATATGTGGAATCTAATTAACAAAATAAACTGATGAATAAAATAGATCCGGAGCCATAGAAGCATAGAACAGACTGTCAAATCATAGAGAGAAGGTGGGAGTGTATGAAGAGATCAACCAAAGAACTTGGGAGTTTCTTTTTGTGTTTTTTTTTTCTGTTGATCAAATTTTTAATTCACCTAATTTTTAGATTCACTTGTTGATAGATATGTATTTATTGTTCATAATTTTTTATCTTTTGCCTTTTTCTTCTTCCTCTTCTTAAAGAGTATTTTTCAGCATTTCATACTGGTTTGGAGTTGATGAACTCCTTTAGCTTTTTCGTATCTGTGAAGCTCTTTATCTACCCTTCAATTCTGAATCATAGTTTTGCTGGATAGAGTATTCTTGGTTGTAGGTTCTTGCTCTTCGTCATGTTGCATATTTCTTGCCACTCCTGTCTGGCCTGCATCGTTTCTGTTGAGAAATCAGTTGACAATCGTATAGGTGCTCCCTTGTAGGTAATTAACGGTTTTTCTCTTGCTGCTTTTAATATTCTCTCTTTGTCTTTTGCTCTTGGTATTTTAATTATGATGTGCCTTGGTGTGGTCCTCTTTGGATTCCTTTTATATGGAGTTCTATGTGTTTCCTGGACTTGTAGGTCTATTTCTTTCACCAGATGTAGGAAGTTTTCAGTCATTATTTCTTCAAATAAGTTTTCAGTCTCTTGCTCTCTCTCTTCTTTGGGCACCCCAAAATGCTGATGTTGGTATGCTTGAAGCTGTTCCAGAGGCTCCTTACATTATCTTCACATTTTTGGATTCTTTTTTCTTCTTGTTTTTCCAGTTGACTGATTTCTGTTTCTTTATATTTCAAATTTTTGACTTGATTCTTGCCTTCCTCTAGTCTGCTGTTAGGTCTCTGTATAATATTTTTTATTTCAGTCAGTGTATGTTTAATTTCTAGTTGGTCCTTTTTCATCTCTAGTTGCTCCTTTTTCACCTCCTCTTGGGTCTCGCTAAATTTATCCATCTTTTCAAGGATATTCTTGAAAAACCTTATAACCATGATTTTGAACTCTATATCCAGTCATTTGTTTTCCTCCATTTCTTTTGTTTGTGATCTCTTCCTTTGTCTTCGCATTTTCACTCTGCCAGGAGAACTTCTGTGTTGGATTCAGCCTTATGATACAAGACTTGCAAAACTGCAAAAGCCTCTGTGTTGAGCTTGGGATGAGTGGAGTCTCAGGGCTTAATGGACCACCTTGCCTTCCAGCCGCCCTGTCCTCCAAGGCCCTTGGGTCTCACGTGTCTCTGGGTAATTGCTGGAGCAGTTGCTCTGCACGTGCACAGTGACTCTAGACTGCTGCCTCTTTGGCTCCCCTGCGCTCTGGGACCATATGAGTCTGGGTGCCCAGGATCTCGCCCAAAACTGGGGTTTAGTGGAATTAGAAGTGGCACAGTTGGGAGGGTTGGCTCCCACACACTGGTGAAAGCCAGCGGCACAATCAGCAGTCGGTCTTCTGCAAGTAGTGCTGTGCATGCCACCCGATATTTTTATGCAGTTCTCCTTTTTCATAGTCCAAACTCTCCCCGTATGAGTTTTGGCTGGACCTGGGGTTCAGTGCCGTAGGATAAGGGGTTCAGTGCAGTTGGGAGTCTACATCTCCCTCCCGCCAGAGAAAGCCAGCCAGGTACTCTGGAACCCACTCTCTTCACGCAGGCGTATCTATACCTCAGCTTTTTGCAGCTCCTCTGGGTTTCCGTGAGCCCCTCTCTTTCCTTGTAGTTGTAGAATTTCCACTCAGCCAGCTTTCCTGTGGTTCTGGATGATGTCTGTTCTGTCTTTTAGTTGTAGTATTGAAATTGTTGTGCGAGACAGCAGTGTAGGTGTTTCCAACCAAAGAACTTGTATGCATATATACATAACCCGTGGACACAGACAATAGGGCAGTGGATAGGGGTGTGCTAGAAGGGGTAAATGGGGGAAAAGGAGGGACATATGTAACAATATGTACTTTTTTAATTTAAAAAAAAGATGTATTGTGGAATCAGGCAGACCATGGTTTTGAATCTAGCTCTACAACTTAATAGCTATATATCCTCAGCCAGGCTACTTAGTTTCTCTCTCTCTCTCTCTCTCTCTCTCACACACACACACACACACACACACACACACACACACACAATTTAAGCATTTAGGTGATTATCATCTATCAAAAGTGGTTGGAAAACTGAAGGAAGAAATGGAAAGACCTAAAAGTAATCATTGCTTAATTATCTAAACAAACAAAAAAAAGCCTTCTTTTCTCCTTTTCTCTCCAGTAATGCATGGACTTAATCGATAACTTTAATATACTTTTTCTTATGGTAAATTTGATCGTGTATTGTTATGTAAATAAAGGCGCTGAAGCATTTTTTTAAGTTATGATGCTTTAAAGATTTGAAGCCCTAATTGTGCATAAACTCATTGTGATTGGAAAAGATAACATGCCTAATATAGTGTTCAGCAGCACAGATTATGAAATCAGAATGCTAGAGCTCAAATTCTGGCCCTGCCACTTCTTGGTTGGATCTTACTTGAACAAGTTACTTACCTTCCATATGTCTTGGTTTATACTTATGTAAAACAAGGATATAAGTAGTAGATGATAGAGAGTTCTCTATTTCATAAGGTTGTAAGAATTAAATGAGTAACTATTTACAAATCACTTTTACATATAGTAAATATTCAAAAAGTATAGCTACTAAAAGAAATATTATTGAATCACAATCTGTTGTAAATACTTTTTAAAATTTATTTTTACTGAAGTGTAAAAACTGATTTTTACGTTAGTTGGTTTTGACTATTTGTTTCTTATTTGTATTGCAGTTACAAATTATAATACTGTGGTAGAAACAAATTCAGATTCAGATGATGAAGACAAGCTCCATATTGTGGAAGAAGAAAGTATTACAGATGCAGCAGATTGTGAAGGTGGTATCCCAGAAGATGACCTGCCAACAAACCAGACAGTGTTACCAGGAAGGAGCGAAAGAGAAGGGAATGCGAAGAGCTGCTGGGAGGATGATGGCAAGTTTAATTTTGTTTTGTAACATTCTATTCTCTTTATTTTTTTAAAAAATATATATATTAACAAAAGATAAATTAAATGAAAAATTTGAAATGAACTTTAAGTTTACTTATCTATTAAGCAATAGAAGGTATCCTATTTACCAAAAAAGTAGATTATGAAGCAGAATAATAAAGTTATGATCAAATGTAAAATGCAGATAATATTGAATTCTAGTAGATTTTTTTAAAAGAATCAAGCTTTCCATATACTGTTGTTATAATTGAAGCTATATTTAATTTCATATTGTGACCTCAAATGAAGAATCTACTTACTAGTAAAAAACAAAAATATATATTTTGGTACAGTGAAATTATAACAATTTAATATACAAAAATCCGGAAAATATATTCACAAAAAAGTATTAATGACACAAAACTTTATGACACAAGATAAAAAAACACATATAGGTAATTAGAGTATAGTATTTTTAGTGTTTGTAAGCAAGTCTGCCTCCTTTCTCATATATAAGTGTGTGTGTGTGTGTGTGTGTGTGTGTGTGTGTGTGTCTGCATGAGTATGACATCCAAATTTGAGAGAGGAGAAATCCTAAAAGAGTTTCTGAGTGAAATAGTGGTCTTGAGATACAAAACAGCAGTAGAGGTTAATTAGGTAAAAAATAAGGAATAGAAGGTGCTTCAAACAGAAGACACATGAAACCATTAAGGTTTGAACAAATGATGTTTGCAGAAATTGAAATTAAGGGAGTAAAGAAGGAAAAAATAGGAAAGGCACTGTGTGCTACATCAAGGAATTTGAACTTGTTTCTGGAAGCTTTGAAAAGTACATACATCATTGGTGTATGTACTTTAGAATTAAGTTTAGTAGCAATATGGAAAATAATTTTAGAGGGAGGGAGTCTAAAGGCATGAAGCAGTGCCTTCAGTAAGCAGGCTATAAGAATTCAGGAAATTATAAGAGTTCTTGAACTAAGGAAGTAGTAGCCCTTGGGTTTGGAATAAAGGGGAGAGATTTGACAGAAATGTATCAGGTATAACATAAAAGGTTTGGTTGATTTTATGTGGAAAATAACTAAGAGGGAAGGACTGACTAACTCCCAAGTTTCAGGAAAATAGAACTCAGAGAAGTTAATTTGCTTATTTATTATCACAACTGGTTAATGGCAGTGATATTAAACTTTAAATATTGAGCTCAAAACTTTGGGGATCAAAGGTTTCTTATGTATTTTTTGTTTGTGGCCAAAATTGATCCATCAGTGTAGTTGAGAAGAAGGTCTTATTATGGAAGCAATAGGAAATGATTTGTCTGGAAATGGAAGAGATAAGAAAAATAAGGTAGATGGAGATAAAAAAAAACATGAAAAATCTTTGAAAGGTTCTTTTTCTGAAAATATATTGGGATAGATTATTTGAACTGTCTTACTAAAAATAACTAATGTCAGTGTGATTGCTTGATGTTATATTAAAAAATAAATAAATCTTCTTGAAAGCTTTAAAGAGCTAGCTAGACAGTAAAACAACAGCAAATCAAAATCTAAGCAAACGCTGGAACTGGTTTGGCTCAGTGGATAGAGCATTGGCCTGCGGACTGAAAGGTCCCAGGTTTGATTCCGATCAGGGGCATGTACCTTGGTTGCGGGCACATCTCCAGTGTAGGGCGTGCAGGAGGCAGATGATCGATGTCTCTCTCTCATTGATGTTTCTAACTTTCTATCCCTCTCCCTTCCTCTCAGTAAAAAATCAATAAAATATATTTAAAAAAAAATCTAAGCAAGCACAGGAACCCATAGAGGTTGGCAGAGCACAGCAAAGTAGAGTCTTTGACCTTAAAGACATTTGCCTAACCAAGGCAATAGAAGATGTAGTTTTTAAGTCTGAGAAGAAGCAAAGCCTTAGACCACCAAAATGTTTAATTACCAATTCTCCCATAGTATAGTTTACATGTGGATTATATGATGAACTAAAAGCAAACCCTCTCTCATCCCTGCCATTCTCAGGAGTTAGCAGATAAAATTGCCTGGTTAGGGACTGGGGGAGTAAATTGTCTCTGAGAAGCAGTAATCATGAAATGTCTTGCATTGATTTGCACTTCACATTCACATTACTGGATAGTCTAATAAATCTGAAGCCATGATTGACTTTAAATTGGAACTGAGGCTAATGCCTATAGGCACCAAGAAGAAGCTAATACAAATCTTTTGGAGGAACATACCTTTCTCCTAACACTATAGAAGTCTCCCAGATAACTCAGCAAGAAGGCACCAACATGAGTGAGAATAAGCAGAAATAAAAGGAGCAGAAACTGGTAATAAAGATGTTAATCTGAGATAATCTCAGAGTTATCTGAGACATTATAAAATGATTGTCATGTTTAAAGAAAGAATAGACAAATATTAAAGGAATCAAATGAAACTCCTAAAAATGAAAAAAAAAAGAAATTGAAGTTCAAAGGATGGGTTTAACAGCAAAGTAAATAGAACTGAAGAAATAATTAATGAATTGAAATGTGGAGAAAATTGTAATAAAAGCATCTCAGAGAGGCAGAAATATGAAAAATAAAAAAGAATAGGCAACATGAAGGATAGAGTTTTAAAAAGGTCCAATATCTGTCTAAATTCTAGAAAAAGAGAGAAGAGAGAAACAGCAATATTTGAAGAGATAATGGCTGAGATTTTTTTTCAGAATCAGTGAAGGAAACCAGAACACATATATAATTGAGAAGTCCAGCAAATCTCAAGAAGGATAAATAAGTCCACCCCCAGTCATATTATGGTAAAATAGAGCATTCAAGACAAAAAGAAAAACTTAAAAATAAATCCAAAATGTCAGATTGTGTTTGAGAGATGGGCAATTAGGCTGACAGCCAAATTCTCAATAACAATGGAAACCAGACATAATAAAATGATGTCTCTCAATATAGAATTCTATTGAAAAAAGTGAAATGAGGTAATTATTTCAGACAAGTTTTAGGCAATGAAAACAGAAAATTTGTTAATGGTAGACTCTTACTAAAGCAAATTCTAAAGGATATATTTTAAGCATGATGAAAGAAATCTTTGATAGGAGGTCTGATATGTAAGAGCAGAGAAAATGACCAGAGAAAAAAATCACATAGTATTTCTCATGAAAATGCTAAGCAAAAAAAGGTGTGTAGCTAAAATTAATTTCATATTAAGTCAACTTTAAGGACAAAAGCATTATACTGATGAAAGATTAAATTTACTAATAAGATATTATTTTAAATGTATTTGTACTTGGTAACAGGGCCTAAAAATATATTAAGGAAAAATAAACAATATACGAAGAGAAAAGACAAATCTGTGGAAGAATTAACACATCATGATTAGACATTGATAGAATAATCACACAAAATCAATGAGGATATAGAAGATTTGAAAATATAAGTAAGGTATATATAGTAATTGCAAAGTAAATGTTTTTTCAACTGTGGAGCTTTTATAAAACGAGCATAGGCAGGGGAATAAAGCAAATCTCAACAAATTATAAAGAATAAAATTATACAGAGCATCTTCCTTACACATAACATAATTAAGCTAGAAAATAATAAAAACTAAGTTTGGGAATTTTAAGAAACACACTTTTGAATGCATGTTCATGGGTCAATGCAGAAATCATTATGAAAATGAAATTTTATAAGGAATGATAAAAATACTGCATTTCAAAATTTGTAGAATATGGTTAAAGCAGATTATATGGTGCTTTTTAAATACATTTATTGGGGTAGCATTGGTTAATATGATTATATAGGTTTCAAGTATACATTTTCTATGACACATAGTCTGTGTGTTGCATTGTGTACCCACCACCCAAAGTCAAATCATCTTCGATCACTATATATTTGATCCCCTTTACCTTTTTCTGCCCCTCACCACTCTTTCCTTTGGTAACCATCATACTGTTGTCTTTGTCTATGATTTTTCAGTCTTGTATCCCACATATGATTGAAATAATATGGCTGATAGCTTTTCTTACTGACTTATTTCACTTAGCATAATTTTCTCAAGATCCATCCATAGTGTTGCAAATGGAAGTATCGTATTTTCTTATGGCTGAGTAGTATTCTTTTGTATATATGTACTACATCTTCTTTATCCAATCCTCTATGAAAGGACATGAGTTATTTCCATGTCTTTGCCACCATGAATAATGCTGCAATGAACATAGAGGTGCATATATCTGAGAAAAAGAGTTTTTAGAGAAAATTTAAGTACACATTTTAGGAAAGTTTCTGGCTAAAAGTTAATGAGCTAAGTATCTCAAGAATTTAGGAAACTGAGCTGTTTGAAAGTTTAAAAAAGTAAATAATATAAAATTGAAATAAACCTACAATATAAAATATCAAAATAGGCAAAACTTTATTCTTTAAAAGTTTAACAAGAACAGCCCTGACCAGGTTGCTCAGTTGGTTAGGGCATCATTATGACAGGCCAGATTAATTACAGATTCTCCCATAATATGGATTACATGTGAATTATATGATTTCAGGTTCAGTCCCCAGTCAGGGCACATACAACATTCAACCAATGAATGCATAAATGGAAGAGCAAATCTCTCTCTCTCTCAAAAAAAAAAAAAGATTCACACAAAAAATTGTGCGATGTTTAAAGAACATTTATTCATAGTTTCTCAAAACTGGAAAACACCCATTGTCCTTCAACAGGTGCCCAAATTAAAATATAGGGCATTCATGCAATGGAATACTGTGCAGCAATAAAACAAAACAAAAGCAACAAACATGGATGAATAGCAAAGGCATTAAGCTCAGTAACAGAAATCAGTCTCCAAAGGTTACATAGTATATGGTTACATGTATATGAAATTTTATTTTTAATTTTTAAAAAATTTTTATTGTTGATAGTGTTACAGAAGTCCTCCCTTTATCCCCATTGTCCCTTTCCATCTGGTACTAATCCTGCCCCAGACCTTTACCATCTTACTGTCTGTGTCATAGGTAAGACCTTTGGTTAATCTCTTCCCAACCACTACCATTCCCTCTGAGATTCATCAGTCTGTCTCATGTTTCCATGCCTCTGATTCTATTTTATCCACCAGTTTATTTTGTTCACTAGATTTTGTGTTCATTTATTTTAATTTTTGATTCAATTGTTGATAGATATGTATTTGTTGCATTTTATTGTTCATATTTTTATCTTTTCTTCCTCCTCTTCCTCTTTCTCTTCCTTTTTCTTTTCCTCTTCCTCTTCTTAAAGGATACCCTTCAACATTTCATGTAATAATGGTTTGATGGTAATGAACTCCTTTAGCTTTTTCTTGTCTGTGAAGCTCTTTATCTGATCCTCATTTTACATGAGAGCTTTGCTGGGTAGAGTTATCTTGGTTGTCATCCTTACTATTCATCACTTTGAATATTTCTTGCCACTCCTTTCTTGCTTGCAAAGTTTCTGTTGAGAAATCAATTGACAATCGGTTGGGTGCTCTCTTGTAGCTAACTAATGCTTTTCCCTTGTTACTTTTAAGATTCTCTCTTTATCTTGTCATTTTAATTATGATGTGTCTTGGTGTGGACCTCTTTCAGTTCCTCTTGTTTGGGACTCTCTGTGCTTCCTGGACTTGTAAGTCTATTTCTTTTACCAGGTAGGGGAAGATTTCTGTCACTATTTCTTCCAATAGGTTTTCATTATCTTGCTCTCCCTCTTCTCCTTATGCCACTCTCATAATGCGAATGTTGGTATGCTTGAAGTTGTTCCAGAGACTGTACACTATCTTCATATTACTGGATTCTTTTTTATTTTTTCTGATAGAGTGTTTTTTGTTTCCTCATATTCCAAATTGTTGATTTGATTCTCAAAAAATCCTCTACTCTATTGTTGAATCCCTGTAAATTATTCCTTATTTCAATTAGTGTATGCTTAATTTCTGACTGGTCCTTTTTATGTCTTTGACATTCTCACTAAGTTCCTTGAAAGTCTCATGAAGATCCTTGAATAACTTTATAAGCAGTAGTTTTCTTGCTTCCATTTCCTTCATTTGTTTATTTGACTCCATATTTTGGCTGCTTCCCTGTGTTTGTTTCCATGTATTAGGTAAAGCTATCATGTCTCCTGAAATTGGTAGAGTGGCCTTGTGTGCAGGTATCCTGTAGGGCCCAGTGACTCAGCTTTCTGAGCTGGGAACTCCAGGTCTGCCCCTGTGTGGGCTGTGTGCACTGTCATGTTGCAGTTGAGCCTTGATTGCTGTTGGCATCACTGGGAGGAGTTGACTTCCAGGCTGATTTGCTGTGAAGACCAGCTGCTACTATAGTAGAAGAGCTGCTGTGCAGGAAATGCCCATAGGGAGCAGGCCTTGCTTCAGTGTATATAACATTTTAAAGACAAAGTATGTGCTAGATAACAAACAGTGGTTACTAGGGGCTAGAGTGTGACTAAAATATAGCCCTGGGGAGTTTGGAAGGATGATATTATTGTTCTGAGTCCTGATTTTGGTGGAAGTTACATGAATCTATACCTGTATTAAAATTCATAAACTGTACACCAAAAGTAAAAAAAACAACAACAACAACAACAAAAAACCAGTAACATTGTCTATATGAAAATTTATATGTGTACTAGGGACCTGGTGCACAAAACTCATGCACTGTGTGTGTGTGTGTGGTGGGGGGTGGGGTCTCTCAGCCCAGCCTGCCTCCTCTCACATACTGAGACCACAGAGGAAGTCCTACTGAGGTTACTGGGCTGATAAGGGGTAGGCATTAGCCCCATCACCCCACTGCTGCAGTCACTGCCAGTCACCACAGCCACCAGGGTGTTTTCATCAACATGGACTCCTTCACCATGAAAAAAATGACAACTTTCTTTAGACATTTTCAAATGTGTCTTTCATAGGATATGACATTTCTTTCTTTCTTTTTTTATTCTCACCTGAGGATATGTTTCCATTGATTTTTAGAGAATGTGGAAGAGAAAGGGAAAGACAGAGAGAAACATCAAAGTGAGAGGAACACCTTGATTGGTTGCTTCCTGCATGAACCCTGACTGGGGCCCCAGCCAGGGAGAAGCCTGCCCTTGATCAGAATGAAAGCAGACCCTGTGGTCAGCAAGCCTAGGCATTATCCATTGAGCCTAACTGGCTAGGGCAAGATATGACATTTCTTAGCCCTCTAGCAAGGGACCTTTGTTTTTTTTTCTCCAGGAGTGGTGGAAAAACCCTAAATCACCTTATTGGATTCTTATACCTAGGTTACTAAGATTATTACTAGTGGCAAACAGGGAGCTTAGCCAATGAGCGCTCAGAAAAGGTATTTCCTCTGTAGTTCTCACTGCCTCCGATCTCTGGCTCTGACCCTGCCAAGGCCTAAAGCCTTGGGACCTGGGCAGGGGTCCCCCAGCTCCCTCTGATCACCCAGTCACCTGGCTCTGCCCCAGCGCAGGCCCCAAGCCTCTGGCCCAGGCTTAGAGCCTGGACAGGGGACCCACAGCTCTCTCTGATCACCCAGGCACCCAGCTCTGCCTCTGCCCAGGCCCCAAGCCTCTGGCCAGGGCTTGGGGCCTTGACAGGGGACCCCCAGTTCCCTCCAATCGCCAGCTACACCAATCGCCTGATCATCCAGCTCCAACCCTTCCCAGGAGCTCCCTGACTCAGGCCCTTCCCAGGTTGCTCAGGACCCACAGGGGCCTACCTCGGAGTGACCTGGATGCCAAGAAAGTTCCTGGGACCCAGGCTGCTGGGCGCTTACATATGCAAATTAACCTCTATCTTTGTTGGGTTAATTTGCATACTCACTCTGATTGGCTGTAGGTGTAGCAGAGGTACAGTTGACTTACATGTTTGTTTATTATTAGGTATGATATATGTGTATATATATTATTTTTTTCTTCTACAAAGAAAACTTTAATCCAGATGACAACACTGATAAGTTGAAGGATCTAATAATTCCCATTTTAAACAGCTCTCCCAAAGATAAATATAAGAAGGAATATTCCTCAAATTTTAAAGAGGTTGCCATAATCTTTATACCAAATCAGAGAAGCATGAAAAAAGGAAAATTACAGACTCATTCAAAACACAGACAAAAAACTTAAAAAAAATATATTAGCTATGTATTATACAGAGGTGGACCAAAGTACCTTTACAATTATAATATAATTGTTTTTATAATTATAATACAATTGTTTTATATTATTATAATATAATAATAAAAAATATTTCAAGAATAAGCTGTATTTTGTGTACTCATGACTGTAAACCTATTTTGCCCACCAGTGTATATGTGTATGTGTGTGTGTGTGTGTGTGTGTGTGTGTGTGTGTGTCTTTGTGTATGTGTATATGTATATTATTCAAGGTCAAAATAACATTTAAACCAATTTAAAAATACAGTTTAACAAACTTAAGGAGAACAATCAAATATTCACCTCCGCAGACACAAAAATATCTTAGTAAAATTCAATACCTAGAATTGGATAACATAAAAGTTAGGAAACTAGGAACAGTGGGTACTTCCTTGAACTAATGAAGTATGTATATGTAAAATATATCACAGGCATCATACTTAATGATAAAAATGCTGGCAACTTTTTTGTGATCATAAACAAAAGGAAAATATAAAAGAATGAATCTTGGAATATCAGTAAGGAAGAAAAAACTCTCCATTTAAATATACATTTCTTTCATAAATAAACTACATTTCTAAAGCCATATAAAAGGCTAATTCTATAGTTTTCTACACCTAATTTAAAAGTAAAAACTACATGTGTCAGTATATGTTCAAAAACAATCTTGCCTGACCAAGTAGAACAAACCAATAAACACAAAACCCTGTCTTTGATAATTGATTTTTACCCAAGTAAAAAATCAGTGTCAGCCACTGAAAACCACAAATCAAGATAACTCGGAATTGCACCATGTACAAAGTGTCCTTTTTCATTGCTGGAGTTTAAAATATCTTTATGAAAATGTGCACAGTTCAGTAGCATTGACCGGTAATCCAAGGCAACCAAGTAGAATATTGGGCCAATCTCCTCAGTAAATTAATTTAAACTCATTAATATCAAGTTTAGTAATCCTTTTATATTTTGTTGTATTACATATATCCCCTTCTCCCCCCCCCCCAATGTTCTCACCCAGCCTGCCCATATCCCCCAGCCCCTACCTTCCTCACCCTCCAATTGTCTTTGTCAATTGGTTATGCTTATATGCATATGAGTTCTTTGGTTGATCTTTTAATTCACCCCCTGCCCACCCTCCCCTGCCTTCCCTCTAAGGTTTGAAGGTCTGTTTGATTATTCTGTGTCTTTGGATGTATTTTTGTTCATCAGTGTTTTATATTCCAGAAATGGATGAGATCATGTGATACTTATTTTTCTCTGATTGGTTTATTTCCTTTAGCATAATGCTCTCCAGGTCCATCTATGCTGTTGCAAGTGGTGAGAGGTGTTTTTTTTTCCTTTCTTATTTACAGCTATGTAGTATTCCATTGTGTAGAAGTACTATAGTTTTTTAATTCACTCATCTGCTGATGGGCACTTCAGCTGTTTCCAAATCTTGTCTATTGTAAATTGTACTGCTATGAACATAGGAATGCATATGTTGTTTCTGTTTGGCGTTTCTCATTTTTTGAGATATATTTCTAGGAGTGGGATTACTGGGTCAAATGCAAGTTTCATTTTTAATTGTTTTAGGAGTCTCCAAACTGTTTTCCACAGAGGCTGCACCAGTCTGTATTACCGCCAGCCGTGCATGAGGGTTTCCTTTTCTCCACATCCTCACCCTTATCTTTTGATGACTTGTTGATGAAAGCTATTCTGACATGTGTGAGATGATACCTCATTTTTGTTTTGATTTGCATTTCTCATATGATTAGTGACTTTGGGAATGTTTTCATATGTTTCCTGGCCTTCTGTATGTCCTCTTTCAAAAAGTGTCTATTTAGGTCCTTTGCCCATTTTTTGATTGGGTTATTTTTCTTTTGTTAAGTTGTATGAGTTCCCTATAAATTTTGGATATTAAAGCCCTGTCAGATGTGAAATGGGCAAATATTTTCTCCCATGCAGTGGTTTTCCTGTTGTTTTGTTGATGATTTCTTTTGCTGTGCAGAACTTTTTATTTTGTTTGTTTTCTCCTTCATTTCCATTGTCCTAGTATCAGTAAAAATATTTGTACAAGCTATATCTGATATTTTGCTGCTTATATATTCTTCTTAGATTTTTATGATTTTCTATTTTACGTTTAAGTCTTTTATCCATCTTGAGTTGATTTTTGTGCATGGTGTAAGTTGGTGGTCAAGTTTCATTTTTTTGCAAGTATTTGGCCAGTTTTCCTAGCACCATTTATTGAAATGATTGTCTTAATAGCATTGTATGCTCTTGCCCCTTTGTCAAATATTCTTTTAGCATAATGGCTTGGGCTGATTTTTGGGTTCTCTGTCCTGTTCTATTGATATATATGCCTGTTCTTGTGCCAATACCAGGCTGTTTTGATTAAGGTGGCTTTATAGTATAACTTAAAATCTGGTATTGTGTTTCCTCCAACTTTGTTCTTCTTTCTCAAGATTTCTACAGCTATTCAAGGGTTTTTTTTTATTCCATATATATTTTTGGAGAGTTTGTTCAAATATGCCTTTGATATTTTAATGGGGATTATGTTGAATCTATAGATTGCTTTGAGTAGGATGGACATTTTAATGATGCTGATTCTATCAATTCATGAACACTGTATATGCTTCCATTTATTTATGTCTTCCTCTAGCTTGTTTTTAATATCCTGTAGTTTTCCAAGTACATGTCTTTTACTTCCTTAGTTAAGTTTATTTCTAAGTATCTTAATTTTTTGTTGCAATGGTAAATTGGAATTTGTTTTAGTTTCTCTTTCTGTGAGTTCATTATTGGTGTATAAAATGCCATAGTTTCTGGCTGTTAATTTTGTATCCTGCTACATTGACACATTCATTTATTAAATCTAGTCGTGTTTTGTTGGAATCTCTCAGGTTTTCTATGTACAATATCATCTCATGAGCGAATAATGATAGTTTTGCTTCTTTTCTAATTCAGATGCCTTTTATTTCTTCTTCTTGTCTGATCTCTGTGGCTAGAGGTTAGTAATTCTTTTAATTATTTTTTTATTTTTAGAGAGAGAAAGAGACATTGATTTATTGTTCCACTTATGCACTTATTGGTTGATTCTTGTATGTCATGTGCCCTTACCAGAGATTAAACCTGCAATCTTGGTATATCCAGACAGTGTTCTAATCAATTGAGTTACCTGGGCCAGGCTAAGGTTAGTAATTCTTAATAATTCACTTTGTTGGTTACCATAATTGACCCTTAATCATGCATTCAAATGATTATGGCTTCAGATCCAAACAGAAAACTTCTGTCCTTGAGTTACTTTATGGCTCCTCAAGATGATTCTTATGGCTGCATTTGAAAAAGTATCTGTTAAAATTGGTCACGATTGATCAAGCCAACCTACTCTGAAGTGGAATCAGAAAATCTGAATTACCACAGAGGAGTTTACTCTAAGGAGCAGTCAACCTATTCGGTGGAGCTTCACTATGTTTATACTTTCAGGTTCTGTTCTTGCATTAAAATTGTCTCCACTGATGTTCTTGTGTTGTTCTTTGCTTTTTTGTGTCATATTAAACTACTACCCAATGTAAAAAAGAAAGAAAGAAAGAAAGAAAGAAAGAAAGAAAGAAAGAAAGAAA
>JAAGEH010000032.1:12296084-12308308 GCA_011751065.1 Lasiurus cinereus
AAAGAAAGAAAGAAAGAAAGAAAGAAAGAAAGAAAGAAAGAAAGAAAGAACGAACCTGTAGGGTTTCTTGATCATGTCACTATTAACTGATAACTGCAAAAATATCTAAAATGTAAAATTTCATGCAATTGAATATAAGAGATTAGCAATGTTTGGTTAAAAAGTAGAATAGCTGCAGCTTAGGTTTTTCAGAAGCAAGTTTAAAAGATCAATCCTGTCTAATAGAAGAGTAATATGCAAATTAACCATCACTATGTGATAAAGATGGTCATGCCTACAGCCAATAAAGAGGGAATATGCAAGTTGACAGGACAAAGATGATGGCACTGGCCAGAGCCACAGAGCTGGTGGAGACTGGGAGGGAAGGTTTGGCATCCTGGTTCACCCAAGCGACCAAGGACACCAAGCCTGATGAGAAAGCACAGTGGGAGAGTGGGCAGGAAGGCTTGGCATCCTGGGTTGCCCCAGCTTCCTCATCACTGCTGTGAAGTCTGACAGCAGGGAAGAGGAAGTCCCACCCCCACAGAATCAGCCAGAATCAGCCATTAGTCAGACAGCTCTCAGTGGTCTGACAGCCAGGACTCATCATTCACCTGCATTTCAGACCATGACAGCAGAGGTGGGACTATGTCTAAAGAACAACTGTTGATACAATGTAGCTCTGCAGCCAAAAGATGATAGCCTTTTCAACAGAAATGTTTGAAGAGCAACTTGTGTCTGATCTTGAAAAAAGGCAGTGCCTGCTACAGAATGTATCTGAAGAGCAGCTATTGGAAACACATTGCTCTGAAGCAGAAAGCAGATGGCTTCTTCGACAGAAAATGTCCAAAGACCAATGTGCTTTTGAAGTTGAAAGAAGGTGGTGGCAAAGACAAAATATGTCTAGAGAACAGTCATCAACAAGTACTACCAATACTGGTAGGAACAGCCTTTTAAACGATATATGTAAATTCCATTTATTTGGCAAAGTAATAGCTAAGATTCAGAAATGTGGACTGCCTCACGCTCACATATTATTGATATTAGAAAGTGAATCCAAATTATGAACAGAAAATGACATTGATTGTATAATTAAGACAGAAATTTTCAAATTGTAAAATCAAATATGGTACATGGACCATGTAGAATACAAAATCCATATGGTCCATGTATGGAAAATGGAAAATGTTCAAAGGGGTATCCAAAAGAATTTCAAAATGTGACCATTGGAAATATTGATGGGATATCCCAAATACAAACGAAGATCTGGTAGCACCATGTCTATTGGAAACAAAGTTGTCAGTAACACTGGATTGTCCCTTATAACCTGTATTTGTGCCTTAAATATAACTGTCATATAAATGTTGAAGTCTGTTCATCAATTAAAAGTGTCAAATATTTATTTAAATATATCTATAATGGGCACGATTGTGCAAAATATTCAAATTTCTGGAAAAAAAATCATCAGTCATAATAAAGTACAGGACTTCATTGACTCCAGGTATTGTGAGCATTCTTGAGGCTCTTTGGAGACTTTTTGAAATGCGAATGGATGGCCAATCACATGCAGTCACAAGATTAGCTATTCGTTTTTGCCAAATGAACAAAATTAGTATTTTCATACTGATGATTTTGCTGAAGTTTTAGATAGGGCTAAATAGCATAACTCAACTTTGATGGCTTGGTTCTTATTGAATAGAGAAGATTCTGATGCATGTAATTATTATTATTGGGAGATTCCACAGCGTTATGTGTTTAATAATTCTTTGTAGAGAACACATCAAAGGGGTGGGAATAAAGTATTAGGTACACTGTTCACTGTGAGCTTTAGAAAACCAAAACGATATTACCTTAGACTTTTGCTTCGGCATGTAAAAGGTGCAATAAGTTTTGAGGATCTGTGAACTGTAGGAGGTGTAATTTATGATATATTTCGTGAAGCTGCTAAACATTGAGGATTGTTACTTGATGTTACTATCTGGAAAGATATGATTGATGATGCAGTCATCCTTAACATGACCCAACAACTATTGCAACATTTTGCATACATATGTGTGTTTGGATGTCCTTCTGCTGCAGACAAATTGTGGGATGATAATAAAACTAATTTTATGAAGATTTCTGTTGGAAATTACACTGAAGAGAAGGTGCCTGTGTGAACTGTGAAATGCATGCCCTTAACAAAATTCAGGAGGTATTCACATTGCATGGAATGAAATGTTCACATTTAAAACTTCCAGACTATCTTTTATTAATGAATGCAAATACATGTGATGAATAGTATGAGTAACAACAGGCAGAGGTTTTGATAAATTCTCTGAATGATGAACAGTTGGCAGCCTTTCAGACTATAACTTCAGCCATTGAAAATCAAACTGTACACCCCAAATGCTTTTTCTTGGATGATCCAGGTGGTAGTGGAAAAACATATCTGTATAAAGTTTTAATACATTATATTAGAGGTCATGGTGGTACTGTTTTACCCATAGCATCTACAGGAATTGCTGCAAATTTACTTCTTTCATTCCCAATATAAATTACCAATTCCATTAAATGAAACTTCAATTTCTAGAAGTTGAAGTTTGCTAAAACCATTAAAAAGGCCCAACTTCTTATTACTGATGAATGCATCATGGCGTCCAGTAGTGCTATAAACACCATAGGCAGATTACTAATAGAAATTATGAATTTGAATGTTGCATTTGGTGGGAAAGTTCTCTTTCTTGGAGGGGATTTTCAACAATGGCTCAGAATTGTGCTGTATGCTATGCAATCAGCCGTAGTACAAATGAGTTTAAAGTACTGTGATGTTTGGGAATGTTTCAGAAAGTTGTCTCTTAAAACAAATATGAGATCAGAGGATTCTGCTTATACTGAATGGTTAGTAAAACTTGGAGATGGCAAACTTGATAGCAGTTTTCATTTAGTAATGGATATTATTGAAATCCCCCATGGAATGATTTGTAACGGATCTATTATTGAAGCCACCTTTGGAAATAGTATATCTATAGATAATATTAAAACTATATCTAAACATGTGATTCTTTGTCCAAAAATGAGCACATTCAAAAATTAAGTGAAGAAATTTTAGATATACTTGATGGAGATTTTCACACCTATTTGAGTGATGATTCCATTGACTCAACAGATGATGCTGAAAAGGAAAAATTTTCCATCAAATTTCTTAATAGTGTTACTCCTTTGAGAATGCCATGTCATAAATTAAAATTGAAAGTGGGTGCAATTATCATGCTATTGAGAAATCTTAATAGTAAATGGGGTCTTTGTAATGGTACTAGATTTATTATCAAAAGATTATGGCCTATCATAATCGAAGCTGAAGTATTAACAGGATCTGCAGAGGGAGAGGTTGTTCTGATTCCAAGAATTGATTTGTCCTCATCTGACACTGGCCTCCCATTTAAATTAATTCAACGACAGTTTTCCATGATGCCAACATTTGCAATGACTATTAATAAATCACAAGGACAAACTCTAGACAGAGTAAGAATATTCCTACCTGAACCCATTTTCACACATAGTCAGTTATATGTTGCTTTCTCTCGAGTTCGAAGAGTATGTGACGTTAAAGTTGTAAATACTTCATCCTAAAGGAAATTAGCCAAGCACTCTGAAAGTGCATTCACTCTTAATATGTATACAGGGAGATATTAGAATAAGTTTATAATCACTTTATCAGTCATTGTTTGCATCAATGCTGTTTTTAAATATTATGTTTTTGCTACTTTTATATCATGTTTTTGTTTTTATATCCTGTGTTTGTTGTTATATCATTTTGTTATTGTTTATGTATTAATAAAATTATGTATTTAATATACATTTTAATCATTTCCTTTCATCTCTCACACTTTTATTTAGAGAAAAGGCAAATAGCAATATTAAAATTTTTTAAAAAATTCTTTATTGTTTAAAGTATTACATAATGTTTCCTTTTTCCTCCATTGACTTCTCCCTGGCCCTCCCACCCCTCCAGGACATGCCCTCACCTCTCTACTGTCTGTGTTCATGGGTTATGCTTATATGCATACATATAAGTCCTTTGGTTGATCTCTTACACCCCTTCCCTGCCTTCCCTCTGAGGTTGGATGGACTGTTGGATGCTTCTCTGTCTCTGGTTCTATTTTTGTTCATCAGCTTCTGTTGTTCATTATATTCCACAAATGAGTGAGATCATGTGATATTTATCTTTCTCTGACTGGCTTATTTCGCTTAGTATAATGCTCTCCAGTTCCATTCATGCTGTTGCAAATGGTAAGACTTTCTTCTTTTTTTACAGCAGCATAGTATTCCATTGTGTAGATCTGCCACACTATTTTTTTTCTTTAGTTTCCTTTGCTGAAGGTGATGTATCAGAAAAAAAGATTCCTATTATCAGACAAAAATATTGCATGAGAAATGTCCAGGATATTACTGCCTATATTTTATTTTAGGATTTCTTATGGTTTTGAGTCTAACATTTAAGTCTTTAATCCATTTTGAGGATTCTTGTGCATGGTGTAAGAAGGTGGTCTACTTTCATTTTTTACATGTATCCAATTTTTCCAACACCATTTATTTTATAGATTATCTTTCCCCCTTGTATGTTTTTTTTCCTCCTTTGTCAAATATTAATTGACTATAAAAGCATGGGGTTATTTTTGAGTGCTCTATTCTGTCCCATTGATCTCTGCGTCTGTTTTTATGCCAGTATCATGCTTTTTTATTACAATTGCTTTGTAGTACAGTTTAATATCAGGTAGTGTGATTCCTTTGTTCTTCTTTCTCAAGATTGCTGTGGCTATCAAGGGTCCTCTGTGATTCCATATAAATTTTTGGAATATTTGTTCTAGTTCTGTAAGGCACACCATTGGTATCTTACTAGGAATTGCATTGAATCTATAGATTGCTTTGGGTAGTAAGGACATTTTAATGATGTTAATTCTTTCTATCCATGAATACAGTATATGCTTCCACTTGTTTGTGTCTTCTTCAATGTCATAATTTTCAAGGACAGCTCTTTTATATCCTTAGTTAAATTCATATCTACTTATTTTATTTTTTCAAAGAAATTTTAAATGGGATTGCTTTCCTTTTTCATAGTTCATTATCCTATCTAATAAAAATGTAATATGCAAATTGACTATACCTCTGCTATACTCACAAGCTACGCACACCAGCCAATCAGGGCGAGTATGCAAATTAATCTAACCAAGATGGCTAGGGTCACAGAGAGAGCAGGAGAGAGACCTGGGTTGCCCCTGGCTATTGGAGATTAAGGCAACAAAGTTTAAATGGCTGCAGGAGCAGAAGGCTTGGCTCTGCTCCAGGCTACAAAGTGTCATTTGTAGAAAATAAATAAATCCCAGATACCAGGGCCTCCACTTGGGTTGCTGGGGGGTGTCGCTAGCCTGAAAACCACCACAGGCCCCTTGCCCAGGCCATCCCACACCCCAAGGGAACACCTACCCTGATCCAGGATACCCTTCAGGGCAAACCAGCTGGCCCTCACCCATGCACCAGGCCTCTATCTTACTAATAAAAGAGTAATATGCAGATTGACCATCACTCACTCCAACACACAAGATGACTGCCCCCATGTGGTCACAAGATCCTGTCCCTATGTGGACACAAGATGGCCACCACAAGATGGCCAGCATGGGAGGGCAGTTGGCAGGGACCAGGCCTGCAAGAGAGGACAGTGGGTGGTGATCAAGCCTGCAGGAAATGGCAGTTAGGGGTGACCAGGCTGGCAGAGGAGGGCAGTTGGGAGTGACCAGGCCCATAGGGGAGGGCAGTTAGGGGCAAACAGGCTGGAAGCAGAGCAGTTAGGCATCAATTAGGCTGGCAGGGGAGTGGTTAGGGGGTGATCAGGCTGGCAGGCAGAAGCAGTTAGGGGCAATCAGGAAGGCAGGCAGGTGAGCAGTTGGGAGCCAACAGTCCAGGATTGGGCCTAAACGGCAGTTGGACATCCCTCAAAAGATTCTAGATTGGAAAGGGAGCAGGATGGGCTGAAGGACACCTTCTCCCTGTGCACGAATTTCATGCACCAGGCCTCTAGTTGGTATATAAAATGCAACTGGTTTCTGGATTCTTTTTGTGTCCTACTACTTTACTGACTTCCTTTATCAGTTCTAGTAATTTTTGGTAGAAACTTTAAGGTTCTCTATATACAGTGTTATGTCATCTGCAAATAATGACAGTTTTACTTATTCCTTACCTATTTGAATGCATTTTATATCTTCTTATCTGATTGCTATTGCTAGGGCTTCCAGTACTGTCTATAATAATAAAAGCATAATATGCTAATTAGACAAGACAGCCAATCGACATTCTGGACAACATTGTGGATGACCATCTGAACAAAGCCAAGGCTGCAAGGGCCAAGACCCTTGCATAGATTTCATGCATCAGGCCTCTAGTGTTGAATAAGAGTGGTGAAAGCAGCCATCCCTATCTTGTTCCTGATCTTAAAGGAAACATTTTCAGTTTTTGCCCATTAAGTATATGAGTTGTGGTTTGTCATATATGGCCTTTATTAAGTTGACGTATCTTTCCTCTATTCCCATTTTGCTGAGAACTTTTATTATAAATAGGTGCTGGATTTTATCACATGCTTTTTCTGCATCTGTTGATATGTTCATGTGATTTTTATTCTGAATTTTGTTTATGTGTTGTATCATGTTTATTGTTTTCGCAGATATTGTACCAATCGTGCTTCCCCAGGAAAAATCACACTTGATAATGTTATTGATGATATATGACCTTTTAATGTATTATTAGATTCATTTTGATAATATTTTGTTGGGGATTTTAACATCTGTGGTTCATCAGGGATAGTGACCTAAATTTTTCTTTGTTTGTCATGTCTTTATCTGGTTTTAAGTAGAATAATGCTGGCTTCATAATATGAGTTTGAGAGTCTTCCCTCCTCTTAAATTGTTTAGAATAGTTTGAGGTATTAGTTTCTTCTTGAATGTTGGTAAAATTCACCTATGTAGCCATTCAGTTCAGGTTTCTTGGTAATTTATTTTATTACTGCTTCAATTTCACTAGTTGTAATCTATCTATTCTGATTCTCTGATTTTTCCTGATTCAGTTTTCTTGTGTGTTTGTTTTTTAATTTAAATTATTTATTGCTGAAAGTATTACATATGTCTTCTTTCCTCCATTGACCTTTCCCCTCTTGCTCCCTCCTCCCCAGCACATGCCCTTACCCCCTTACTGTCTGTGTCTATTGGTTATGCTTATATGCATGCATATGTGTGTTTTGTAAGAGTGTGTGTTTCTAGGAATATATTTCATTTAGATTGAACAATTTGTTTGCATATAGTTGTTGGTAATATTTTTTTTACAATCTTTTTATTTTTTGGTGTCAACTGTTACTTCTCTTTTATTTCTGATTTCATTTATTTGAATTCCCTTTCTTTCTTGATGAGTCTGGTTGAAGGTTTGTCTATCTTGTTTATCTTTTCAAGAACTAGCTTTTGGTTTCATTGATCTTTTGTTTTGTATTTTTAGACTTCATTTTATTTAGTTTTGCTCTGATCTGTAGTATTTTCTTGCTTCTACTCATTTTGGGCTTTGTTGTTCTGTGTCCACATTCTTTAAGTGTAAAGTTAGATTGTTTATTTGAGAATTTTCTTGTTTAATGAGGTAAACATGTAATGCTATGAACTTCCTTCTTAGGATTGCTTTCACTGTGTCCCATAGATTCTGGATTATTGTATTCTCATTTTCATTTGTTTCAATGTGTGTGTTTTTTTATTTTTTCCTAGTTCACAATCATTATTTAGTAATAAATATTACTAAATAATTATTATTTAACCTTAATGTCTACTGTTATTTAACCTTCATGTCTTTGTGTGTTTCTCCATTTTCTTGTGATTGATTTCATATTTCAGAGCAGTACATGATCAGAGAAGATGTTTGATATGATTTCAATCTTATCAAATTTATTGACACTTGTTTTGTGTCCTAACATGATCTTTTTTTAGAAAATGTCCCATGTACCCTTGAAAAGAATGTATATTCTGCTGCTTTGAGGTGAAATATTCTGAATGTATCAATTAAATCCATCTTATCTAGTGTATCATTTAAGGCCACCATTTTCTTGTTGATTTTCTATCTGAAAGATCTATACATTGATGTCGATAAGGTGTTCAAGTCCCCTACTATGACTGTATTTCTGTCAGTCTGTCCTTTCATGTTCATCAATATTTGTTTTATATGTTTTAGGGGCTGCTCTATTGAGTTAATATGTGTTTACAAGGGTTATATTCTCTTGCGGAATGGCTTCCTTTGTCATTAGGTAGTGTTCGTTTTTGTCTCTTATAGCCTCTGTTTTAAGTCTATTTTTTCAAATGTAAGTATTGCTACCCCAGCTTTTTTCCCCTTTCCATTTTCAGGAAATATCTTTTTTCATTCCTATTACTTTTAGAGTATGTATATCCTTCATTCTGAGTTGGATTTTTTGTAGACAGTATATCTTTATGGATCTTTTTTTAAATTTAATAAATCTTTATTATTCAGATTATTACAATAGTTTCTCTTTTTCACCCCCATATCTTCCCTCCACCCAGTTCCACCCCACCCTCTGTCTTTACCTCCCCGCAATGTCCTCATCCATAGCTGTATGATTTTTGTCCAGTCTCTTCCCACATCTCTTTCCCCCTGAGAATTATCAGTCCTCTCTTTTTCTATGCCCCTGATTCTATTATATTCACCAGTTTATTCTGTTGATCAGATTTTTTATTCACTTGATTTTTAGATTCACTTGCTGATAGATATATATTTGTTGTTCATAATTTTTACCTTCACTGTTTTCTTCTTCTTCCTCTTCTTAAAGAATACCTTTCAGCATTTCATATAACACTGATTTGGTGGTGATGAACTCCTTTAGCTTTTTCTTATCTGTGAAGCTCTTTATCTACTCTTCAATTCTGAATGATAGCTTTGCTGGGTAGAGTAATCTTGGTTGTAGGTTCTTGCTATTCATCATGTTGAATATTTCTTGCCACTCCCATCTGGCCTATATAGTTTCTGTTGGGAAATCGTCTGACAGTCATATGGGTGCTCCCTTGTAGGTAATTAACTGTTTTTCTCTTTCTGCTTTTAATATTCTCTCTTTCTCTTTTGCTCTTGGCATTTTAATTATGATGTGTCTTGGTGTGGTTGTCTTTGGATTCCTTTTGTTTGGGGTTCTGTGTGCTTCCTGGCTATTTCTTTCACTAGGTATGGGAAGTTTTCATTCATTATTTCTTCAAATAGGTTTTCAGTATCTTGCTCTCTCTCTTCTTCTGGCACCCCCATAATTCGGATGTTGGTATGCTTTAAGGTTGTCCCAGAGGCTCCTTACACTATCATCAAATTTTGTTATTCTTTTTTCTTTTTGCTGTTCCGGTTGGATGTTTTTTGCTTCTTTGTATTTCAAAACTTTGACTTGATTCTTGCAGTCTTCCAGTCTGCTGTTAGGACTTTTCTAGAAAAAACCTTATAACCCTGGATTTGAACTCTATATTCAGTCGTTTGCTTTCCTCCATTTCTTTCATTTGTGATTTGTTTATTTGTCTCTGCATTTTTGCTGTTTCCCTGTGTTGGTAGAGTAGCTTTGTGTACTAGGTGTCCTATAGGGCCCAGTGGCTCAGCCTCCCCCTGTTACCTAAGGTGGACACTTTTAGAGCACCCCTTTGTGGACTGTGTGTACAGCTTTGTTGTAGTTAAGTCTTGATTGTTATTGGTATCACTGGGATGAATTGACCTCCAGGCAGATTGGCTGTAAGGATCAGCTATGTCTACACTGGGAGAACTTTTGTGTTGGAGACACCCTTATGAGAGAAGACTTTCAAAATTGCAAAAGCGTCTGTGCTCAACTTGGATGAGGTGGAGTCTCAGCACAGAGCAGACAGCTTTGGCTTCCCATCAGCCCTCCCCTGTGAGACCCCTGGGTCTGAATATCCCTCGGTAATCACTGCAAGCACTTCTGAGAGAAAGCTACCCTCGAGTTTTGCCCACTGCTAGAGAGTCCAGTTTCTCCCCAAAAGAGTCTGAGTACCCAGAAACTTGCCCAGAACTGGAGTTCAGCATAGTCAGAAGCTTTTGTCTCCCTCCTGCTTTAGAAATCCAGCCACACACTCAGCCGCCCGTGTACTCAGCAGTCTGTCCTTTCCACACATGCGTGCCTCCATACCTCAGCCTTTTGCAGCTCCTCTGAGTCTCCATGTGCTTTCTTCTTTTCCTTCTAGTTGTAGAATTTCCACTCAGCCAGCTTTCCTATGATCCATGATGGTGTCCACTTTGTCTTTTAGTTAAGTTTTGATATTGTTGTGCAAGGAAGCAGTTTAGGTGTTTTCCTATGCTGCCTCCTTGGTTTCTCTCCCTGGATCTTGTTTTCTTATACATTTAGCTAGCCTATGTCTTTTCATTGGAGCATTTAAGCCATTTACATTTAAAGTGATTATTGAAAGGTACAAATTTATTGCCATTTTATTTTTTAAATTATGTTACTGTTGGTCTTCTGCTTCTGTTTCTGCTGCTTCTTTTCCTTCTTTCTCCTTCTCCTGTCCTCTACTTATATTCCCCTTTCTTCTTCTCCTTCTTTCTCCTTCTGACTTCCCTCCTCTTCCTCTTTCTGCTCATCTTCCATCTTCCTCCTCTTCCCTTTAACAAACCCCTCTATCTTTTTCTTGTCTGGGAAGACCTTTATTTCTCCTTCAATTTTAAGTGATAAGCTTTGCTGGTAAAAAGAGTTTTGGTTGTAGGTTCTTGCTTTTCATTACTTAGAATATTTTATGCCAGTCCCTTCTGGCCTGAAATGTGTCTGCTTAGAAATCGCCTGGCAGTCTTATGGGAGTTCTTGTGTAGATAACTATCTTTCTTTATGGCTTTTAAGATTATCTCTTTGTCTTTAACATTTGCCATTTTAATTCTGATGTGTCTTGGTGTGGGCCTCTTTGGGTTCATCTTTTTGGGGATTCTGTGCTTCCTATACTTGTGTCTTTTTCCTTCACCATGTTAAGAAAGGTTTTGGTCATTATTTCTTCAAATAGGTTCTCCATCTCTCTCTCTCTCTCTCTCTCTCTCTCTCTCTCTCTCTCTCTCTCTCTCTCCTCTTTTCTTCTGTTATTACTATGATGTGGATGTTGTTATGCTTCATGTTGTCCCAAAGGACCCTTAAACTATTACTATTTTTAAAAATTCTTTTCTCTTTTTGCTACTCTGATTGTTGTCTTTTTAACCTTGTCTTTCAAATTGCTGTTTCTATCCTCTGCTTCATCCAAGCTACTTTTAATTCCTTCCAGTGTATTCTTGATGTCAGATATTCTTTCCCTTCATTTCTGACTGGTCCTTTTTTATGTTTTCTATGTCCTTTTTCATGCTGTCCTTTTTCAAAATCCACCTCCACCTGCCTCCTCCTGCCAGCTTCCTGTTAGGCTCAGTCGCTGAGTTGTAGTTCTCACTGAGTTCCTCAAGCATCCTTTTAACTATTACTTTGAACTGTATATCTGATAAAATAGGGCTGCCTCTCCATTTCACTTAACTCTTTTTCTGGAGAGTTCTCCTATTCTTTCATTTGGTGCTTGTTTCTTTGTCTCCCCATTTTGGCTATCTTTTTGTGTTTGTTTCTAGGTATTATATAAATCTGTGACTCCCAGTCTTTGTGAGGTGGCTTTAAGCAGTTAAAGTTCTGTGGGACCTAGTGGTGCAGGCTTCTTCCTTGGTGCTCTAGGAATGTCCCTGTGTGGGTTATATGGGCCTTCCTGTTGTGAGTATTGATTGCTATTAGCCCATTCATTCATGGGATCAACCCTTAAGGTTGCTGACTGCGAGGTTCAAACCTGACCATAGTGTGCTATACAGGTGCTAATGACACGAAATGGAATTCACCTCAGCTGGATTTGCTACCTGCCAAGATCCTCCTTTGAATATGCTATCTGTGAAGCTTATTGGATCCTGCTATGATGTTATTTGAAATTGGCCACTGTATTTGTTGATTGTAGGCCTCTTGGGAAGGACTCTGGTGCAGGCCAATGTCAGTTACTGTCTGTGTCTGACTCCTGCAACCTGTTTGGATTTATAAGCAGTCCAGAGTTTTTTGCTGCTTCTGCTGGGCTTGAGTACATGTGGCAATGTCCAGGCTACACACCAAGGCCATCACAGGGTTTGGGCACTCCAAAATCCACCTCCACCTGCCTCCTCCTGCCAGCTTCCTGTTAGGCTCAGTCGCTGAAAGAACCTCTGGCAGAGTT
>JAAGEH010000032.1:12308318-12318900 GCA_011751065.1 Lasiurus cinereus
CCAGCTTCCTGTTAGGCTCAGTCGCTGAAAGAACCTCTGGCAGAGTTAGGATGGAGCTAATGCATCTCCTGTGAGGGGGAGGTGCCAGTCAGGCCTCAGGGAAGATAGTGGGTGTGATACCTACCCAAAGTCACAAGACTCAGTCTGTCCCAGATTTTATCCCAACCTTGGCAGAGTGGAGCCACTAGTAGTTGGACAAGCAGGGCTTCTAGAGCCCATAGGTTGGGTCTGCCAGAAACTGGGAGGGTGGTTCTATCAGATCTTCCATGAGAAGGAGGAACAGTTAGTTTCACTGGAGAGTGAAGGAATGGCCCCCTATCTGAAATCTGACAACTCAGTCACTGACAACACCCTGAGTCTGCCCAGAACTCTATTACATTGGACAGGTCAGCTAACTCTTCAGAGCCTAAGCTCTGCAGGGTAGGGTGAGAGGGTGTGCAAAGGGTGGGGTAATTGCTTTTTTCTAGGCTGATGCCACATGTGAAGGGAAGAAATGGTGTCTGCTATATCAGAGAATGACTCAGCGAGGTATCCTGGCAGCTATTCCCCCAGATCTCTCCCCAGAGCCACAAACCCTAGACCAAATATGTCAAACTCAAAGACTAACATAGGCCAAATAAACAAGGTTTAAGTTTAGTCGGCCACAAAAAAACAAAAGTTTCAACTTTCATAGAAATATAGGTTTATTTTAGTATATGCATATTGAATACAAAGGACTGAAATAAATGAATAATCATTAACATAAAATAATAGAACATTTTAATAAAAATTAATATTTTTTCTTGAACATTAACTTACCAGATACTGAATAACTACACAAATTAATAAGTGTAATGCAAATAAACCTATTGTTCTTGTTCTCTAAAAGCGAAATATTTCCTGTTGCACACACCAAACAAATCAGTCTAAGACTGATTTGCTGTTTTTCACAGTCAGATGTTATATGAGTGTCTCTTCTTAGCTCTGTACTCTGGACTGGAGAGCTCCCTTGGGGTTTAGGCCCACACTTCTCAGGGGAACCCACTCTCCTCTCCCCCACAGCTGAGATATCCCTCCAAAACCTCAACCACCACCTATGGGAGCAAAGCCAGCATTTTTTATGTCTTCACCCTTCTACTATCTTGATGTGATTTCTTCATAAATCCTTGGTTATAAGACCTTTTCCTCTAGTCTTCAGTTGGTTATTCAAGGTGATTGTTCTTTAATTTAGTTGTGATTCCAGTTTGGTTCTGGGAGGAGGTGAGTGTAGCTTCCAACCACTGTGCTGCCATCTTGAAATCCTGGTGTGATAGATTAACAGAGGCACATTACTTCAGTACTATTCTTGCTCAAAATGCATTTTCTCAATCCAATCATTAGACAGTATCGGAGAAATCAAATAGAAGGCATTCTACAAAATAAGTGGTCAGTACGCTTCACAAATCAATGTCACATTTTGGAAGAGACTATGGAAATATGACAATTAAATAAACCCTGGGATTCAGGAAAAAAACACACAAAATTAGTGGGAAAACTGGCAAAAGTCAACTATATTTGTTAATATCATTCTATTATGTTAATACAATGCTTTCTATAACAGTACTATGATTAAGTCAGATGTTCTCCTTAAGAAAAAAATGGTTGAAGGGTATACAAGAATTCTGTACTGTGTTTAAAACTTTTTGGTAAGTCTAAAATTATTTTTAATTAAAAATTTTTAAATATCCTAATTTAAATAAAGCAAAAGCCCCTTTTGTTGGGTTTCATTAGTATATCTGAAAAAAAAAATTGGGGTTTTCAAAAATATTGTCCTTGATAAATAGTAATGGAACAACTGGAAGAATGTTGAAAAATTATTCAGTTTATAAATTACATATGCTGTTAGGTCTCTGGCCTTCTTCCTATTCCTTAGCCTCTCTAACAGAATTTCTGACATCTGCTCCCAAGGGGACTCAGACAAGGTCTCAGGATCCTGCTGATCTCCCTCTACACTGCTTACTTCTCCACCATTGCAGAATTGGTCTCTTGAACTTTGGGGACAAGGATGAATTAGGCTAATTATACCCTTTATTGCAACTTTTCTAGTCAGGTCTAGTTTAGTTTTGAAAGGTATGCCTTTTTCTGAAAAACAAAACAAAAATAAAACAAAAATTGGAGAAGTAGGAAGACTGATACAATAAATGAACATTCAGTTGTAATTCTAAGTTTTAGATATTAGATAAGAAAAATAATACTGAGCAAATGTACCTGTATAGGCCTAGTGTGTTAGATATCAGCTCCATTTTATAAATAAGGATATTAAGGCTCATAAGGGTTAAATATGTTGCCAAGATGACACATTAAATATGGAAGTCCAATATTCAAGCCTAAGTCTCCTTGACTTCAAACTAAACTATGATTTTCTTTTATGTACAGGTCCAGTAGAAATAAACACACACACACACACACACACACACACACACACGCACACGCACATGCACGCACACTGAATATAACATTGTTAACAGAAGGACATATATAGAGCAATAAGGAGGTATTTTTTCATAGCATGAGCAGCCATCCACATAGATCTCTTCTTTGGTGCTTCTGTTAGTGCTGAACTCTTCTCTATTTCATGCTCCCCTCCAAATTTTAATTTTATTTTAAATTTCCATTTTTATATTTCCTTTTGACATTTCTGTTTATATATATTTTCCTTTATCCCCAGTTATATGTTTATTGATTTTTTTTAAAAATTATTTATTGTTTAAAGTACAAATGTCTCCTTTTTCTCACATTGACCTCTCCCCGGCCACTCCCACCCCACAGCCCATGTCTTCACCCCAAGTGTTTGTGTCCATTGGTTATGCTTATACTAGAGGCCCAGTGCACAAAATTTGTGCATGGAAGGGGACTCCCTTCACCCAGGCTGCATCCTCTCCAATCTGGGACCCCTCTGGGGATGTCCAACTGCCAGTCAGACATCCCTCTTGTAGTCTGGGACAGCTGGCTCCAAAAGGCTCTCTTGCCTGCCTATCTGATTGCCCCTAACTGCCTCGGCATGCCGGCCTGGGCACCTCCTAATTAGTCCCCTGCTGGCCTGGTGGTTGCCCCCTAAATGCCCCCTGCCTACTTGGCCTCCCCTTACCATCTCCCTGCTGGCCTGGCCTTCCATAACTGCCTCCGTCTTGGCCCTGCCACCATGGATTTGTCTGAAAGGAACTCGGACATCCAGAAGATGTCCCATCTACTTGGTCTAATTTGCATATTACCCTTTTACTAGTATAAATACATTAATACAAGTCCTTTGGTTGATCTCTTACTCGTCCCACTTTCACCCTCCCCTGCCTTCCGTCTGAGATTTGACGATCTATTTGATGCTCTTTTGTCTCTGGATATATTATTGTCCATCAGTTTATGTTGTTCATTATATTCCAAAACTGAGTGAAATCATGTGATATTTTTTTCCTTCGGCTGGCTTATTTCACTTAGCATAATACTCTCTATGTCCATCCATGCTTTTGTGAATGGTAAAAGTTTTCTTTTTTATGGCATCATAGTATTCCAATGTGTAGATGTATCAGTATAATTTATTTATTTATTTATTTTTCTTTATTGATTAAGATATTACATATGTGTCCTTATCCCCCGTTGCTCCTCCACCTACCCACTCATGCCCTCACTCCCCTATTGTCAGTGTCCATTGGTTTTGCTTATATGCATGCATATAAGTCTTTTGGTTGATCTCTCTCCCTCCCCCGCACCCTCCCCTGCCTTCCCTCTGAGATTTGATGATCTGATCAATGCTTCTATAAGTCTGGATCTGTTTTTGTTCATCAATTTATGTTGTTCATTATATTCCACAAATGAGTGAGATCATGTGATATTTATCTTTCTCTGACTAGCTTATTTCATTTAGCATAATGCTCTCCAATTCCATCCATGCTGTTACAAGTGGTAAGAATTCCTTCTTTTTTACTACAGCGTAGTATTACATTGTGTAGAAGTACCACAGTTTTTTAATCCACTCATCTTCTGATGGGCACCTAGGCTGTTTCCAAATATTAGCTATTGTAAATTGTGCTGCTATAAACATGGGGGTGCATATATCCTTGGATATATTCCTAGAAGTGGGATTACTGGGTCAAATGAACCTTCCATTTTAATTTTTGAGGAAACTCTATACTATTTTCCAAAGTGGCTGCATCAGTCTGCATTCCCACCAGCACTGTATGAGGATTCATTTTCTCCACATCCTCTCCGGCACTTGTCCTTTGTTGAATTGTTGATGATAGCCATTCTGACAGGTGTGAGATGGTTAGTCGTTTTGATTTGCATATCTCGGATGATTAGTGACTTTGAGTATATTTTCATATGTCTTTTGTCCTTCTGTATGTCCATTTTTAAAAAGTGACTACTTAGGTCCTTTGCCCATTTTTTGAATGGATTGTTTAATCTTCCTTTTGTTAAGATGTATGAGTTCCCTATAAATTTTGGAGAATTGACCCTTATTGGATATAACAAATATGTTCTCCTTTGCAGTGGGTCTTTTTTGTTTTGTTAATGGTTTCTTTTGCTGTGCAGAAGCTTTTTATTTTGATGTAGACTCATTTGTTTATTTTCTCCTTTTTATTGTCCTAGAACAGTGGTTGGCAAACTCATTAGTCAACAGAGCCAAATATCAACAGTACAATGATTGAAATTTCTTTTGAGAGCCAAATTTTTAAACTTAAACTTCTTCTAACACCACTTCTTCAAAATAGACTCACCCAGGCCGTGGTATTTTGTGGAAGAGCCACACTCAAAGGGCCAAAGAGCTGCATGTGGCTCATGAGCCGCAGTTTGCCGACTATTGTCCAAGGAGATATATCGCTACAACATATGTCTGTTATTTTGCTGCCTATGGATTCTTCTAAGATTTTTATGGTTTCCCATCTTACATTTAAGTCTTTTATCCATTTTGATTTTATTTTTATGTATGGTGTAAGTTGGTGGTATAGTTTCTTTCTTTTCTTTCTTTTTTTTTTTCATGTCCAGCACCATTTTTTGAAGAGACTGTCTTGACTGCATTATAAGCTCTTGCCTCCTTTGTCAAATATTAATTGAGCATAATAGCTTGGGTCAATTTCTGGGTTCTCTTTACTGTTCCATTAGTCATTATCAGGCAGTTTTTAGAACAGTGGCTTTATAATATAGCTTGATATCTCATATTGTGATTCCTGCAATTTTGTTCTTCTTTCTCAGGATTGCTGTGGCTATTTGGGGTCATTTTTATTCCAGATGAATTTTTGAAGAGTTTGTTCTAGGTCTGTGAAATATTCTGTTGGTATTTTAGTGGGAATTTCATTGAATCTATAAATTGTTGTGAGTAGTATGGACATTTTAATAATGTTGATTCTACTACTCTATGAATACAGTACATTCTTCCTTTTGTTTATGTCTTTATCTCTTTTTTCAATGTCCTGTTGTTTTCCAAGTATAAGTCTTTTACATTCTCAGTGAGGTTTATTCCTAGGTATCCTAATTTTCTATTGCAATGGTAAATGGGATGATTTTTTAAATTTCTCTTTCTATGAGTTCATTATTGGTGTTTAAAAAGGTCATAGATTTATGGTTTATTAATTTTGTATCCTGATACATTGTCAAATTCATTTATTAAGTATAGTAGATTTTTTATGGAGTCTTTAGTGTTTTCTGTGTATAATATCATGTCACCTGCAAATATTGACAGTTTTACTTTTTCTTTTCCAATTTGGATGTATTTTATTTCTCCTTCTCGTCTCATTGCTCTGGCTAGCACTTCTAGTACTATGTTGAACAGGAGTGGTGAAAGTGCACATCCCTGTCTTATTCCTGTTCTTAAGAGAAATGATCTGTTTTTGCCCATTGAGTATGGCTGTAGGTTTGTCATGTAAGGCTTTTATTATTTTGAGGTATGATCCCTCTATTCCCACTTTGCATAGAGTTTTTATCAAGAAAGTGTATTGGATTTTGTCAAATGCCTTTTCTGTATCAATTGATACAATTATGTGATTTTTGTCTTACAGTCTGTTTATATGATGTATCATGTTTATTGATTTGTCGCTATGCATCCCCGGAATACATCCGACTTGGTCTTGTTGTGTAATCTTTCTAATGTGATGCTGGATCTGATTTGCCAGAATTTTGTTGAGGATTTTAGCATCTATGTTAATCAGGGATATTGGCCTGTTATTCTCTTTCTTTGTAGTGACTTTATCTGGTTTTCAGATTAGGGTAATGCTGGTTTCATAGAAAGAGTTTGGATTCCTTCCTCTTGAATTTTTTCGAATAGTTTTGAGGAATATAGGTTTAGTTCTTCTTTGAATGTTTGGTAAAACTCCCCGGTGAAGCTGTTTGGCCCAGGGCTTTTGTTTGCTGGAAGTTTTTTTTAATTTATTACTCCATAGTTATGGGCCAATTCAGATTTCTTTATTCTTCCTGGTTGTGTTTTGAAAGATTGTATTTATCTAGGAATATGTCAATTTATTCTAAGTGTCCAATTTGTTGGAATAGTGTTTATTGATTTTAGAGAGAAAGAAACATCAACTGGTTGTCTCCCCACTGTGCCCTGACTAGAGATCAAATCCATATCCTAAATATGTGCACTGACCTGGAATCAAACCTGCAACCAACCTTTAGTGTACCAAACTGGCCAGGGCTATTTATGTTTCATTTTTATACTAGTGGCCCTGCAAACGAATTTGTTCACCAGTAACTCTTTGTGGGGCCTGGCCACTCCCTGCATATGCACTGCCCAGAGACCCTCTGCAGCCGGGGAGCAGGAAGCTCTGTGCCCACTGCCTAGAGGGCCGCCAGGATGGAACACTAGCCTCGTTGCCACAGTGATGAAGCAAGCATTCTGCAGGCCACTCATGCTGCCCGCTCTTAGCGGCTGCTCTTTCAGGACTGGGGGACTCTGGCGGGGCTGAGGGGACTGGGTGCCATCATCTTGTGGTTTTGGGCGCCACCATCTTTGTGACAGAGTGATGGTTAATTTTTATATTACCCTTTTATTAGATAAGATTTTAAATTTAAAAGCCTCAAATTCCTTGTATATCCCTCTAGATCAGTGGTTGGCAAACTGTGGCTTGTGAGCCACATGCAGCTCTTTGGTTCCTTGAGTGTGGCTCTGCCACAAAATACCACAGTCTGGGCGAGTCTATTTTGAAGAAGTGACATTAGAAGAAGTTTAAGTTTAAAAAATTTGGCTCTCAAAAGAAATTTCAATCGTTGTACTATTGATATTTGGCTCTGTTGACTAATGAGTTTGCCAGTCACTGCTCTAGATTGTAAATATCTTTGGAGTAGTTGCCAAGTCCTGCATTCCTTTTGAATTTTCTATGTTCCCCAGCAAAGCTAAGATCCAGTAATGGGCTTTCAGTTTATAATGTCTGATAAAACTAGGACAGGAAAAATGAAACAATATTGAACACTTATTAGTTAGCCAGCAAATGGCAGTTATTCTCATTTTCCTCCTTGCTCTAAACTTATTTAACCACTTTATTGGCTTTCTGTTGCTGTCATAACAAATTACTACAACAGTTAATAGCTTAAACAACACATTTATTATCATACAGTCCCTGTAGTTCATAAGTTCTTCACAGATCTCACTAGGCAAAAGTCTAAATGTTGACAGTATCATTTCTTTCTGGATATTGTAGGAAAGGATCTATTTCTTTGTTCATTTGGTTGTTGGCCGATTTCACATCCTTTTAATTGTAGTACCAAGGACCCTACATGCTACCCCTTTTTAGTCATACCTTTCTCCCATCACAAACCCTGATACCCATGATCTATCTTCTGTCACTATAGCTTATCTTTTTCAGAATGTCATATGAACAAAATCATATAATATGTAATATTTGTATCTGACTTCTTTCACACAGCATGTCTTTGAGATTTATTCAAGATGTTGCATCAGTTGTTTGATTTTTTATGATTGAGTTTTATTCCATTTTATCGATACATCAGTATACTTAGCCATTTATCCACTGAAAGATATTTGGGTTATTTATGAAGATTATGAATAGAACTGCTGTTCACATTTCTGTATATGTGGAGTTTTTTTAAACATAGTTTTAATTTCTCTAGGGCCGTGGTCAGCAAACTAGCTCATGAGACACATGCGGCTCTTTAGTCCCTTGTGTATGGCTCTTCCACAAAATACTATGGCCTGGGCGAGTCTATTTTGAAGAAGTGGCATTACAAGAAGTTTAAGTTTAAAAATTTTGGCTCTCAAAATAAATTTCAGTCATTGTACTGTTGATATTTGGCTCTGTTCACTGCGTTTGCTGACCACTGCTCTAGAGTAAATACCTAGAAGTGGTAGTGTTGAGTAATGTGTTAAGTGTATAATGTTTTAAGAAAATACAAAACTGTTTTCCAGGATGGCTATACCATCCTGCAAGTAATTTATGAAAACTCCACTTTTTCCACATCCTCACCACATTTGATTTTACTAGTTGTTTTTTACTTCAGCCGTTCTAAAAGATATTTTTTATAGTAGGTGTTGTTTTTACTTGCATTTCCCTAATGACTGGTAAATTTGAACATTTTTTTAATGTGTTCCTTTGCCATTTGTATATCTTCTTCAGTGAAGTGTCTGTTCATGTCTTTTTTTCATATTCTAATCAGGTTATTTTTTTATTATTACTGTTTTCAGCATTCCTTATAGATGTAGTAAATATTTTTTCCCAGTGTGTAGTTTGCCTTTTCATTTTCTTATCCTAGTCTTTCATGGAGAAAAACTTTTAGATTTTGATTAGGTCCATTTTACCAATTTTTATTTTTATTTATTACACTTTTGGTGTGTTCAAGAACACTTTATGTAACCCTGGCTCACCAGAATTTTCTCCGTTTTGTTCTTCTCTTTTTTATTTAGATCTATGATATATTTTGAGTTAATTTTTTATAAGATAGAAGATTGAAGTGAGGTTCATTTTTTATTAATATGGATGTCCAATTGTTTTCACACTGTTTAAAGGCTATCCTTTTCTCTATAGAATTGCCTTTGTACCTTTATTAGAAATTCATGGGGGTATATTTCTGGTCTATGTTCTGTTTATCTGTGTGTCTGTCCTTTTGCCAATATCATATCTTATTACTGTAACTTAATAGTATTTCTTAAAATTAGGTAATGTTATGCCTTCAACATTTTCTTTTTAAAAATTGTTTTGAATATTGTAGTTCCTCTACCTTTCTATGTGAATTTTAGGATAATCTTATCTATATAAAAATCTTGCTGAGATTTTTATTCCAATTTTGTTAAATCAATAGATCAATTTGGAGTTATTTAACATCTTTATTATGTTTAGGAGTTGTCCAATTAATGAATGTGGTATATCTATTTAGATCTTCTTTGTGTGGTTTTTTTTTTGTGTATATGCTTATGAGAAAAACTATTTTATTTTTTTCCAGCTTTATTGAGGTATATTTGACATGTAACATTGTGTAAGTTTAATATATACAATGTGATTTAATGCATGTTTATATGATGAAATGATTATTATAGTAAGATTAATTAACACATTCTTTGCCTTACATAGTTACCATTTTTTGTATATAGCGAGAATATTTAAAATCTACTCTCTTAGAACTTAAAAGTACACAATATAGTATTGTTATTTACTGTACATCAGGTTCCCAGAATTTATTCATCTTATAACTGGAAGTTTGTACCCTTTGATTGCCATTTTTCCCACACACACCCTCCAGCACCTGGCAACCAACAATCTGTATTTTGTTTCTATGAGTTAAGTTTTTTAAGATTTTTGTATATAAGGAGATGATATATTATTTATTTTTCCCTGTCTGACTTATTTTGCCTAGCATAATGCCCTCAGGTTCATCCATGTCATTGCAAATTACAGAATTTGCCCCTGTGCATGAAATTTCTGCATGTCGGGGGTGGGGGTGGGGAAGGGTGGTGGTGTTCCCTTCAGCCAGCTTGCACCCTCTCTAATCCGGGACCCCTCAGGGGATGTCTGACTGCTGGTTTAGGCCCGATCCTAGCAGTTGGACATCCCTCTCACAATCCTGGACTGCTGACTCCTAATCACTCACCTGTCTGCCTGTCTGGTTGTCCTTAACTGACATCACCCCCTGCCGCCAGCCTGATCAGCCCTAAATGCCCCCCTCCCAACTGCCAGCCAAGTTGCCCCAAACTGCCCCCTCCCTGCCAGCCTGATTGCCGCCAACTGCCCCCACCAGCCTAGTCACCCCTCACTACCCCCTGCCACCCTAATTGCCCCCAGTGTCCCCCCTGCCTGCCTGGTCACCTCTAACTGCCCTCCCACTAGCCTGATCGCCCCTCACTGCCTCTGCAAGCTGGCCTGATTACCCCTAACTGCCCCCCTCCTGCTGGCCAGGTCATCCCCAACTGCCCCCTTCCTGCCAGCCTGGTTGCCCCGAACTGCCACCCGCTGCCAGTCTAGTCACCCCTCACTGGTCCCCTGCCAGCCTGGTCATTCCTAACTGCCCCCCCTGCCTACCTGGTTGCCCACAACTTCACCCCCCTCTCTTGCTAAGCTGGTCACCCACAACTGCCATCCCCACCACCTGGTCACCTCTTACTGCCCCACCTGCTGGCCTGGTCACCCCTAAC
>JAAGEH010000032.1:12319000-12340778 GCA_011751065.1 Lasiurus cinereus
CCCCCCCCCCCGCCTGCATGGTTGCCCCTCATGGTCCTCTCGCCAGCCTAGTTGCCCCAAGCAGCCTGCTGTTCAGTCGTTTGGTCTTCCCTCACTAAATCCCTGCCAGTCTGATTGCCCAAGCAGCATGCTTGCTCAGTTATTTGGTCATCCCTCACTAACCCCCCTCCCAGTCTGGTCAAAGGCAGCCATCTTAGGGAGTGAAGGTCAATTTGCATATTACTTCTTTATTATGTAGGATATATATATATAACATTTTTTTTATCCATTTATCTCTGACTAGAGGCCCAGTGCACAAATCCATGCACTAGTGTAGTCTCCCAGCCTGGCTTGCAGGACTGGGCTGAAACCACCTCTCCAACATCCCCTAAGGGGTCCTGGATTGTGAGATGATGCAGGCCAGGTTGAGGGAACCTACTGATGCACAATTGGGGCCAATCAGGGAGGAACTGTGGAAGGCTCCAGGGTGTGTCTAGCCCATCTTGCTCAATACTTATTGACCAGACCCTAACAGTAAGCTAACCTGCCAGAGTGTCTGCCCCCTGATGGTCAGTACACGTCATAGCAACTGGTTGCCTGGTTGACTGTCTGCCCCCTAGCGGTCAGTGCAAATCATAGTGAGCAGTTGAATGGCCTTAGCATAGCATTAGACATTACACTTTAATTGGTTGCATGGCCGATTGGACAACTGGACATGTAGCATATTAAGCTTTTATTATATAGGATGGACACTTTGGTTGTTTGTGTGTCTTGGCTATTGTGAATAATGCTTCAATAAACATGGGAGTGCAGATATTTCATATAATCATTTATTTTCCTTCAAATATGTATCCAGAACTATGATTGCTGGATCATATGGTAGTGCTAATTTTTTAATTTTTTAAAATTACAATTGACAATGTTGTATTAATTTTAGGTATACAATATAGTGCTTGCATATCCATGTATCCATATTGATATAAATAATAAACATACATGGGAAAGGGGAAGAACTAACTAAAGTGATAGTTCTATTTTTAATTTTTTTAGGAACTTCCATACTGTTTTTCATAGTGGCTGCACCAATTTGCAATCTCACCAACAGTGCATGAGAGTTCCCTTTTCTCCACATCTTCACCAGCATTTGTAAGCTCTTGTCTTTTTAATAATAGCCATTCTGACAGATATGAGGCGATATTTCAATGTGGTTTTGATTTACATTTTTCTAATGAGAAGTAATATTGAATACACCATTTTATATATGTGTGGGCCATTTGTATATCTTCTTTGGAAAAATGTCTATTCATGTCCTTTGCCCATTTTTAAATTGATTATTTGTTTTTTTGCTTTCAAGTTGTATGAGTTCTTTATATAGTTTGAATATTTATTCCTTTTCAGATCTATGGTTTTCAGACATTTTCTTCCATTCCATAGGTTGCCTTTTTATTTTGTTGGTTGTTTCTTTTGCTGTGGAGAAGCTTTTTAGTTTATAGTCCCATTTTTTATTTTTATTTTGTTGCCAGTGCATTTATTATCATAAAAACACAACAGTGCTGATACCAGTGTCAAGGTACTTTTTCTCATATTTTCTTCTGGATTTTTATTGTTTCACTAGAGGCCTGGTGCACAAAATTTGTGCATGGAGGGAGGTGTCTTTCAGCTCAGCCTGCTCCCTCTCCAATCTGGGACTCCAAGTAGGATCAGGCCTAAAAGGGCAGTCGGACATCCCTCTCACAATCCAGGACTGCTGGCTCATAACTGCTCACCTGCCTGCTTTCTTAATTGCCCCTAACTGCTTCTGCCTGCCAGCCTGATCACCCTCTAACCATTCCCCTGCCAGCCTTAGTGATGCCTAACTGCTCCCCTGCCAGCCTGTTTGCCCCTAACTGCCCTCCCCTGTGGGCCTGGTCACCCCTAAATGCCCTTCTCTGCTGGCCTGATCACCTATAGTTGCCCTCCCTTGCAGGCCTGGTCTCTGTTAACTGCCCTCCCTTGCTGGAAATCTTGTGGTGGCCATCTTATGTCCACATGGAGGCAGGATCTTTTGACCACATGGGGGAATTCATCTTGTGTGTTGGAATGATGGTCAATCTGCATATTACTCTTTTATTAGATAGGATAGAAGCCTGGTGCACAGGTGAGGCCAGCTGGTTTGCCCTAAAGGGTGTCCTGGATCAAGGTGGGTGTTCCCTTGGTGCATGGGGTGGCCTGGGTGAGGGACCTGCGGTGGTTTGCAGGTCAGCCACGCCCCCCGGCGACCCAAGTAGAGGCTTTGGTATCTGGGATTTATTTATTTTCTACAAATGAAACTTTGTAGCCTGGAGCGGAGCCAAGCCTTCTGCTCTTGCAGCCATTCAAACTTTGTTGCCTTAAGCGGAGGCCTGGGCTGGCCAGGGTGTGCAGAAAGCTTGGCTTCCTCCATCGCTAGGGGCAAACCCAAGCCTCCCTCCTTCTCTCTGTGTGACCATAGCCATCTTGGTTGGGTTAATTTGCATACTCGCTCTGGTTGTGTGGTGGGTGTGGCTTGTGGGTATAGCAGAGGTATGGTCAATTTGCATATTACTCTTTTATTAGATAGGATGCTATATTAACATGTAGTCTATTTCAAGTTAATTTTTGTGAGTTGTGTGAGATAGGAGTCCAATTTTATTGTTTTGCATGTGGATGTCTAGTTTTCCAACACCATTTTTTGAAGAGACTATATTTTAGCCTCATTGAGAATTCTTGCTCCTCTGTCAAATATTAGATGACTACTATATGCAGGAATTTACTCTGGGCTCTCCTTCTTTTCCATTAGTCCAGTGGTCAGCAAACTACGGCTCGCAAGCCACATGTGGCTCTTTGGCTCCTTGAGTGTGACTCTTCCACAAAATACCATGGTCTGGGCAAGTCTATTTTGAAGAAGTGGTGTTAGAAGAAGTTTGAGTTTAAAAAATTTGGCTCTCAAAAGAAATTTGAATCATTATACTGTTGATATTTGGCTCTGTTGACTAATGTGTTTGCCGACCACTGCATTAGTTTATGTGTCTGTTTTTAGGCCAGTTACATAATGTTTTGATTACTATAGCCATGTGGTATAGTTTGAAATCCGGAAGTGTGATATCTCCTGCATTGTTCTTACTTCTTAAGATTGCTTTGGAAGTTTGGGGTTTTTTGTGATGCCATATAAATTTAAGGTTTTTCCTATTTCTATAAAAAATATACATTAGGGATTTTGATAGGGATTGTATTGAATCTATAGATGGCTATGAGTAGTATGACATTTTAACATTATGAATTCTTCCAAAAATCATGAACACAGGATATCTATCTATCTATCTATCTATCTATCTATCTATTTGTCTCTTCTTCAGTTTCTTTCATAATTGTCTTATAGTTCTTAATGTACAAATCTTTAACCTCCTTCTTGTTTATCCCATGTATTTTTTGTTTTGTTTTGATGCTATTGTAAATGAGACTTTTATTTCTCTTTCAAATAGTTCACTAATGTGTAAGAATGCAGCTTATTTTTGTATGTTGGTTTTTTTATACTGCTGCCATAGATCATTTTTGTTCAGTGCTTTCTCTTTCAAAATAAAGATAATGAACATGTTTTCTGAAATTTACACCTATACATTCATTTTTTGGGAGGAGACACTGTTGGAGACACTGTGTGAGATAGGAGAAATTTAATTAATTTCTATTTGTTTTTTCCATTTGTTCACTGATGTTAAATAATAAGCAATATGACTGATTTTTGTGTGTTGATCTTGGATCCTGTGAATTTGGTAGTTCTAGGAATTTTTTGTAGATTTCCATGGGAATTTCATGAGGATAATCTTTTCAAATACAGATAGCTTGATTTCCTTTTTTCTTTTCTGTACATCTTATATTTTTATTGATTTATTACAAATTGTCAGGAGTAGAGAATTCAAGATGGCAGCATAGGTGAGCACCTAAACTGCTGCCTCGCACAACAGTTTTAAAACTACAACTAAAGACAGAACAGACATCATCCAGAACCACAGGAAAGCTGGCTGAGTGGAAATTCTACAACTAGAAGGAAAGAGAGGGGCTCACGGAGACCCAGAGGAGCTGCAAAATGCTGAGGTACAGAAACACGCACATGAAGAGAGCAGGTGCCGGATTGCCTAGCTGGCTTCATCTGGCAGGAGGGCGACAGAGACTCCCAACTGCACTGAACCCCTTATCCTATGGCACTGAATCCCAGGTATGGCCAAAAATCATACGGAGGGAGTTTGTACTGTGAAAAGGGAAAAGTGCATGGAAATTTAGGGGAGCCGCAAAAGTCTGCGGGCGCACACTCCACTGTGTGCAGAGGATGGAGTGCTGATTGTGCCGCTGGCTTGTGGGTAGGAGACAGAGCATACAGACTGTGCCACTTCTAACTCCACTAAACGGCACTTTCGGGCGAGATCCTGGGGACCCAGACTCATATGGTCCCAGAGCGCAGGGGAGCTGAAAAACTGGTGGTCTAGAGGCACTGCGCATGCGCACAGGGACCCCTCCAGCGATTACCCACAGTCAAATGAGACCCAGGGGCCGCATAAGGTAGGGCTGACTGGAAGGCAAGGCAATCTGTTAAGGCCTGGGACTCCACCCCTCCCCAAGCTCAACAGAGAGGCTTTTGCAGTTTTGCAAGTTTTGTATCATAAGTCTGAATCCAACACAGAAGTTCTCCTAGCATAGTGAAAATGTGGAGACAAAGGAAGAGATCACAAACAAAAGAAGTGGAGGAAAACAAACGATTGGATATAGAGTTCAAAATCATGGTTATAAGGTTTTTCAAGAATCTCCTACAAAAGATGGATAAATTTAGCGAGACACAAGAGGAGATGAAAAAGGAGCAACTAGAGATGAAAAAGGACCAACTAGAAATTAAACATATACTGTCTCAAATAAAAAAAATATTATATAGAGACCTAACAGCAGACTAGAGAAAGGCAGGAATCAAGTCAAAGATTTGAAATATAAATAATTAGAAAACACTCAACTGGAAAAGCAAGAAGAGAAAAGAATCCAAAAATGTGAAGATAATTTAAGGAGCCTCTGGGACAGCTTCAAGCGTACCAACATCAGAATTGTGGGGGTGCCAGAAGAAGAGAGAGAGCAAGATACTGAAAACCTATTTGAAGAAATAATGACTGAAATCTTCCCACATCTGGTGAAAGAAATAGATTTACAAGTGCAGGAATCACACAAAACCCCAAATAAAAGGAATCCAAAGAGGACCACACCAAAACATATCATAATTAAAATACCAAGAGCAAAAGACAAAGAGAGAATATTAAAAGCAGCAAGAGAAAAACAGTTAATTACCTACAAGGGAGCACCCATATTAGTGTCAGCTGATTTCTCAACAGAAACTATGCAGGCCAGAAGGGAGTGGCAAGAAATATTCAACGTTATGAATAGCAAGAACCTATAACCAAGAATACTCTATTCAGCAAAGCTATCATTCAGAATTGAAGGGCAAATAAAGAGCTTCACAGATAAGAAAAAGCTAAAGGAGGTCATCAACACCAAACCAGTATTATATGAAATACTGAAAGATACTCTTTAAGAAGAGGAAGAAGAAAAAGGTAAAAGATAAAAAAATATGAACAACAAATACATATCTATCAACAAGTGAATCTAAAAATTAAGTGAATTAAAAATTTGAGAAACAGAATAAACTGGTCAGTATAATAGAATCAGGAAAACATATAGGATGTGGACTGATAATTCTCAGGGGAAAAGGCATGAGGGGCGTGCAGGGAGAGACTGGACAAAAATAATACACCTATGGATGAGGTCAATGCTGGGGGAGGTAAGGGTAGAGGGAGGCGTGGGAGGTGGGTGGAGGAGAGCTATGGAGGGGAAAAAAAGAGAAAGAAATGTAATAATCTGAACAATAAAGATTTAATTTAAAAAAAGAGTAAAAACAAATTTTCAGGAGTGGTGAGGATGGAGATTTTCCTTTTTTCCCATTTTAGAAGGTAAGTATTCAGTCTTTTACCTTTAAGAGTAATGTTAGCTATAGTTTTGTTTAGTTTCCTCTTATCAACTAAATTATCAACTAGTTTTCTGAGAGTTTTCAGCCTGAACAGATGCTGAATTTTTTTCAAATTTAAATGCTTTTTCTCCTCACTTGATATGATTTTGTGTCTGCTTCTTTAGCCTGTTAATGCAGTAAAATCCATTTTCCAAATATTGAACCACCTTTGGATTCCATAGTGGAAAGCCCCACTTAGTCTTCTTTTTTTAATATATTGACTTGGTAATGTAATATATTGTTGAAGATTTTTGAATGAGAGATATTGGTCTATAATTTTCTCTCTTTTTTATATTGTTATTATATGTATTTGGTATCAAGGTAATCCTCACCTCATAAAATGAATTGGAAAGTGTTCCTTTCCTTTTTTATTTTCTTGAAAAGATCGTTTAAATTTATTGCTATTTCTTCTTTAAGTGTCTAGGTCTAGGGTTTTGTTTGATTTGGGTTTAAAGAAAGGTTTTAAACTATAAATTCAGTCTTTAAAATAGTTATAGGTATATTTAGGATAGCCATTTTATCTTTTTAAGTTTTAGTAGCTTCTAGTTTTGAGAAATTGATAGAAGTTTTCAAATTTATGTTAAATATGTGAATCGTACAAGTCTGCTTTTAGGAAAATAGCTAATAATTACATAGCACTTACTATATGCCTGGTATAGTACTAAGGACATACTCTTATAATTAATTTAATCCTGACAACCTATCCTAAGAGGTACTTTTATTAATCCTCCTGATTTCTATTTTGTAAACTGATTATGTACTGACTCACAGGTTGCTTAGTGGGCATATAAAATTTTTCATTTTAAGTATAAGTAGTTACAATGTTTAATATCTGACATATTGAAAACATTGACTTTTACTTTACTTTCTATTTAATTATTTTTTCTTTTTAAACTTACTGGAATGGCATTGGTTAATGAGGTTATATAGGTTTCAAGTGCTTATTTCTATGATACATGATCTATATATAGGGTGATAATAAGGATATATGATGATGGTAGATGGGTTGACTATGGGTGGTGGGCAAACTTACTATCAGTCATTTAATATCTACTATCAGTCATTTTTAAGAATATGAATAAACTCTTTATTAAGAGTCAGAAATACATATTATAATGTTTACTATTTGAACTCAGAATAGGCCCAGTATTATTTTTAAATATCTGCTGGCTTTGTAGTGGTATCCCCTATTCATTTCTAATATTAGTAAATTGTGGCATCCCTCTTTTTTATTAGTCTTACTGCAGATTTGTCAATTTTATTGATCTCTTCAAAGAATTAGCTTTTTTGTTTCATTTTTTACTCTATTTTGTTTTTAATTTTATTGTTTTCTGCTCTTTATTACTTCCTTCTCTTTGTGCTGGGTTTTTTGGTTTTGTTTGTTTTGTTTGTTTGTTTGTTTGCTCTTCTTTAAAAATCTATATTTGTATTGATTTCAGAAAGGAAGGAAGAGGGAGAGAAAAATAGAAACATAAGTGATAAGAGAGAATCGTTGATCAGATGCCTCCTGCATACCCTCATACTGGGGATCAAGCCCACAACCTGGGCATGTGCCCTTAACAATAATCAATCCAGGACCCTTCAGTCTGCAGGCTCTATCCACCAAGCCAAACTGGCTAGGGCTGTTTTTATGTTTTAACAAAGATACTAGGATTTTGATTTAAGACTTTCTTTCATACCATAAATATCTATACTAATAAAAGGGTAATATGCTTATTAGACCAGGTGACTGGACGTCTGACTTTCTTCCAGACAGTTGGGAGGTGACCAGGCCAGCAGGGGGACAGTTGGGGGATGACCAGGCCAGCAGGGGGACAGTTAGGGGGCAATCAGGCAGGCAGGCAGGTAAGCAGTTAGTAGCCAGTGGTCCCAGATTGTGAGAAGGATCCCTGATTGGAGAGGGTGCAGGCGGGGCTGAAGGACTATTACCACCACCACCCCCCCCCCCCGCCGCCCAGCACGAATTTCTTGTGCCAAGCCTCTAGTCCTATATAATAAAATTCTAATATGCAACCTGATTAAATGGTGAAACAACCAGTTGCTATGATGGGCACTGACCACCAGGGGGCAGATTATCTTACCTTTATGCTATTGATATCTACTTTAAATTCATTATAGTGAGAGAACATACTTTATATGATATCATTATTTAAAATATTTAAGTTGTCATTAATGTGTATTGATGTCTCTAGTTATAATCATAGATTTGCCTCTATACTCTGTTCTGTCAGTTATGTATTTTGAAGCTCTATTACTGGATGCATACCTACTTAAGATTATGTCTTCTTGGTAAATTAGCTTTTATCAGTATGTTTCTCTGTATCTTAGATAATTTTCTTAGCTTCAAAATCTACTTTCATATTAAAACTGAGGGGCAATCAGGACCAGCAGCCACTGCTCACACCTGCTGAAGGCACTGAGCAATTGGGAACAGTGCTGGGCACTGGCAGTGGGTATGAGCAGAAGCTCCAGAGCCAGCAGCAGGTGTGAGCAGGGCCATCGCCAGCAGCAGGTGCAAGCAGCAGGTGGTCCTGATCACCCCTCAGGAACAGGGTGAAGTGGAGAAGCTCTGAGGGACGATCAGGGCTGGCAGCCACCACTCATACCCACGGACGGAGCTGAGCAATCAGGGCTGGCACCAGGCACCAGCAGCAGGTGTGAGCACCAGGCAGGACCATGGTGTGTAGGAGCAAAGAATATTCAGTACCACCAGAGGCTCACCCCACTGAAACTGACAAGCACCCTGCCTTGGTCTGGTGCCCCCATCACCTGTGCCACCATCCCACTGCGGCCAATGCCCACCATGTTCCACATGTGCCTCCTGGTGGTCAGCACGCGTCATAGTGACTGGTTGTTCGGTTGTCCAGTTGTTCCACCTTTTGGCTTATTTGCATATTAGCCTTTTATTATATAGGATAATTACCCTGCCTTTCTTTCAATGAGTGTTTCATTGGTATATTTTTTACATCCTTTTACCTTTAACCTACCCATATTATTAGATATGAAATAACTCTAGATGGAGCTTGTTTTTTTAAATCTATTCTAAAATCTCTGAACCTAATTGGATTTTTAGACAATTTACATTTAATGTAACTTTTGATGTTTACATTTAGATTTACCATTATATAGTATTTGTTTTCTGTTTGTCCTCTTTGCTTTGTTGTTTTTCTGTTTCTCCTTTCCTGTCCTATTTTGGATCATTTGAATATATTTTAGTATTCTATTTTTATTTCACTTCTCTTTATATAATTTTTAGTACTTTTTCCAAGGATTAGGATGTGCATACTTAAATTTTCATTCTAGTTAAAACTAATATTTTACCACTCCAGATGAAATATAGAAATTTATATGAGTCCCATTACCCTCACTCCTTTATGTTGCACTTGTCACATTGACTATATAATTTCTCTTGTTCTCTTTCATTCCTGAAATTTCAAGTTTCCCACTAATATAATTTTCCCTCTTTCTCTTCCATAAGCACGCCAACCAGGGAATCAAACCCTTAAGCTAGGCATGTGCTGTGACTGGGAATCAAATCCACAACCTTTTAGTGTAGAGGACAATGCTCCAGCCAACTGAGCCACCCAGCCAGGACTATTTTGTTTGTTAGTTTACACTATCACAGATGTCCCCATTTACCTCCTCTTTTTTCATCTCCGCCCAGCCCTCTCCTTCTTTTCCCTCAGGCCAGTACCATACTGTTGTCTATGTCTGCTATCTTTTTGAATCATTGTCCCTTCGTAGTTATGTATTATGTTCTCTGGCTCTTTTCAGAATTTTTTACTTTCGTTTTTAGAGTTTGATTGATGGTTTCAGTCTGGAATTTGGAGGCTTTATCCTACTTGAGATTAAATTTACTTCTTTTTTTTTAAGTTTACTTCTTGAATATATTGATTTGCATCTTCTATTAAATTTTGGAAATTTTTAAGTATTTGGTTTTTGATTCATATTTCTATAGTAGGGACAGTAGGGTGGGAAGAGCAAAGATCAGGGTCAAAGAAGACACAAAATGAGAGAAATGTTTTGCTCTGTTTTTATGTTTTAACAAAGGTACTAAGATTTTGAACTGATTTTTAAATAACTAGATGAGTGGAAGTTATTCAGATGGAAAGGGTAATGGATCCTAAACAGAGAGAACAAGTTGAGGAAAGGCATGTACAAATATGTATGGCATCTGTGGATGTGTGTCGTAGAGGAAGAGAAGAAAACAGGAAAGGAAAATCTGATTCAATTAGCCAGTTTGCCGTATTAGAGACTAGTGGCCCTGCGCACATCTCAACTGGCCACCCCGCCCACATAGCCCGTTGCCCTGTCCTCCTGCTGATCAGTTGTTATGTGTCACAAAGTAATGACCATTACACATATTACCTTTTTATTATATAGGATTGCTATAAAATATTTCCACAAACACATGGTTAGAAATGGTTAGAAACACATTGGTATGAATTTCAAAAATGCAAGTTTTAGAATTTAGTACATGTGCTATACTAAATAATCAGTCTTGTATTTTGGGCAGATCTATTCTGCAATTGCATTCTTTTGGAGTTTTAACTAAAATTAATTGCATTTGACATCTTTGTTTTTACCTACTAGGACTTCCATCTTAATGCAAAATGAACAAGCGGTTACCTCTTTTTACCTAAATTTGTGATATTTTCTCTTGACTTTTTAAATTAAACTTTTACTTTTGATATAATTATATATTCACACATAATTCAAAAGTAGTTTTTAATTCACATATAATGCAGATATACTATGTACCTTTTACCTAATTTCCCCCAATGGTTACATCTTGCAAAACTATAGTACAATATCACAACCAGAATATTAACATTGAATAGGCAAGATATAGGACAATTCCATCACCATAGGGCTCCCTAATTGCCTTTTATATACCCACACTCCCCTAACTCCTGACAACCACTAACCTATTCTTCATTTTTATAATTTTGTCCTTTCAAGAATGTTATTTAAATGGAATAATACAACATGTAACTTTTTTTAGGATTGGCTTTTTTTTTCACTTTCCACAATTTCATGGAGATTGGTCTTTTTACAACTATAATTCTGAGAATTTCATGACTTCTTTTTCAGCTATATTTTGCCATTATTTGAAAAAAAAAGGAGTTTTTCTCATCTGTATATTTGCTTTGAAATTTAGACTAAAAGCAAAACCTAGGAGCATCCTAGTTTTTCTTTCTAGATTGCATGTTAGTCATTCATAGTGTATTAAGTCTTATAGGAGAGAAAATCTTATGTACAAGTATCTTTTCTTATATTTCTTAAAATAGAAGAACAAAGCACATCAGGGAGAATGCTGCTTGAAAAATATTTAGAACAGCCTCTGTTCCAGAATATCTTTGTGTTAGTCATTGATAGAACAGGAAAGAGCCTGTTCCTTCAGCAGAGAGAGAAGTATGTTCACATTACAGGCGAGCTTTAGGGTCTTTCTGTTTTCATTAGTCAACATGTTTTTAGTTGTTGAACCAAAATTCTAGCCCCCAAAATAAGGGAAAGAATAGATACTTCCAGTTTTTAAATTGTGGTAAATAAGTCTGGGACCAGATTCTGAACTATATTAAATGCTCATCTAAGGGAAGAGCCTAGATTATTATATTCCAAGGAGAAATGAAGGAATGAAAAAGTGAATAAATAATTGTATTGCAGACAGTGTTTAAATGACTATAACTGTAACTAAAAAAAAAATAGTAATTTCCAAAATATTATTTTAAGCCTTACTATCATTGTTATCTTCCACCTTAATAGGCAACTCTGACGACTTTTATTTTTATTTAAGGAAAAATAGAGGGCATAGATATATAATAATAATATATTACTATCATATAATTACCCAAAAGCATACTATTTATTATTTTCATTTCAGTAGATGTTTGGAAAGAGGGAATAGATTTTCACTGGTATTTATCCAACAGTGATGGAAACACTTCACAAGGGATTTTTGTATTGTCATTTTGCTTATGGCAAGTATAAAGTGAGAATTCTTCAGTATAAGTTAATATCATTATTATGTACTTTATATAGTGTTTTCTTTAATGCTAATCAAAAGAGGCTTGCACATGTTTTAACTATTTTTTTTACAGTGATCATCTTTAAGTACTATTATGCCAAGGTTGTGGGTTTGATCCCTAGTCAGGGCAATACAAGAACCAACCAATGAATGCATAAATAAGTGGAAAGACAAATTGCCACCTCCCCCTCCCTCCCTCTTTCTCTGAAATTCAAGAAAATATTTTTTTAAGTTAATGTGTAAAGTAAATCTGAATAAATCCACCTGATAATCCAAGGCATTTAAATAAATACATGCTTTTATGTGAGCAAAGATTTTACTTGATTAGTGTTCTGTTTCTCCATTCCATTATCAAACTTAGGGAAAATCTAAATAAAGGTTTTTGACTGACATATTCAGTGGGATTTGACTGGGGTACTGATGACTGCATAATGTTTCAGTATGACTTTATAAGTATTCTGATAATAATTATGGTATATAGTCTGCTACTTGTGTGTTTTTTTAAAGGAAGGAAGGAAAGAAGGAAGGAAGGAAGGAGTATCTTAAAAACTTTACTTTTCAAGGACAAATTACTATATTTATAAAAGAAAAATCCAAATTTAAACATAATCTATAAATTTTCTTTTCACATTTCTATAAGTTAAAGTGTCTGTGATATGTGATGTATTTTAATCTTTTGCTCTTTGATTTTAGCAGGAAAGGAAGGACAAGAAATCCTGGGGCCTGAAGCTCAGGCAGATGAAGCAGGATGTACAGGTACTCTTTTCATACTACATACAGTCTTTGAACAAGGTCTTCTGTGGTTCCTTTCATACTACATACAGTCTTTAAACAAGGTCTTTTGTGTCACTGGTTTTTGTATTTGAGTCCTGAATTTAGTCTTTTTCCTTCTCTTTTATCTTGCCCTCGTTACATGTTTAAGTACCTAGGCATATGGGGTACTATATAAAAAGATAAAAATTTGTATTCTTTAAATACAGTTGTCAACTTACAGATTCATAGAATAGAGCAGATTTTCATCTATATGAATGTCAAGTAATCTACAGATAATAAAAAAAAGTGTTTGAATGATTATTTAAACTTCTGTCAGATTTTTTTAAACAAGATTATAAAAATGCATATCTAACTATTTTGAGTTTCATTATTAGTTACAGGATCTGCATTGAATTGACCATAAGCCAGAAACCAGAAGAGGACAAAATAAGCAAATACCATGGGTTAGCAGAAGAACAGATGATAATCATTAATATTGATGAGTTGAATGAACATGTCACAGCAAACAAGAGAATCACAAATTTTTCTTGTGATTTCCGTTAGTGAAAAAGGTCAAAATGGAGTTAAATTATATGCTTCTAGCTGACTGAAAGTACATACTCCTTGATACTTAAGGCTGTTCCTCTATAATGAATTCAAATCATATTTAAGAAGCAAAAGAGTAAGTGTAAAATTTAAATCCAGATCTTATATATGATAATACCAGGCACTTAAATTTTGTCACATAAGTCAGCTGGAACTCTTAGAATGTAAACTTCAAAAATGAATTCCAAATTATTAAGTCATTTCCTCAAAATAATGTATTTTATAGTAGTATAATAGTATTTTGTATATTGAATCATAAATATTTCTATCATCTAGTTTTAAATTTTTATTCTTTCTTACCTTCCTTGATTTAACATATATAGCTTTTTTCTTCTTTGTAGTGCATTTTAGAACTATTCCATATCTACTTATAAATTACCCTTAATTATGGAAGATGAGTTATGTCATAGTAATGTGTCAAAACAAATTGCCTTCTATAATATAAACATTAGCACTCCATATTTGTCAGTCAGTTCCATGAAACACAGAGTAAATCTTGTGCTATTATTAAAACTGCATTCCAAATTAGTTAAGTAATAATGAAATATTTTATCATTTATGGTGCCTGTACCTAAGAGTTGATACTCTGCCTTTAACTTGGTTGTGTTTAACATGCATAAATAAGGTATTTAAGTATGCTTGTTATCAAATATTTGTCATGCTAACTTATACACTATGTTAACATATTTAGTTTGGATGTTTTTTTATTAATAAAAATAGAGGCCCAGTGCACAAAATTCATGCATGGGGTGACTGGGCGGGGGTGTCCCTCAGCCCAACCAGCACCCCCTCCAATCTGGGACCCCTCAAGGGATGCCTGACTGTCTGTTTAGGCCTGATCCCACCGGGATCAGATATCCCTCTCACAATCCAGGACTGCTGGCTCCCAACCACTTGCCTGCCTGCCTGATTGCCCCTAACTGCTTCTGCCTGCCAGCCTGATCATCCAATAACCACTCCCCTGCCAGCCTGATTGATGCCTAATTGCTCCCCTGCTGGCCCAATTGCCCCTAATTGCTCTCCCCTGCCAGCCTGGTCACCCCTAACTGTCTTTCCCTGTAGGCCTGATCACCCCCAACTGCCCTCCCCTGCAGGCCTGGTCCCCCCCAACTGCCCTCCCCTGTAGGCCTGGTCTCTCCCAACTGCCCTCCCCTGCTGACCTGATAGCCCACAACTGCCCTCCACTACTGGCCATCTTGTGATGACCATATTTGACCACATGGGGGCAGTCATCTTGTGTGTTGGAGTAATGGTCAACTTGCATATTATCTCTTTATTATATAGGATAGTGTTAATGAATGCCAAAAAAACCTGCTGTGTATTACTTTTTTACCTAATTTAACTTTGATGACTTATATTAGCAGAATTACAGAAGATTTTGTCCTTTTAAGCAAAATACTATTAAAAAAGACATTCATAGTTCCAGGATTATAGTATTTTACCTTACAATTTGCTCTTCACTACAAAAAGTGAATTCATTCTTTCAGTTTGAAGTACTGAGTACATAATTTTCCTCCCCACTCCAAAAAAAAATATCACATTTGGAAGGTAGAATAACCTTATATTAACCTCAGTTGCTCCTGAAAGGTAAGATCTTTCCCAACCATATGAAGATGATCCCTGCTACATTATTTCCCTACAACCTGGGGAATTAGGAATAACAAACATTTAATGAAACCCAGATATATACTGTTTTAAGAAAAGAAGGATGGAATTAGATGTTTGAGACTTTTGAGCAGTTCAACATTAAAATTATGTGTTGCCTTTGCTTTTGCTACTTCCTTGACTTCTGGGGAATAATGTACTAACAAAATAAACAAAAACATTGTACAGGGGTTCCATCATTGGTTCAGAACTTTGTCAGATCCTTTCTATAGTTGACTTCCTTTTGCAATTCATGAAGTTCAGAGAACTATAGTAGTTTCAGTTTAGTATTCAGAGAGTAAAAAGAGAGAAGGAAGGTTAGAAGGGTAGTAGAAGGTAAAATGGAAAATTTGACTTTCAGTAGCAGTAAACACACAATGTATTATTATACAGCTGTTGTATCATAGAATTGTCCCCTTGAAATGTATATAATTTTATTAACCAATGTCACCCCAATAAAGTTAATTTAAAATAAGAAAAGAAAAAAATTCACTGAAAATATCCTTTGTTCCTTCTAAGCATCCCTTTTATGTTTATATAGTTAATAGTTTCACAGTTTCAAAAATTGAAGGTAAAGATAGAACATCTAAAAATATTTTATTCTGTTGCTAATAAAATATCAATAGCTAAGTAAAACTTTTTTTCTTAGGTTAAAAATTTGTCTATTGTTGCTCTCACTAATTTATCATTATAACCCTATAATTCAATTTGCCAAATGATTCTAGAATTTCTCCTGAAATTCTAGACTTTAACAGTCATCTCCGAGCTTTGTTATATCTTAAAACAAATTATCATTATATGTTTCAGTGTATTTGCTCCTTTCTCTAGTGTTCAAATACATGCTTATCAGTCTTAAACCTAGAGATTTTGCTTTATAATTGACCTAGTCACAATGTGCATTTTCCAACACTTTTTAATTTTATGAGTAAAACTGCAGAATTTCTGGTTTCTACTTGACATTGTCTTGGTAAATGCAGGTTCATGGAGACAGTATAGTTTAGTTGGAAAGAACCCAGAATTTTAAATGACTCATGAGACTAAATTGCTTATTTTAATAGCAATATTTTTTTCTTTTTTTTAAATGCATTTATTTATTTATTTATTTATTTATTTATTTATTTACTATGTGATTTTGGAGAAGTTACCTAACTTTTCTGATCTTAACTGTTTTTATTGGCATTTTTTTTTAATTGAGAAGTTATAATGTTCACCTTGCAGGACTATTTTGAGGAAAATAGATAACAATTATATTGCACTTACTATATGTCTATTATTGTACTAAGCACATTCTATATAAATTAATTTAATCCTCGCAACAACTATAATAAGTACTGTTACTATCTCCCAAGTTTTATATTATATGAACTGTTATATCATAATGTTTACTGCCTTGAACTCGTATTTTCATTGTACATAGCATATAGAATTTTGTACCAACATAGTATATATTTCTTTTGAAGGTCTTTTTTATTAACTTTCATTTTTACAAGAAAATGTGTATATAAATTGAAATTTAAGTTTCTCTTTAATTTATAACCAGGAGGCTCATAAGAATTTTTAAAGTTATAGATTGATTTATGATATGATTATCAGTACCACACAGTATCACAACATAAATACATTACACATTTTAATAAGTAATTATTAAAGAAAAATGTTACTGGAATTGAAGTCTTCTTCAATTACTTCATATATCAATAGTTTACTGATACAGATTTTTAGAAAAAAACAAGTTTGGCATTAATTCTATTTCTATTTTTTTGTTTAGCACTGAAATAACATTATTCTTCTAAGTAAAAAGATGAAATATGTTTTTGTCATAATTGATTTACTCAATTCTTCACACATCTTGAGAATTATATGCAAAGTTATAGTTATCTATCAATACAGATATTTCTAATGTCTAAAATTCAGTCCTCTAACTTGATAAAGGATTTGTTTCCTAGTCATTAGCATCATTCACACCTTCATTTTCTGGGACATATACCAAAAAGTTTTACCAGTACCCACTTATCAAAGGACTAATGATATCTGGTTTTGGATTTTGTTATTCTTTTTTCTCCTCACTTAGGGGAACCTTGTTTAATATATTCAGAAATGATTGGGGAAAATTTAATATTAACTTTAGTGCCTTTTTCCAATAGATTTTTATATATTTTTTTAATTTTACCACATGAACTAACTCTATTTTGATCATTACCTTATAACTAGAAACTTAGTTCATTCAATATCTGGAATTCTATCAGAAAATAAAAGTGCTTCTTAGTTTTCTAATTCAAATAAATATGTCAAACTTTTTGAGGATGAACCTGAAGAGTATTATGCTAGGTGAAATAAGCCAGTTAGAGAAAGATAAATACCATGTGATTTCACTTATATGTGGAATCTAGAGAACAAAATAATCAAAATTGAAACAAACTCAAAGATACAGAGAAGAGAGATGTTGGGTGGCAGGGTGAATTAAGTGACAGGATTAGGTAAAAACAAAACAAAAACTCAGTAACAGACAATAGTATTGTGATTACCAGAGGGAAAGGGGTTGGGGGCAGATAGAAGATGGTTAAAGGGGGATAAATGGTGACAGAAGACTTCACTTTGAGTGGTAAACATATAATACAATAATCAGATGATATATTACAAAATTATACACTTGAAATCTATATAATTTTATTAATATCAGTCACCCTAATAAATTTAATAATTTTTAAATTTATTTTGTGACAAATATATAAATTAAAATGAGAAATGTATAAAGTATAAATAAATATATCTTTTAAATATAGATTATTCAAATAGAAAGGTTAATATTATTTAGATATAATCTAATTTTTATAAATTATAAAATATTTGTTTCTATCCTAGCTGGTTTGGTTCAGTAGATAGAGCATTGGCCCACAGACTGAAGAGTCCTGGGTTCAATTCTGGTCAAGAATGCATGCCCAGGTTGTGGGCTCAATTCCTAGTAGGGGGCATGCACAAAGCAGCAGATCAGTGATTCTTATCATTGATGTTTCTCTCTTTCCCTCTCCCTTCCTCTCTAAAATCAATAAAAATATATTATATATATATGTACATTTAGAACCAGTCTGGGTATAGATAAGCTTATAACTTACTGAAGATGCAAAGTTCATGTTTAAAATACAAATTGTATAATTCTGAAAAGTTAATACTGTTTAAAAACTCATTATTCCAGCATATATATATGTGTGTGTTTGTATATATGTGTATGTATATGTAGTTAGTAGGATATAGAAAATATAAACATTTTACAAATGAAGAATGTTTAATTGAAAGAAATATTTTATAAGATAATTTTATAAAAATATCTTATCTTGTTAAATCTACCTTAATCTATAAAAAATCACATAAAATGCAAATTTTATTATGAGTTCATCTAGTTTAACTTGAACTTAAAGTTACATTGAAAAGACTCAATGACCCTGCTTTACTAATACTGCTTTAATCTCACACACAGAAGGGTCTCAGGCTCCAGATCAATTCTTGGTCAAGGGCAACCCATGCATGTATCTCTCTCTCTAAAATTCAAAAGAAAAAGTATCCTCCTTGGGTGAGGATTAACAGAAAAAAAAAAAAAGGCTTATTTCAACCAATGACAGATGTTAAGAATGATTTTTTACAATAAGCTTTGCTTTGCTTTCCAAGGCTCCTGGAAAGCAATGAATTTTTTAATAATATGGAATGGAACAGGTGAGATCATTAAAGGAAAATTATTCTCCCTCTGGCTATATTATTACATAGCTGATTTCAGAGCTTCCTAACTGGAACTACAATATCCCCATTTTAGTTACTGTGCTTTACCCAGATAAATATTCATGTAAACAAGAAAACTGGAAAGCTTATCATGGTTTTATGTTGCCTTGATTAAGAAATAAAGAAGGTTTTCCCAATCAATATTTTGAATTTTTTTTAATAACCTGGAGGTTTTTATGCCACAAGGCAATGCATCATATTATGTACTAGATTGATGGAGGGATATGCCTTTTATTCTTTGAAAAGGGGAAGATAGAAAATGAACCATCAGGATTCTAAGAGAGCTTATATGAAAGTTGAGGATCTGGAAATATATTCCCTCAAAACTAAAACAGTACCACTTATCTCTTAGTCTTTCCTTGCCCCTGGATCCAGTAACTCCAGTTTAGTGACTCCTGGCAGTATATAGCAGATGCTTAATAATTAATAACTATTGGTTGTGTTAAAAAGGACAGGGGGGGCAGGAAATGATGAATCACCATTACTACTATATCATTGACTCTAAAGTTTTAAACAGCAGCCATCCAAGGAGTTCAGTTACTAATATTATAAAGGAGATTTAGCAAGTTTTAATTACTGCTGAACAAAAGAAGTGCCCATAAATCACCATTTTAATATAGCCCAATTTTAGTCTGCTGGGAAGTGCTATTTAACAAATTTAGAATTGAAAATTCAGACAGAAGTTCATCAAGATGTCAGCCAGTTAGGTTGGGAGCCAACCTAACCCATTACAGTCACTACCAGCATGAAGCAGATAGATTCACTCTCTCGTCTAGAGCCAGTTGGGGTAATGTAGCAGTGATACTTTAGAAAATCATCAGCACTTTGGACCACCTTCACAAGGTGAAAACATCAACTCTTCTTTATTTTAATCATCATCTGAGGCCATGCTTAATTATTTTAGAGAGAGGGGCAGGGAATGAAGAGTGAAACATCCATTGGTTGCCTTCCTGTACATGCCTGACTAGGGATAGAACTCATAACCAGGAATCGAACCTGCAACCTTTGGTGTATAGGACAATGCTCCAACCAACTAAGTCACCCAGACAGTACTATTCTATTATCTCTTGAACCTCTTTTAACTCAAGAAAAAAATATGCCTCTGTCTTAATGCCACACTTAAATATCTATGTAGGCAGAATTAGTGGAAGAATAGCCCTGTTTGTATATGAATGCTAGAGGAGATTAGAAGCTATTTTATCAACTTGGTATTTTGACTCTTACTAGAACTCTTTTCACAAATGGATAGCTATTAAAACTATTTCCTAAGAAGTCACGTAACTGAACTAGAGTGGTTTACATTGAGACTGATTCAGATTTAAAACACAACTCTGAGTAAAACGACACATTAGGTTGCTAAGATTTGAGAGCTAAGGTTTTCTCTTGTCCTTTTTTCCTTGCTTTAAGGTTGACTAAAAAGCCAGAAATTCAGCCAACTATATTAACTTTCTCCATATCTTGTTTATCAGTAAAATGGAATAGAAGTACATCTCTGAAGCTTAAAGGGAATACTGTGAAAATGTCAAGACTTTTATATTTACTTTAAAGATGACTTTTTAAATATGTTTTTATTAATTTTAGAGGCAGAGGGATAGATAGAAACATTGATGGGAGAGAGACATTAATTGGCTGCCTCCTACACACTACCTACCGGGTCTTAAACTGTAATCTGGCCATGTGCCCTGACCAGGAATCAAAAGGGAGTAGGGGAGCTTTTTGGTTCATGGTCAATACTCAACCACTGAGCCATACCAGCTAGGCTTAAAATTATTTCTTAATCAATTATAACAAATGAGTGAATATTATTTTTAATACTCAGTAAATATTTTCTACAAATTTAAGAACAATCTCATATTCTCTCAAGATAAACAATTCCTCATTTAGAAAAACTTGGTGGTGAAATTGCTATTTATAAAGTATGCATTTATTTTAGTAAAAGATGATGAATGCAATTCAGATGCAGAAAATGAACAAAACCATGATCCTAATGTTGAAGAGTTCCTGCAACAACAAGATACTGCTGTCATTTACCCTGAGGCACCTGAAGAGGACCAGAGGCAGGGCACACCAGAAGCCAGTGGTCATGATGAAAATGGTAAATGGAGCTTCACAGTTGTTTTTGTTTTCATCTTTAAAGGAATTTTTCTATTACTCTACTGTAGGAACCTACTATCCTACTACGTATAGGAAACATTTTTCAAAGCCAAAATTGATTGCAGATGGCTGAAGAGATTAATCTCTTTAATTAGTGGAACATTGTCCATGATAACAGTGTAGGTGTAATATTAGTAGCATCTAATATGTATAGTGGTAATGCCACTGCATATGAAATGTGTAGAACAGTGCCTGAACATTGATTTCCATTCACTAACATGACAGCAAGTAGTGGAAATAGAAACTAGGTTGATCCTTACTACCCATTGATTCTTTTCCACTATTCTTCTAGCAAGCAAAACATGGTTGTCTGCTTCAAAACATAATAATTTGGAGACAAATGATTTTTCTCTATCTACTTTAGTTCATTCTGATATGAATAATCACTGTATAAAGAGTAATAAAATGTAGTAAGAAAGTGTTCAGAATCTCCTTAAAATAAATAAGCTGTCATTCATTCTACTCTTCCTCCATGAACTGGAAACAGATAAAAATAACTTGATAAGAAATTTTATGTAAAATCTGTACCAAATACTAGGATGTTACTTAGAAGGTTTAAGGATATATTAAGTTGTAAGATCCTAATCTGATTTGATTTTTCTAGGTCTCACTTTAATGGATATATATAGCTTAAAGTCAAATAACCAACTTATTTAAGGCTTTTTTTAGAGCAGTTGTGTGTTTGCAATCAAACTGAGACAGAGATACAGAGATGTCCCATATGACCCTTTCCCCCAGACATTCCACAAGCCTTTCCCATTATCAATATAACTCACCAGAATGGTGTATGTATATATATATATATATAT
>JAAGEH010000032.1:12340878-12469950 GCA_011751065.1 Lasiurus cinereus
TATGAACCTACATTGATATAACATAATCATTCCAAGTTCATAGTTTACCTTAGGGTTTACTCTTGGTGTTGTAATTTTATGGGTTTGGACAAATGTATAATGACATGTGTTTATCGTTATAATATCACACAGAGTAGTTTCACTGACCTAAAAATTCTTCTGTGCTCTGTCTATTCACTCATTTTCCCCATTTCCCCTACCCCTGACAACCACTGATCTTTGTTTCCACAAGCGACCCAGTGCACAAAATTTGTGCACATTAAAAGGGGATTAATTAGAGAAAATAATTTACTATTGCTATTCTAAGTGTCAGAGATTAAAGAAAATTAGTAAAATATATATGAAAACCTTCCTCCTGTCAGAGTCTGGGGCTCACCATGGGACCCAGAGTCAAGTCCCCACCCACCCACATGCACCTCAAAATCATGTGAGACTCATACCTGGCTGCCCTCCTCCATTGGGCTAGATCCAGATCCGGCCAGTCCCACCCTTGTCAAGCCCTGCTGGGCACGGGGTGTAGTCTCAGGTCCCCTGGCCTGGTGCCAGGATGTGGGGGGAGAAGGGGGAGAGAGAGGTGTTGCGGTGTTGCCTGAGGGCAGGGAGGGCATGTCTTGAGGTCCTCCATCAAGCCCCATCAGGTGGGGGACATGGCCTGAGATCCCCTGTCAAGCCCCGCCAAGTGGGGGGACACAACTTCAGGTCCCCCAGCCCAGCACTGGAAAGGGGGGTGCAGCCTCAGGTCTCCTGTCAAGCCCCACTGGGTGGGGGCATGGTCTGAGTTCCCCCAACCCAGCACTGAGGTGCACCTTGAGGTCCCCCATCAAGCCCCGCTGGGTGGGGGGCACAGCCTGAGATCCCTTGTCAAGCACAGCCAGGTAGGAGGGCACAGCTTTAGGTCCCCTGTCAAGCCCTGACGGGTAGGGATTGCAGCCTGAGACCCCCTGTCTAGCCCTGCTGGGTGGGGTGCACAGCTCTGAAGTCCCCTGTCAAGCCTCACTTGGTGAGGGGGTACAGTCTGAGGTCCCCCCCCTTTGGTGCTGGGGTTGGGGGAGCAGCTTGAGGTCCCCTAGCCCAGCACCAAGGTGGGAAGCACACCTTGAGGTCCCCTGTCAAACACTACTGGGTAGGTGTTGTGGCCTGAGATCCCCTGTCAATCCCTGCTGGATGGGGGGCACAGCCTAAGGTTCTCTGTCAAGCCCCATGGCGGGGAGAAGGGGAGAGCGTAGCCTCAGGTCCCTGCTGATTGCTCATTAAAGCTTCTGCAGCCATCTTTATGATGGAGTGATGGTCAATTAGCATATTCCCTCTTTTTTAAAAAATATATTTTATTGATTTTTTACAGAGATTAAGGGAGAGAGATAGAAAGTCAGAAACATCTATGAGAGAGAGACATCGATCAGCCACCTCCTGCACGTCCCACAGTGGAGATGTGCCCACAAGCAAGGTACATGCCCCCAACTGGAATCGAACCCAGGACCTTTCAGTCCGCAAGCCGACTCTCTATCCACTGAGCCAAACTGGTTTCAGCAGCATATTCCGTCTTTATTAGATAGGATTGGAATCATATAGTATGTAGCTTTTTCAAATGGACTTTTTTCACTTAGAAATCTGAATTTAAGATTCTTCCATCTTGTTTTAGGGCTTGATAGTTCATTTCTTTTGTATTGAATAATATCCCATTGTCTGGATACACAGATTATTAATCCATTCACGTTCTGCAGGACACCTTCCAAATTTTGGCAACTATGAATAAACTGCTATAAATATCTATGTACAGATTTTTGTAGGGACATAAGTTTTCAGTTTATTTTGATAAATAGCAAGAAGCACAATTGCTGGATTTGTATGGTAAGGGTTTTACAAGAAACTGCCAAATTGCCTTCCAAAGTAGCTATACCAGTTTCCATTCCTACCAGCACTGAATGAGAGTTACTGTTGCTTAACTTCCTCACCAGTATTGGTGCTCAATGTTCTGAATTTTGGGTATTCCATAGGTATATGATTTCTTGTGATTTTAATTTGTGTTTCCATGATGACATATGATTTGGAGCATCTTTTTATATTTATCTGCCATCTATATCTTCTTTGGTAAGCTGTCTGGTAAGGTCTTTGGCCTATTTTTAGTTATCTGATTTTTTATTGAGTTTTCAGAGTTCTTTGTATATTTTGGGTAATAATTCTTTAGTAGTAGATGTGTTTTTTGCAAAAGTTTTTCTCAGTCTGTGGCTTGTCTTCTAATTCTTTTGATATTATCTTTCTTAGAGCAGAAGCATTTAATTTTAATGAAATGTAGCTTGTCAGTTACTTTTTGTATAAGTATGCCTCTGATGTTGTATCTAAAAAGGCATCAACCATAACCAAGGTCATATAGGTTTTCTCCTCTTGTCTTCTAGGAGTCTTATAGTTTTGCATTTTACAATTAGGTCTGTGATCCATTTTGAGTTCATTCTTGTGAATGGTGTAAAGATCTGTGTCTTAATTCATTTTTTGCATGAGGATGTTCAGTTCTATTACATTTGTTGACAAAATTGTTTTTGCTCTATTGTATTGCCTTTGCTCCTTTGTCAAAGATCAGTTGACTATATTTATGGGGATCTATTTCTGGGCTCTCTGTTCTATTTCATTGATCCATTTGTCTATACCATATGTCTTGATTATTATAACTTTGTAGTAAATATTAGTAAAGGTAGTGTTAGTCCTGTGACTTTGATCTTCTTCAGTATTATGTCTTCTATTCTGGATCTGTTGGCTCCCCATAGAAACTTTAGAATGTTTATAAATATCCATAAAACAACCTTCTAGGATATATATTGGAATTGCATTGAATCTATAAGTGAAGTTGGGAAGAACTGACACCTTGACTGTATTGAGTCTCCCTATCGATAAAATTGGGATATCTCTCCATTTATTTGGTTCTTTGATTTTGTTCATCAAAGTGTTCTTGTTTTCCTCTGACAAATTTCATACATATTTGTTAGCTTTATACCTAAGTATTTCAAATTTCTTAGTGCTAATGTAAATGGTATTGTATCAATCAACTTTTAAATTTTTGAAGGAAATTGAGGAAGATGTTATAGAAAACAAAATAGATTCTATTGCAGAGTCAACTGTACTTCCCTTGTGTCAGGAATAAACTATGAAAAAAAAAGAACAAACAGAAGTTTAACTCTAGAATAGATAGATTTTTTGTAACTAAATCAGTGACAAAGTAACTAGAAGTAGGGTACTTTAGAACTGTTTTTTTCAGTGTGCCAAAAGTTCCATTTATGAACACTATAGATGATTGCCCCTGGGAACACTGCATTTCAGCTTAATGATGGTGTGCTGATTATTAATCTTTGTATATTTGGAGAGTCTGTAGTTATTGGCATTGCAATCCTACTAGTGATCAGGTACATGGATTCTGCACGTTGAAAGGAAATTAATTGGGAGGTGGCCAGTGGGACAGGATTGGTGAGTAGAGCCGGACACGCCTTGGATCCAACCTCCCGCAGTCCCTCCCCAGCATCTGTAGAATGAGGAGGGTCAATTATTCTCCCTAGCAAAGGTATCATTTGGAATTGAAGGTCAAATTAAGAGCTTCACTGACAAGAAAAAGCTAAAGATGTTCATTACCAACAAACCAGTACTACATGAAATGTTGAAGGGCATTTTTTAAGAAGAGGAGGAAAATAAAAAGGAAGAGGAAGAAGTATAAAAAGATAAAGATAAAAAATATGAACAATAAAGTGGCAACAAATACATACCTATCAACAATTTAATCTAAAAATCGTAATAAACTAATAAGAAAACTAATGAACAGAATAAACTGGTGAATGAAATAGAATCAGAGACACAGAAATGCAACAGACTAATAATTTTCAGTGGGAAGGGGAGTAGGAGTAGCAGGAAGAAAAGATCTCATATGCATATATGCATTACCTATGGACACATACAACAGAGTGGGAAAGACCTGGGGTGGGGTGGGAACTGGATGAAGGGGGGATAAGGGGAAAGAGTATCTGTATTACTCTCAACAATAAAGATAAAATAATAATATTAATTGACAAAGTAATATTACATTTTAGGATTTTCAGGTTACATGGTTCCAAAATTACATACAGTTCATTTAGTGAAACCCAATTTATGCATAATACCTTTTTTTCTGAAAGCTATCCTATATCTATTCATTCATATAAAATTATACAGATAATTTTTCATTATATTTCAATAGGGGAAAGAAGATGAATAATCATGCCCAAGAGATATTTATGGGCCAACCCTAGATCTGGCTCTTAACAACCCCCCGTCTCTAAAATACATGCATTTTTTTTTGGTCTAAACATGGTTATATGACCTCCTAACTACAATGACTCATAGAAAGATAGTCTAGCTATGCACTACTTACTCTCTGATGACAGTAACTATCATTTTGAAATCTGAAAGAATTAACATTAAATAAATAATGACATTGTTACTTATTAAAAGATTCTGTTATTGTATACAAGTCCATTAATATGTATTCATTTACAAATGTAGTCTACATGCTAATTTTATTTTTGTTTCTTGTTTTCGTCTGACCATATAAAAGAAGAAAAGAATTAGAGTCTAGTAAAAAAAAATATGGGACCTTAAAGTCAGACAGCAAACATTTGAATCCTGACTTCGTCATTTAATTATATAAGTTATATATTTTTTCTGAGCCTTATTCATGTTTGCACTTATAAAATAGAGTGAGGATCATTATATTGTTCTGAGGATCAAATATAAACTGGGCAGCCTAATATCTTGTATAGTGCTTAAGGAGTACTCACTGGTAGCTTTGGTAATATTTATTTTTTTATTTTTCCACATTTTATTTTTCAATTATAGTTGACATCCAATATTATTTTATATTAATTCCATATATATAGCATAATGGTTAGACAGTTATATAATATACCAATTTTTTTTAATTTTTTAAATTTATGATCTTTCTTTTACAGGAACACCAGATGCATTTTCCCAATTACTCACCTGCCCGTATTGTGATAGAGGCTATAAACGCTTTACCTCTCTAAAAGAACACATTAAGTATCGCCATGAAAAGAACGAAGATAACTTTAGTTGCTCTTTGTGTAGTTACACCTTTGCATACAGAACCCAACTTGAACGTCATATGACATCACATAAATCAGGAAGAGATCAAGTAAGTGAAATAACTAAGATCACTAGCTCTCCAAATTTTGAGAATTCATCTCTCCATAAAAGGAAAGGGTTTTAATGTACTTAAAAGTTAAAAAGATGTACTAGATAATGTATTATAAGCAGCCTTATAAAAATGAAAGTGATTATTTTAATTATCTGGTTATTTCTGAGTTACAAATCACATGTGATCATGATTTTAAAGGTAACTATTTTCTTTTTTAGATAAGATCTCTTTCATCTCAATTTAATTGTTTTGCTTATACTTTTCTAATATATAAAAACCCTGGGTCCGTCACAACCAGAGGCTCGACCAACAGGAAGTCAGTCCTGCTATGTCTGCAGGCACAGTAACCCAGCACTGATTGCTGAGGGGGCTGCAAATCAGAGCTAGAGAGAGGTCTGAAGAGAAAAGCAGGGTCTGATCTGTAGCCTTGGTGGCAGATGTTGATCAGCATTTGCCTCTCTCTTTCTCTCTGGGTCTAGGCAGCAGACACATTTCCATTTCTCTCCAGACCTCCACTGGGACTGTTGATCAGCCCTACCTCTCTGATCAGGCCCTGTTGATAGGCCCAGAGATGCTGACTGGCATAGAAACAGACAAATAAGAACCAAATCTGGGAGAAGTGTGAGAAGCCAATGCTGCCTAGGAGGCAGAGCTTTTGACACTGACTGGCGTAGAAACTGACCAATCAGAACCAAATTGGCTGGCAGAGGAGGGCAGTTGGGGGCGAGATCAGGCTGGCAGGGTAGGAAAGTTAGGGGTGATCAGGTAGGCAGAAGCAGCTAGGGGCAATCAGGCTGGCAGGGAAGGGAAGTTGGGGGTGAGATCAGGCCAGCAGGGAAGGGCAGTTGGGGGCAACCAGACCAGCAGGGGAGGACAGTTGGGAGGGAACATACCTTCAGAGGAGGGTAATTGGGGGTGAGATCAGGCCAGCAGGGGAAGGCAATTGGGGATAAGATTAGGCAGGCAGTGGAGGCAGGTGGGGGCAACCAGGCCAGCAGGGGAGGGCAGTTGGGGGTGATTGGGCTGGCAGGGGAGCAGTTAGGTATTTATCAAGCTGGCAGGGGAGCAGTTAGGGGGTGATCAGGCTGGCAGGCAGGTGAGTGGTTAGGAGCCAGCAGTCCCGAATTGTAAGAGGAATGTCCGACTGCCAGTTTAGGCCTGATTGGGCATCCCCCAAGGGGCCCCAGATTGCAGAGGGTGAAGGCTAGGCTGAGGGATACTCTCCCCACCACCACCACCCCCCACCCCCAGCCAATGCACTAATTTCATGCACTGGGCCTCTAGTAACGAATATTTCTCTTAAGTTTATAACTAGATTTCATAATGCATTGTATTAAAATGTTCAGTGCAGGAAAATAAATATTGGCTACATAAACTACATGACTTACTACTGACCAAATTTAAAAAGAAAATAAAAAAGTTTTATTTTTTTGTGAACCACTGATTCTTTATTCTCAGTATAAGCTATAGTGAATAAGGGAAGTTGCTTCCTCTAAGAATCTAAAGTTTAGATTCCAATACATTTTTGGTCTGAAGACTCAATTTTCATATGGTTTATTCTACTACTATGTCACTTTACCTCAATTTCTAGAGGCATAAACCAAGATTACTCTATAAATATTAAGTTACATGTAAACTATTGGTTCTGTATTTAAGGATTAAAGTAAAAGATCTTCCCAGTTATATTTCTTTTATAAGGTCTTAATAACTATCAGCTATAAACAATTAACTGAATATCATTAAATCTAACTTCAAAAATCAACTGCATGGGCTATGTCAAGGCTGTATGTTTTGGTTGGGGCACATGTCCATTTTCTTAGATGAAAGAAAATATATACATGAATCTCTATGAATTTGGCCCCATAAATGTACCTAATGTAAGTCATATGTCCCATAGAGAACACATTAGACCCTTTGCTAACATGATAGACAAACTAGAATATCAAGCAAAAAAATTTATCAAAAAATAATAATTGGATATAGTCAGCCTATGTTCTCAGGACTTTAGCAACAACACTCACAAAATAAGATTAGGGGTTGAGGACTGGCAAATAAGGTACTATAGGATCAAGATTGCCTTAGATAGGTTAATGATTAAGTCTGGGAAGAAGCACTTGAAATGGGAGAGAGTACCAAAAGGAGAAAACTGGTACAGAGAAGGAACTACTGAAGACAAACACCATCTATTTACCATGCCCCTATTATAGTCTTATTAGGAACAATACAAATGCTCCTTCTATTTGAGAGTCCTCAGGTAACCACAGGATAGGTAGGCCTTGGGAAAAGAGCCTATTCTATGACATTTGGGGAGCATATTTATCCGACAACTGCTGCCCCATATACTCTATACCAAGAGCCTTTGTCAAAGGAAAGGATCTCCAAAGGACAGGCAGAGCTGATAGTGAAAGCAGGAGATACCATTATAAAAGCAAATCATAAGATCTCTGATGAGCATGATGCCCTCTTTCTGATAATTTTTCTAATGGGTGTGAAGGTAATAGGTTTATATATAAAGTGTGTGGTCAAACTAAGGTCAGAAAGGAATTGTGATACATTTGGAGATGAATAAACGAAATATAATGGGGAGGTTTTGGAAACAATTTAGTTATGAGGCAGCAAACTAGAGGGTAGAATGTCTAGCATGCTGGCCTTTGAAAATCATGCCACAACTTACAGGTAAGCATTCTATATCTTATTTATTTATCCATTCAACAATATTTGAGTTTCTATCATGTGTCAGGCCCTGTTCTAGGTGTTAAAAGCACAATGGTGGAAAAGATGAGCAAAATCCCTGACAGTAGAGATAATATATAGCGTGGTACAAAAGTAGGTTTACAGTTGTGAGTATGCAAAGCACAGAGTTTATTCTTGTACTAGATGCCAAATGCACGAAATTTGTACAACGACTTTGGCCCCCACCACTGAAACAGCCACCTCTTCCACGGCCCCTGCCCACTGCAGTTTTATCTGGAAGGAAGGACGTCCAGAAAGACATCTGGTCTAATTAACATATTATACTTTTATTATTATACTAGTAGATTATTACTTATTATTGTGTTTTCCATATGGACAGCTGTGTACCTACTTTTGCACTATCCTGTACTAATGTGATATGAAACAAATATAAAATATCAAAAATAGGTAATATGAAGAAAAATAGCATAAGAGGATAGAAAGTGATGAAAGTTGCTGTTTGTTAGAGGGTAGAGAGACCTTTCTGAGAATGTATCATGTGAACTAAAACCTGAATGAAATAAAGAAGCCAATCATGGAATGATTGGAGGAAGGACATTCCATGCTTCTGAAGCATGAAAAGACCTTAAGGCAGAAACCTGTTTGATACCACCAAAGAACAGTCAGGAGGACAGTGTGAACAAAGGGGAGAAAAAAGGGGAGGCCCAGGAGGTATGGGAAGGCAAATGTTGTAGCTGCTCGAATAGGCCATAATAAAGACTTGATTTTATTCCAAAGGGTGATAGGGAAGCCTTTGAAGGATATTGAATTTTAACTTTACTTTTTGTTTGTTTTTTAAAGGGAGAGGGAGAGAGAGAAGCAACAATGATGAGAAAGAAGTGTTAATCAGCTACCTTCTGCACATCCCTTAACTGGGGAACAAGCCTGCAACTGGGCAGCTGTCCTGATGAGGAATCGAACTGTGACCTGATTCATGGGTTGATGTTCAACCACTTAGCCATACCAGCCAGGCATTAACTTTTTTTAAAGGGGACACTGACTGTTGGGTAGAGAATAGGTCAAGAGAGACAATAGTGGAAGCAGGGAGATGCTATTGCTAAAGTCCAGGCCAGGGGTAGTTGATGGTTTAAACTTGGTGGGGGTGACAGATTATCACCTGAGGGATATTGGATTCAGAATGTATTCATTTGGCTTGCTGATGGAATGGGTAAGGATATTAAAAAAAAGAGAGGGTTCAAGGATTACTTCAAAGTTCAGGGCCTAAACAATAAATAAATGAGAGTGTTATTCACAAAGATAAAGAAGGAAACTGATTTTCAGGATAGGAGTTAAGAGTTAAGAATAATGTTTGTCATGTTAACAGATGCCTATCACTTTCCAATATTAAGGAATATCGAGGAAGCAATTGGCAATAAGTGTCTGGAGTTGAAGGGAAAGGTCTAAAGATATAAATTTGGGAATTGTCTTCATATGTTCAGTATTTTAAGCCATGGGTTTAAATGAAGTAGGTCCTGATACATAATAAGTACATATTTTCTTTCCTTCCTATATAAAAGACAAAAGAAAGGACATTCTAGTTTGGGTGAGCATGAGGCAAGTAGTACTTGAGTTAAGCTTTTGAAAGATAAGTAGAATTTTAAAAGAAAGAAATAAAAGGGAACATAGCTATGAAATAGGGAATAGTATAAATAAAAGCAAGAAGAGAGAGAGAAGAGCGATGTATGTGCAGAAAACAGATTCAATAAATGAGTGAGGCAGGAACTTTTAGAAAACTGGTAAAGAATAAGCCTTCAAACTTGGAATCTGTAAACTCAGAATCTGTATTCAGGGGTTGATAGGAATCCTTTGGAAGTTTCTGAGCAGGATTTGATTAAATTCAAGCAATTTTGAGTTGATTTGTTTTTTCAGGGGTGGGGACACAGTTATTTTTTATTTAGGGCTTTATAACCCAAAGCAAGATATGAGAGCTAGTTTAAGAAGAGATTGCAATTTTTTTTAAATATATTTTATTGATTTTTTTACAGAGAGGAAGGGAGATGGATAGAGAGTTAGAAACATCGATGAGAGAGAAACATCGATCAGTTGATTCCTGTATGCCCCCCTACAGGGGATGTGCCTGCAACTAAGGTACATGCCCTTGACCGGAATCGAACCTGGGACCTTTCAGTCTGCAGGCCGAAGCTCTATACACTGAGCCAATCCAGTTTCAGCGAGATTGCAATTTTGAAACAAGAAATCTGTACAACTCCTCCAGGCAGTGGCTGTAAAGGAAGTAGCTGTGTCTCAGAAACTTGTTCCCATAGGTTCTTAACACTTTTGTACCCCTGATATTCACAAAGTTAGGCATTTTGTGAGCTCAAATCAATTCAAGCAGTGTTTTCCTAAGATTATGGATATAAGATATATTTGTAATACATAAAGTGGAGATTTGATGAATGAGACAGAAAGCTATTATAATCATATTTGGCTGGAAAAGAACTTTTTTTTTTAATCATCAAATTTAGAAATATCAAACGTGTAAGAGGATAAAATACTAAAAAAGCCTGACCTTATCTCCTATTCAGGAGATCTTGTTCTTCTATTGAGTTTAGACAGGTTACTGAATGTTCTTGACCTCAATTTTTTTATCTGCAAATTAGGGGGCTAATTTTTATAATTCCTAGTAGTGTATATATTATTTTTGCCAAAGACTATTATTGCTTAATAAAATATGATTCTGATGCTTTAAATTAGAAAGTATAAATTTTTCTCTATGTCAAAATTCTGTTCCCAGTATCACCCTCCTTTTTGCTAATATTTCAACTGTTAGGGTTTTGTAACTGCTATAATTTAAGGCCTTTAAGAAACAAAATAATCACCAGAACATTTTAGCAAATTGAATGTTCTTTATATTTTTGCTTTATAAATAAGATGCCCATTCTTTTTTACAGAGACATGTGACACAGTCTGGAGGCAATCGTAAATTCAAGTGCACTGAATGTGGAAAAGCTTTCAAATACAAACACCATCTAAAAGAGCACTTAAGGATTCACAGTGGTAAGTAATTGTTATCTTCCTACACCTTGAATACTATAGTATACATGGAAATAAATATTATAACATGTGATCTACACACATGATTAGAAACTTCTTGCTTTCTTTTAGGATGCAGATGAATCTGGAGAAATTTTCAGTTTATAAATGGTATTTTATTGGAGTTTTAATCTATAACTAAGGTATATCAAGTTAATATGATACATTCAAAATTTCCTTATCAGAATACATTTTCAAACTAAAAACACTTCAGCTTTCTGATGAATGTTAATTATTTAGCCTCTTTTGCACAGTTAAGAACTAAAAAGGATATAGAGTAGAATTTACACAAGGAAATAAGGAGATGAAGACATTATTTACAAAACAGAAGTAGAAATGGAACACCAGATAGGAAATGCTGAATGGTGATGTGGAGTCATCAAGGGAAGATAGCATGAGGAAAGAGGGAACCTGCAGTATTAATGAGAACAGAAAAGAAAAATGAGTCTCCCATCATTTCAACTTCCTATTCCACATCATTTTCTGAATCATTCTTTACAAAATTAATATTATTATATGATAAAAACATTATGTCTCTTTTAGAAACATAAAAGCAAAGATGGGAATTTGGGGGTGGAGGAGTGGGGATTGATTAACCAGGGAACTTTATAAAACCCATAGACACAGACAATTGGGTGATGAAGGCCTAGGGTGGGGAGAGTGGGTCAATGAGAAAAAAAAAGGGGGGGGGAATATCTGTAATACTTTCAATAATAAAGATAAATAAATATTTTAAAAACAAATATAACTATATTTGCATTTCTTCAGGGTGTCTATTTGAACAAAAGCTATAGAGAAAACTTAGCAGCTCACGTTGCACTGGAAATTGTTAGTCTACCAATTAATTTTGATACGTAATTTTAGATTTAATTTTAATGAAAATATTTATTAGCTAATAAGTGGGAAATTTTGCACATTGCTTATTATGTGGAAATTATTATATTAACATTTATATTTTACAAACATCACCCCACATAAAGAGTACAGTTGGGGGACTTTATGAGGGGTAGTTTGTGATACCTGTATATTATTTTGGAACTTCAAATGTTCTGGAAGTTTTACTGTATTCATTAGGGGCTAAATAATATTAAAGTCATCACTTAAAAGTTTTCAAGCCAAAATTCTTACAAAAACATTTCACACATTAATGTTTCTGGAAAGTAGAGGATTTCTTTTGTAGCCTGTATATACATACATACACACACACACACACACACACACACACACACACACATATATATTATTAATCTTTTACAGAGAGGAAAGGAGAGAGAGAGAGAGTTCGAAACATTGATGAGAGAAAAACATCGATCAGCTGCCTCCTGCATGCCCCTTTTGGGGATGTGCCCGCAACCAAGGTATGTGCCCTTGACTGAATCGAATCTGGGACCCTTCAGTCTGCAGGCTGATGCTCTATCCACTGAGCCAAACTGGTTTCTTACCTTCTGTTTTCGTATCAATAATACTAGAGTCCTGGTGCATGAAATTCATGCATGGGAGGGGTGTGTGTCCCTCAGTCCAGCCTGCACCCTCTCGAATCTGGGAACCCTTGAGGGATGTCTGACTGCCTGTTTAGCTGGGATCAGGCCTAAACAGGCAGTCTGACATCCCTCTCACAATCCAGGACTCCTGGCTCCCAACCACTCACCTGCCTGCCTACCTGATTGCCCCTAGCCACTTCTGCCTGCCTACCTGATTGCCCCTAGCCACTTCTGCCTGCCACCCTGATGACCCCCCCCTCATCATCCCTAACTTCCCTCCCCTTCTGGCCCAATCACCTCTAACTTTCTTCTTTTGCCAGCCTCATCATCCCTAACTGCCCTCCCCTGCTGGCCCAGTCACCCCTAACTTCCCTCCCTTGCCAGCCTGGTCACCTCTAACTGCCCCCCCCACCTGCCATCCTGGTCACCCCCAACTGCCTTCCCCTGCTGGCCCAATTACCCGTAACCTTTTTCCCCTGGTTGCCCCTAACAGTTATCCCCTGCAGGCCTGGTCCCGCTGCAACTGCCCTCTCCTGCAGGCCTGGTCACTCCCAACTGCCCTCCCCTGCTGGCCTGGTTGCCCCAACTGCCCTTCTCTACCTGCCCAGTCACCCCTAACTGCCCTCCCTGCTGGTCTGATCGCCCACAACTGCCCTCCCTTGCTGGCCATCTTCTGGTGGCCATCTTTGAACACATGGAGGCAGCCATCTTGTGTGTTGGAGTGATGGCCAATTTGCATATTACCTCTTTATTATATAGGATATTTTTAATAAACCTCCCTTCCTACCAGGGATGATGTGAAGTTGTTGATAGAGTTACAGCTAATTTGGGAGAGATTTTTTTAAAAGTGAAGGTGGGGAAAAGGAAAGACAATAAAGCTTAGAGTAAAATTCATGTCCGAAGTGAATGTCATATGGTCCTGTTGCAGTTGATTAATAGAATTTATGATAATACAAAGCTGGGAAGCATGGATCATACCAAAGATTATAGTACAGATCTGGAAGCAAGTTGATATTTAATCACATGATCCTACATTGGTATATTCAACTGTCAGTGTCAATCAAGCAGTAAGTAGGGAGCTATTGTATGTAGTACTTACAGAAAATTTTTAGGAGTTTGGATGGTCAAGTGCTTTATCTAAGCTAACAATATGTTGCTGCTGTTTAAAAAACTAATGCAGCCCAGCCAGTGTGACTCATGGTTTGATTCTGGATGAGGACAAGCAAGTTGATATTTAATCACATGATGCTGCATTGATTCCAGATTGGGTTTCAGGTCCTATACCCCCATATGGGACATGCAAGAGGCAGCCAATAAATGATTTGCATGATTAATGTTTCTATCTCTCTATCCCTCTCCCTTCCTCTCTGGAAATTAATTAAAATAAAATAAATAAAATCTTACCTAATAAAAGAGAAACATACAAATTAACCATCACTCTGCTATGCCCACAACCAATCAGAGTGAGTATGCAAATTAACCCAACAAATATGGAGGTTAATTTGCATATGCAGGTGCGTGGAGGGGAGTGAAGCCTGCTATGAGGGGAAGGGGGGTGATGGAGGGAGCTACTGGAGTAGGGCTCCAGACAGAAGCGAGGACTTGCCAGCTTCCTGTACACCACATTAAGAGTATAAACACTTTCAGAGTGCTTAACTAATTTTCTTTATGATTAAGTATTTACAATTTTAACTTTTTTAAATTTTATTTTAATGTTTAAAGTATTACAAATAGTAGAACATATGTCTCCATTTTTCCCCCAATGACCTCCCCCCAGCCTCCCCTACCCCCTAACATATGCCCTCACACACTCCCCACCCCCAGTATCTTGTGTCCATTGGTTATGCTTATATGCATGCATATAAGTCCTTTGATTGATATCTTACCCCTACACACACAACACTCACCTGCAAAGAAGCATTGAACAGACTGTCAAACTACAGTGGGAAGGCAGGGGAGGGTACAACTTTAACATCACATGCTCTTCGAACTCAAGAGAAAGCAACATATAACTGACCATGTCCTAAAACATGTTTAGGTAGGAATATTCCTACTCTGTCTAGAGTTTGTCCTTGTGATTTATTAATAGTCATCACAAATACTGGCATCATGGGAAACTGTTATCAAATTAATTTAAATGGGAGGCCAGTGTCAGACAGGGACAAATCAGTTTTTGGAATCAGAACAACCTCTCCTTCTGCAGATCCTATTAATATTTCAACTTCGACTATGTTAGATCGCAATCTTTTGATAATAAATCTATTACCATTACAAAGACCCCATTTACTATTAAGATTTCTCAGTACCATGATGATTGTACCCACTTTCAATTTTAATTTATGACACAGAATTCCCAAAGAAGTAATATTATTAAGAAATTCGAGGGGAAAATTTTCCTTATGCAAGTCAACATTTAATTTTATATTGCCATGCATGTCATATGTACCAGCTGGCTGGTCAGTCAGATGGACATATGATTGGTCACTTACCCTTTTTTATATATAGATATTATATGTACTATTTTCACATGTAATTTTTTGCAGTAATGTAATTACCACACAAACCTTTCTTCTAAATAATTGTCTTTCAAAGTGCACAAATCGATACACCAGGCCACTAGTCCTATCTAATAAAAGAGTAATATGCAAACTTCCATACCTCCATTACACCAAATTCACGCCCACCAGCCAATCAGGAGTGAGTATGCAAATTAACCCCAACCAAGTTGGCTGTGGTCACAGAGAGAGCAGGAGGGAGGCTTGGGTTTCCCCGGCAATGGAGGAAGCCAAGCTTTCATCACACCCTGGCCAGTCCCAGGCCTCCACTCAATGCTACAAAGTTTCAATTATAGAAGATAAATAAATTCCAACAAAAATGGTGGCAGCCATGGAGCTGGAGAGAGCAGGAGGCTAGAGTTGCCCCTGGGGATGGAGGAAGCCAAGCTTTCCACAGTCCTGGCCTTCCTTGGCCCCTGCTTAAGGCTACAAAGTTTTAATTATAGAAGATAAATAAATCCCAACCAAAATGGCTGCAGCCACAGAGGGAGCAGGAGGCTTGGCTCCACTCCAAGCTCAAAGTTTCAATTGTAGAAGATAAATAAATCCCTCCATTTGGGTCGCTGTGGGGCATGGCTGGCCTGCAAATCACCACAGGCCCCTCGCCCATGCTGCCCCATGCCCCAAGGGAACACCTACCCTGATCCAGGACACCCTTCAGGTCAAACTACCTGGCCCCCACCCATGCACCAGGCCTCTATCCTATCTAATAAAAAAGTAATATGCAGATTGACCATCATTCCAACACACAAGATAGCTGCCCCCATGTGGTCAAAGATCCTGCCCCCATGTGGACACAAAATGGCCACCATAAGATCCCTGCAAGGCAGGACAGTTGGGAGGGACCAGTCTTGCAACAGAGGGCAGTTGGGGGCAATCAAGCCTGCAAGGGAGGGCAGTTAGGGATGACCAGGCCAGCAGAGGAAGAAAGTTGGGGGAGACTGGGCCTGCAGGGAAAGGCAGTTGGGGGGGACCAGGCCTGCAGGGGAGGGCAGTTAGGGGCAAAAGGGCTGGCAGGGGAGCAGTTAGTCATCAATCAGGTTGACAGGGGAGTGGTTAAGGGGTGATCAGGCTGGTAGGCAGAAGCAGTTAGGGGTAATCAGGAAGGCAGACAGGCAAGCAGTTGGGAGCCAACATTCCTGGATTGTGAGAGGGCCTAAACACATTTATTTACACACTAAAACACTGAAACTTGGAAAGGTTAAGAAAATAGCATGTGTTGCCAAAACCGGTTTGGCTCAGTGGATAGAGCATCAGCCTGTGGACTGAAGGGTCCCAGGTTCGACTCTGGTCAAGGGCATGTACCTTAATTGCGGGCATATCCCCAGTAGGGGTGTGCAGGAGGCGTCTGATCAATGTCTCTCTCATCAATGTTTCTAACTCTCTATCCCTTTCCCTTCCTCTCTGTAAAAAATCAATAAAATATATTTGAAAAACAAAGAAAATAGTATGTGGCAGACCTAGGATCTGAACCCAAATCCATAGGCCTCAGCAAGACCAAACTGGACCATCTTCAGAGTTGCCTAGCAGCAGTAACCTCCTCTTAATAAAGGAGTTTCAGCAGAGAATATCCAATGTCAAGTATGATATAAAATGAAGTCTCAATTGAGAAAAAGGCTGTACTAGGGGACTTCTGGGCTGCCTTTTAATTCTGATATCAGATTCTTCAAATAATCAAATTTTTGAGCAAACATAACTCACTTTTTTTTAAACTTGACAAATTAAAATCACATAAGTAGGAGAGGGAGAGGTTATTTTTACTTTCTCACTGCTTTTATTTTAATTCTCTGTGTGACCTGCACTGTAATAAGTGCAAGGTGTAAATGGCACACAAAACCCAGAGGTTTCAATCTTATTTCTGAAACTGGTAGCCTGTAGCCTTTAACTTATAAATTAGTGAACTATAACTATAAATTAATATGTGAAAAATTAGGATGGTATGAAATAGTCCACTTAGCTCAGTTCTTCTCAAATTTTCTACTAAAGTATTCCTAACAGCTAAGAAGAATAAATGCCTTGTACCCTTGGAAGGTCTAGGGCAGTGGTCGGCAAACTCATTAGTCAAAAGAGCCAAATATCAACAGTACAACAATTGAAATTTCTTTTGAGAGCGTTTTTTTTTTTTTATTTGAATTTCTTCTAATGCCACTTCTTCAAAATAGACTCGCCCAGGCTGTGGTATTTTGTGGAAGAGCCACACTCAAGGAGCCAAAGAGCCGCATGTGGCTCATGAGCCACAGTTTGCCAACCACTGATCTAAGGAAACAACTTAAAAGGAGGCGTCTACAAGTTGCACTTATGCAACATAGTATAATCTGTGTGTTAATATAAAAATATTTTATGTTACCACAACCACTGTCACTAAAATTGAAATCTAAGTTGCTTTGCATACCCACCAGAACATTGCCTTTTATCTCCTGGAGTACATACATCCCAGTTTAATAAGTTACAGCTTATTGAAGTACCTTATATTTATAGTTTTATTCCCATTGAGAAAGATCTTTTCAATGAAATCTTGTAGATATAGCAAAGAGATATTTACATGATTCATACAGTCAGAGATATTCATACTTGTTAAGTTTTATGGGATATTTCATTTACTTTTCTTTCCTCTAATACTAGTTTACCCTATAGATGGTTAAGTAGATTGAAATATAGAAAATTACATTGATGAGACAGAATAAGAAAAAAATACTTGGAAGAGCAGATTATAATGCATTTTGAGTATTTAAGAATGCTTTGAAATTTTAAAGGTTAGCAGAAATATCACACACATATGCAGAGAAGATTCCCCTCTTGATTAGCACATGTAGGTCAGACTAAAGTTTTACTAGTGTTTATAACATATATGTGGGTTTTGAACTTAAAATTATTTTAAATAAAATTTATCAAGTATACATGGAAACCCTTTTAAATGTTTATGTTTGTTTTAGGGAAAATGTGGAAACATAAAAATTTATAAATATATATTTTTTGTTATTGTTTAGGAGAGAAGCCATATGAATGCCCAAACTGCAAGAAACGTTTTTCTCATTCTGGTTCCTATAGCTCACACATAAGCAGTAAGAAATGTATCAGCCTGATGCCTGTGAATGGGCGACCAAGAACAGGACTCAAGGCATCACAGTGTTCCTCACCATCTCTTTCAGCATCACCAAGCAGTCCTACACGACCACAAATACGGCAAAAGATAGAGAATAAACCCCTTCAAGAACAACTTTCTGTAAACCAAATTAAAACTGAACCTGTGGATTATGAATTCAAACCCATAGTGGTTGCTTCAGGAATCAATTGTTCAACCCCTTTACAAAATGGGGTTTTTAGTGGTGGTGGCCCATTACAGGCAACCAGTTCTCCTCAGGGTGTGGTGCAAGCTGTTGTTCTGCCAACAGTTGGTTTGGTGTCTCCCATAAGTATCAATTTAAGTGATATTCAGAATGTACTTAAAGTGGCAGTAGATGGTAATGTAATTAGGCAAGTTTTGGAGAATAATCAAGCCAATCTTGCATCCAAAGAACAAGAAACAATTAGTGCTTCATCCATACAGCAAGGTGGCCATTCTGTTATTTCAGCCATCAGTCTTCCTTTGGTTGATCAAGATGGGACAACCAAAATTATCATTAACTACAGTCTTGAGCAGCCTAGCCAACTTCAAGTTGTCCCTCAAAATTTAAAAAAAGAAAATCCAGTCCCAACAAACAGTTGCAAAAGTGAAAAGTTACCAGAAGATCTTACTGTTAAATCTGAGAAGGACAAAAGCTTTGAAGGAGGGGTGAGCGATAGCACTTGCCTTCTGTGTGACGATTGTCCAGGAGATATTAATGCACTTCCAGAATTAAAGCACTATAACCTAAAGCAGCCTGCTCAGCCTCTTCCACTCCCTGCACCAGAAGCTGAGAAGCCTGAATCTTCTGCTTCATCAGGTTCTGGAGATGGTAATCTGTCTCCCAGTCAGCCACCGTTAAAGAACCTCTTGTCTCTTCTAAAAGCATATTATGCTTTGAATGCACAACCAAGTGCAGAAGAGCTCTCAAAAATTGCTGATTCAGTAAATCTACCACTAGATGTGGTAAAAAAGTGGTTTGAAAAGATGCAAGCTGGACAGATTTCAGTGCAGTCTTCTGAACCATCTTCTCCTGAACCAGGCAAAGTAAATGTCTCTGCAAAGAACAATGATCATCCTCAGTCTACAAATGCAAATGAATCTAAGGACAGTACAATAAATCTACAAAGTTCTCTGAAGATAACTAACTCTCCAGTTTTACCAGTGGGATCAACCATCAATGATTCCAGAAGTATTACATCCTCCCCATCACCTCTAAACCTTTCTTCATCCAGAAATACACAGGGTTACTTGTACACAGCAGAAGGTGCACAAGAAGAGCCACAAGTAGAACCTCTTGATCTTTCACTACCAAAGCAACAGGGAGAATTATTGGAAAGGTCAACTATTACTAGTGTTTACCACAACAGTGTTTATTCTGTCCAGGAAGAACCCTTGAACTTGTCTTGTGCAAAAAAGGAGCCACAAAAGGACAGTTGTGTTACAGACTCAGTACCAGTTGTAAACGTAATCCCACCAAGTGCCAACCCCATAAATATTGCTATACCTACAGTTACTGCCCAGTTACCCACAATCGTGGCCATTGCTGACCAGAACAGTGTTCCATGTTTAAGAGCACTAGCTGCCAATAAGCAGACTATTCTAATTCCCCAGGTGGCTTACACATACTCTACTACCGTCAGCTCTGCAGTCCAGGAACCACCCTTGAAAGTGATCCAGCCAAATGGAAATCAGGTAAAAAATAAAATAAAAAAGCTGCCATCCCAAACCGGTTTAGTAAAATACTAGCTTGACTTATTTATTTTTAAATTAATTTACCAATATTACAAATTTATTTTCACAAGCAGCAGTCAAAATTTTGGAAAATGTGATATTTTTCTAACATATAAGTAGAAAATTTTAAGCTGAGAAATACTGTACATTTTGCTCTGACTGGTTTAGCTGAGTGGATAGAGCATCAGGCTATGGACTAAAGGGTCCCAGTTTCAATTCCAATCCAGGGCAAGTACCTTGGTTGCGGGCTCAATCCCCAGTGGGGGGTATGCAGGAGGCAGCTGACCGATGTTTCTCTCGCATTGATGTTTCTGGTTCTCTATCCCTCACCCTCCATTTCTGTAAAATGTCAATAAAATATATTTTTTTAAAAAGAAATATTGTACATTTTGGAAATGAACAAAAAGAAACTGGAAAATGAATATTTTATAGAGCTGTGAAGGTTGCTACAAACTGTCACTTTTAAAAGTAAATAGGTGAATTTTTGCTTTAACTTTAGTAGCATTATGTCTTTAGTTGTTTCCTAATCCAAGGTATAGTTAGCAACTAAAGTTTAAAGTGTTAGTCTACTGTTAAAAATGGTTGATAAGTCTCAGCTAAAGTTTTGACTGTTTGAAGTTAGAGACAAAGAAGAAAAATTGGAATACTCACTAATTAGGTTTCTCTTTTTATAATGATTTCTGCCTTGATTATGATCATTAATAAATTAAATATGTTCCTACTCACAGATATTCCACAACAATCAAACTTAGCTGTCACTTTTTATGTGTTAAGAACTGTTTTAAAAAGGTATAATTAAACAGAATTAAGTATATTAAGAACTCAGCTAGTAAATTTACTGATCATTTTATGAGTTGTGATTAAACTATGTTCAGTTATAAAATAATATATAAAGAAATATGATTGTGAATCATTATATGCTTTTTTCATTTTTTATTAATATGTTAGATGTATATATATCTTCCCAAAGCCTACCTCCTCCCCCAGGCATACCTAATCCCCCAGAGTCTTGTGTTCATTGGTTATGCTTATATGCATGTATACAAGTCCTTTGGTTGATCTCTTATCTACCCCTTATCTCCTTAACCTTACTGCTGTAATTTGACAGTCTGTTTGATGCTTTACTGCCTCTATATCTATCTTTTTGTTCATCAGTTTATAATGTTCTTTATTATCCACAAATGAGTGAGATCATGTGGTGTTTCTTCTTCATTGACTGTCTTATTTCATTTAGCATAAAGCTCTCCAGTTCCATCCAGGTTGCTGCAAATGCTAAGAATTCCTTCTTTTTTATGGCAGCATAGAATTCCATTGTGTAGATATACCATAGTTTTCTGATCCACTCATCTGCTGACAGGCATATAGGTTGTTTCCAAATTGTAGCTATTGTAATTATGCTGCTATAAAAATAGGGGTGCATAAATCCTTTCTGATTGGTGTTTCTAGTTTCTTAGGATATATTCCTAAGAGTGGGATTGCTGGGTCAAGTGAGAGTTCCATTTTTAGTTTTTTGAGGAAACTCCATACTGTTCTCCACAGTGGCTGCAGCAATCTGCATTCCCACCAGCAATGCATGAGGGTTCCTTTTTCTCCGCATCCTCACCATCACTTATCGTTTGTTGATTTGTTGATCATTGCCATTCTGACAGGTATGAGATGGTACTGCATTGTCGTTTTGATTTGCATCTCTCGGATAATTAGTGACTTTGAACATGTTTTCATGTGTCTTTTGGCCTTCCTTCTGTCTTTTTTTGAAAGGTTCTATTTAGGTGTGTTACCCATTTTTTTATTGGATCATTGGTCTTCCTTTTATTAAGTTGTATAAGTTGCCTGTAGATGTTGGAGATTAAACCTTTATTAGTGATAACATTTGCAAATATGTTCTCCCATACAGTGGGCTTTCCTGTTGTTCTGTTGATGGTTTCTTTTGCTGTGCAAAAGAATGGGATGCTGTGCAAAAAAATAAACAAATGGGACTACATTTGTTTATTTTTTCTTTAGCTTCTATTGCCCTTGGAGCAGTATCAGTGAAGAAGTTCTTTCGGCATATGTCTGAGATTGTGCTGCCTGTGGATTCCTCTAGTATTTTTATGGTTTCCAGTCTAATGTTTAAATCCTGTATCCATTTGGAGTTTATTTTTGTGTATTCTGTAAGTTAGTGGTCTAGTTTCATTTTTTTGCCTGTATCTGTCCAATTTTCCCAACACCATTTATTGAAGAGGCTGTCTTGACTCCATTGTATGTTCATGCCTCCTTTGTCAAATATTAATTGAGCATAGTGTTTTGGGTGGATATCTGGATTCTCTATTCTATTCCATTGGTCTATATGTCTGTTCTTGTGCCAGTTCCAGGCTGTTTTGAGAACAGTGGCTTTGCAATATAGCTTGAAATCTGGTATTGAGATCCCAACTACTTTATTCTTCTTTCTCAGGATTGCTGTGGCTATTCAGAGTCTTTTTTTTGTTCCAGGTGAATCTTTGGAGAGTTCTTTCTAGGTCTATGAAATATGTCGTTGGTATTTTAATGGGTAGTTTATTGAATCTGTAGATTGCTTTGGATAATATGGATATTTTAATGATGTTGATTCTCCCAATCCATGAGCATGATATTGTTTAATAGCATGCTGTTTAGTCTCCATGTGTTTGATTTCTTCATATTATTTTTATTGTAGTTGATTTCCAGTTTTATGCCACTCTAATCTGAGAAAATGCTTGATATAATTTCTATCTTCTTGAATTTGAAGAGACTTTTCCTATGACCCAATATATGGTCTATCTTTGAAAATGACCCATGTGCACTAGAGAAGAATGTATATTCTGTGGCTTTGGGTGAAATGTACTGAAGATGGCAATTAATTCCATCTGGTCTAGTGAGTCATTTAGGATTGATGTTTCTTTGCTGATTTTTTGTTTATAGGATATATCCAGTGGTGACAGTGGGGTATTAAAGTCTCCTACTATGATTGTATTGCTGTCAATCTCTCCCTTAATAGCCTCCAGGAGTTTTTTTTTATGTATTTAGGTGCCTCTGTATTGGGTGTGTATATGTTTATCAGAGTTATTTCTTCTTGTTGGATTGTTCCCTTTAGTATTTTGAAGTGGCCTTTCTTATCTCTTGCTATGTCGTTCACTTTTAGATTTAATTTGTCAGATATTAGTATTGCAACCCCAGCTTTTTTTTTCATTTCCATTTGCGTGAAACATCATCTTCCATCCCTTCATGCTCAGTCTGTGTGCATTTCTTTTTTGAGGTGGGTTTCTTGTAGACAGCTGATATATGGGTCATGTTTTCTTATACAATACATTACCCTATGTCATTTTATTGGAGCATTTAATCCATTTACATTTAAAGTTATTATTGATAGGTACTTATCTGTCGCCATTTTTAGTCTTTACCCCTGTGTTCCTTTTTCACTTCCTATTTCTTTTTTTACAGCAGGCCCTTAACATTTCTTGCATTGCTGGTTTGGTGGTAATAAATTTCCTTAGTCCTTTTTTGTTCGTGATGTTCCTGATTTCACCTTGAATATTGATTGAAAGCCTTGCTGGGTACAGTATTCTTAGATTCAGACCCTTCCTCTGCATGACTTTGTATATTTCATTTCATTCCCTTCTGGCCTGATGAGTTTCTGTTAAGAAATTAGTTGCTAGTCTTATGGGGGTTCCTTTGTAGATAACTTTCTGTTTCTCTCTGGCTGCTTTTAAGATTCTTACTTTGTCTTTGGTGTTTGCCAATTTAATTATAATATGTCTTGCTGTCAGTTTTTTGGGGTTCCTTTTCCTTGGGACTCTGTAAGCATCTTGGATTTGTGTGGATTCTTTCTTTCCTCTATCAGGGAAGTTTTCTGTCATTATTTCTTCAAACAGGTTTTCTATTCCTTGCTCAGTTTCCACTCTATCTGGGACCCCAATTATGTGGATGTTGTTTTGTTTCATGTTATTCCAAAGTTCCCTTAGGCTCTCCACTTGCTTTTTAATTTTTTTTTCTAGAAGCTGCCGTACTTGGGTATTTTCCCTTCCTTGTCTTCTAGCTCACTGATGCAGTCCTCTGCTTCTTCTAATCTACTTTTGATGCTTTCTATTGAGGTCTTTACAACAGTGATGTTATTTTTCATTTCTTCTTAATTATTCTTCATTTCCTCTTGGCACTTCCTCATATTGTTGAATTTGTTTTTCATTCTTTTCAGCCACCTTATGACCATTTCTCTGAACTTTTTCTCTGGCACGTTGTTTGCTTCTATTTTGTTTACTTCCTTTTCTGGTGATACCTTATTTCCTTTCTTTTCTTTTTTTATTAAATCTTTATTCTTCAGCTTATTACAGTTGTTTCTCTTTTTTCCCCTCCATAGGTCCCCTCCTCCCAGCTCCTTCCCCTTCCTCTACCTTTCCCTCCCCCAAATTGACCTCATCCTTAGGTGTATGATTTTTGTCCAGTCTCTCTCTGCAGCCCCCTTACCCCTTTCCCCAAGAATTATCAGTCCACTCCCTTTTTGTGCTCCTGATACTATTATATTCACCAGTTTATTCTGTTCATCAAATTTTTAATTCACTTAATTTTTAGATTCACTTGTTCATAAATATGTATTTGTTGTTCATAATTTTTATGTTTTACCTTTTTCTTATTCCTCTCCTAAAAGAGTACCTTTCAGCATTTTGTGTAATACTGGTTTGGAGTTGATGAACTCCTTTAGCTTTTTCTTCTCTGTGAAGCTCTTTATCTGCCCTTCAATTTTGAATTTAAGCTTTGCTGGATAGCATATTCTTGGTTGTAGGTTCTTGCTATTCATCACATTGAATATTTTTTGCTACTCTCTTCTGGCCTGCATAGTTTCTGTTGAGAAATCAGCTGACAATCCTATGGGTGTTCCCTTGTAGGTAATTAACTGTTTTTCTCTTGCTTCTTTGAATATTCTCTCTTTGTCTTTTGCTCTTGGTATTTTAATTATGATGTGTCTTGGTGTAGTCCTCTTTGGATTCCTTTTATATGGAGTTCTGTGTGCTTCCTGGACTTGTAAGTCTATTTCTTTCACTAGATTTGTGAAGATTTCAGTCATTATTTCTTCAAATAGGTTTTCAGTATCTTGTTCTCTCTCTTCTTCTGGCACCCCCACAATTCTGATGTTGGTACGCTTGAAGCTGTTCCAGAGGCTCCTTACATTATCTTCACATTTTTTTATTCTTTTTTCTTCTTGCTTTTCCAGTTGAGTATTTTCTGATTCTTTATATTTCAAATTTTTGACTTGATTCTTCCCTTCCTTTAGTGTGCTGTTAGGTCTCTATAATATTTTTTATGTCAGTCAGTGTATGTTTAATTTCTAGTTGGTCCTTTTTCATCTCTAGTTGGTCCTTTCTCCTTTCCTCTTGAGTCTCACTAAATTTATCCATATTTTCTAGGATATTCTTGAAATATTTTATAACCGTGATTTTGAACTCTATATCCAGTCATTTGTTTTCCTCCATTTCTTTTGTTTGTGATCTCTTCCTTTGTCTCCGCATTTTCACTATTCTGGGAGAACTTCTGTGTTTGATTCAGCCTGATGATACAAGACTTGCAAAACTGCAAAAGCCTCTCTGTTGAGCTTGGGATCGTTGGTGTCTCAGGGCTTAACAGACCACCTTGCCTTTCAGTCAGCCCCTCCCTCCATGGCCCCTGGGTCTCACGTGTCTCTGGGAAATTACTGGATGGTCCCTGTGTGCTCGCGCCATGCTCTAGACCGTTGCCTTTCTGGCTCCCCTGCTCTTCGGGACCATATGAGTCTGGGTCACAGGGTTTCACCCAGAACTGGGGTTTAGTGGAGTTATAAGTGGCACAGTTAGGAGGCTCTGTCTCCCACTCACTCGTGAAAGCCAGCGGCACAATTGGCAGTTGGTCTTCTGCGCACAGTTCTGTGCGCACCACCAGACTTCTGCCCTTTCGCAGCTCCCCTATATTTCCATGCACTTCTCCCTGTTTACAGTCTAAACTTTCCCTGTATGAGTTTTGGCTGGACCTGGGGTTCAGTGCCTTAGGATAAGGGGTTCAATGCAGTTTGGAGTCTTTGTCTCTCTCCTGCCAGAGAAAGCCAGCTAGGTACTCTGACACCCACTCTCTCCATGCATGTGTCTCTGTACCTCATCTTTTTGCAGCTCCTCTGGGTCTCCGTGAGCCCCTCTCTTTCCTTCTAGTTGTATAATTTCCACTCAGTCAGCTTTCCTGTGGTTCTGGATGATGTCAGTTCTGTCTTTTAGTTGTAGTTTTGAAATTGTTGTGTGAGGCAGCAGTGTAGGTTTTTGCCTATGCCGCCATCTTGGATTCCTTCTGCATACCTGCTTTTCTTTCATATGCATGCTGTTTCTTCATCTGACCATGGTTTTTCTTCTCTGGGTGTCTAGTTATGTTGTTCTTTCTCTTTTCGTGTGTCATGTGGAGCTCCTCTGAATCTGATTGTTTGCACCGATTGGAGAGCAGTCTTTTGGGTCCCCTGCCTGTTTGGTGGGTGCTGCAGCTCTGGCTTTTCAGGCCACTGTAGACATCTGCTTTCCCTTGCAAGATGGTGCGGTCTCCACGTTCGCGCTGGTGGCTCCGGGAAACAAAAATCTGTGGCAGTGGGGCTGCCTGATCAGGGGAGCCCCGTCCAGCAGTTCCCACCCCCCTTCTCCTGGAGGATAACTGTCCCTTAACTTGCCAACAGACACTCCCGGTGTGACCCTCAGCTGTTCTCTCTGTCTGCTCAGCAACAAGGCTCTGGACACGTCTGTCTATTCTGCCACTATTTTTTCTTCTCCACACTAATTCTTCCATTTTTCTTTTTAACTTTCTCCCAAAATTCATGATAGTTCTGGGTAGAATATTATGTGTAATTGTAGTATATTTCATTGTCCAGGCTTTTATTTTCACTAACATGTCTCTCCATTTTTTCCCCATCACTTTTTTATTGAATATAATGATTTCGTCTTTTATCCAAACATGTTCAAATGTGTTTAATATCCCCCTCCCTTAAATATTGCTACCAGTTGGGTTTTCTGTAATTTGTGATGAATTCAAAAACTTTTCATATGACCAAGAAATTCATCTAAATTTTTAGTGTATAGAATATTATGCACACCTTTTAATAATAGATGGGGCCGAAACCAGTTTGGCTCAGTGGATAGAGCGTCAGCCTGGGGACTGAAAGGTCCCAGGTTCGATTCCGGTCAAGGACATGTACATTGGTTGTGGGTACATCCCCAGTAGGGGGCGTGCAGGAGGTGGCTGTTCAATGTCTCTCTCTCATTGATGTTTCTGGCTTTCTATCCCTTTCCCTTCCTCTCTGAAAAATCAATAAAATATAATAATAATAATAATAATAATAATAATAATAATAGATGGGGAACCACTAACATTTCACTTAATTATGACTAGATCAAGTAGCAATGAACATGAAGCCAACTTACTTAGCACTCACTGGCAGTTCAAAAATGACCCAGACAGATGACTGCTCCTCTCCTACTTTACAAAGCTGTAAGAAATGTGGGAAACCTTTAAACTTTTAGAAAATTTGTGGGTTTAGAGGAAACAGAATGGAAGACATTAGAAAAGACACAAAAGGATTTTAGGGGACCAATTCTACTATAAGATCCCTGTACAATTATCCTACCTACTCAAGGATTCCTACACAAAATTATCTCCCCGAGACTGCCTGAAATGGTTTTATTAGACAGAAATTCTAATGATTCATTTTGATTAACAAGTATTCTTATTTAAAAATATCCCTGCAGCCGAAACCAGTTTGACTCAGTGAATAGAGTGTCAGCCTGCAGACTCAAGGGTCCCGGGTTCGATTCTGGTCAAGGGCATGTACCTTGGTTACAGGCACATCCCCAGTAGGGAGGTATGCAGGAGGCAGCTAATCAATGTTTCTCTCTCATTGATGTTTCTAGCTCTCTGTCCTTCTCCCCTCCTCTCTGTAATAAAAAAAAAAATCAATAAAACATATATTTAAAAATATCCCTGCATTGTTTTTCCTCTTGGTCCTTAGAAAAAAATGACAGAGTAAAATTTTCTTTTCAAGGAGACCACAGAAGTTAGTTCACAGGACTCTGAAACTCTAAAAAGTACAGTTTAAAGCTCATCTTTAAAAATATAATCTTAATTTTGGCTTAATGAAACCCAGAATGAAAAGATGAAAGTAAAGGATGCAGTTAGATATTAGTGATTATTTAACAAACTCAAAGTTAAAATTTTCTGCAAATTTCTCATGAAGTAATGATTCACAGGGAACTAAGTAAATTTTGTTACCCAACATTTTACATTTTTTCTTTTTGGTGTCCTTTTCTTTCAGTGCCAGTTGATGTAACCATGTGTTTTTGTTGCAGTTGTGACTATATTGCCCCCAACTTCACTTTCATCTACATCAGCCCCCACCTCTCATCTAAACCCACTGATGGAGCCCATTTGCAGAGATAAGCAATGTGCTTGCTTGCTTTGATCAAGTTGTTGAAAGTACAAATCAAAGTAGTTCTTTACCTATACTTTTATTTATGTCTCGTATCTTTTAAATTTAAATTAAATTTTCTTATTCTTTTTTTTGTTTGTTTGTTTCTTTAGGATGAAAGGCAAGACACTAGTTCAGAAGGAGTATCAAATGTAGAGGATCAGAATGATTCTGATTCTACACCACCCAAAAAGAAAATGCGGAAGACAGAAAATGGAATGTATGCTTGTGATTTGTGTGATAAGATATTCCAGAAGAGTAGCTCATTATTGAGACATAAATATGAACACACAGGTATGTTGATGAACCTAACAGTTTTTTTAAAAATGTTTCATAATCTGAAGTGCCTTGAAATGTTTTGTAAGGATTTTATTTGCTTAAAACCACCATTCTATTTCATAGTTGTCTTATTTTTTGCAGGTAAAAGACCCCATGAGTGTGGAATCTGTAAAAAGGCATTTAAACACAAACATCATTTGATTGAACACATGCGATTACATTCTGGAGAAAAGCCCTATCAATGTGACAAATGTGGAAAACGTTTCTCACACTCTGGGTCTTATTCTCAACACATGAATCATCGCTACTCCTATTGCAAGAGAGAAGCAGAGGAACGTGATAGCACTGAGCAGGAAGAAACAGGACCTGAGGTCCTAACGAGTGAACATGTTGGTTCAAGGGCATCTCCCTCACAGGTTGACTCAGATGAGAGAGAGAGTTTGACAAGGGAAGAGGATGAAGACAGTGAAAAGGAGGAAGAGGAGGAAGAGGATAAAGAGATAGAACTGCAGGAAGAAAAAGAATGTGAAAAACCACAAGTAGATGAAGAGGAGGAGGAAGAGGTAGAGGAGGAGGAGGAGGAAGAGGAAGTAGAAATGGAAGAGGAGGAAGAAGAGGCAGAGAATGAGGGAGAAGAAGCAAAATCTGAAGGTGCCATGAAGGATGATGGAGCTGTAAATCAAGTGAGCAGCTTAGAACAAAAAGTAAGTGAGGATAGTGAGCAAGTGTCTGAAGAAAAAACAAATGAAGCCTAATAGTTTTTCTAGAAGGAAAATAAATTCTAATTGGTAATGAATTTTGTTCTATATTATACATGCTTTTCATGGAAACACAGTAACCTAAATACTGTGATTTCTGTTCACTACTGTGTAAAGTAAAAATTTTAAAAAATACAAAATACAAAAAAAGAAAAAAAAAACACAAAAAAATCCAGGTGTGCCTGAACCTCAGACCTAGTAATTTTTCGTGCATTTTTCAAAGTTAGGGACAAGTTTGAAACGTGAAGCAGATTAGAAAACTTTAATGACTCAGAAAGCAAAGATGTAACAGGTTAAAGAAAACTGATTAAACATCTAGCACTGTTTCATTTAATCAGTATTAATTATCACTCTTATGTTGGTTTATTCTTAAGCTGTACAATTGGGAGAAATTTTATAATTTTTTATTGGTAAATGTATGCTGAATCCACTTCAGTATTTTATTATGTTTTTTTTTATGTGAGAACTTCTGCACTACAAAATCCCCTTCATAAAGAAGTATAATGCAGTTCCAAATTGTGCTAACTACCTTTTATAAATTCAATTTTAAAGGTAGTACTTTCTAATATTTAGATGTCAGAGTAGAGTGTATTCTCATTTAAAGTGTATTGTTAGCCTTAAGGAAGCAGCCAGTAGAAGGACAGAAGTTTCTTACTTGTGTGGTTTAAAATAGAATTCAGAAGATTGTCATTGGGTTCTGATTGCAGGGACTAACAGTGTTAATACCGGTAAGGACAGCAGAGTCTTCACAATCAGTGTTTGTAATTGTGTTTGAGTATGTGGTAACAAATATGAAGGATATGATATGAAGCTTTGTATCTCCTTTGGCCTTAAGCAAGACCTGTGTGCTGTAAGTGCCATTTATCAGTATTTTTAAGGCTCTAACCCGCCTTCATTCAGTGTGTGGCCTACAATAACTAGCATTTGTTGATTTGTTTGTTTTATCAAAATTCCAAAATAAAACTTAACCACTGACTGTCAGAGAAACTGAAACACTGGGACATTTCATCTTTTAATTCCTCAATATCCATTTTGTGTTAATTGATTTTCAGAATTTCTCTACAGAAATGAAAGGGAAATTTTCTAATCTGCTTAATCCATGTACTTGCATTTCTGACATGGACATGCCATTGTTATTTGTCTCATAACTATTTCCAAATGTTAGTTATTATGGACCCAGTTTATTAACAACATTAGCTGATTTTTACCTGTCAGTATTATTTTATTTCTTTTAGTTTATAGATCTGTGCAACATTTTTGTACTGTATGTCTTCAAATTTGGCAGTATTAATACCCTTCTTACTGACATATGTACTTTTAGTTTTAGAAAACTTTTATATTTATGTGTCTTATTTTTATATTTCTTTATTTATTACACAGTGTAGTGTATAATACTGTAGTTTGTATTAATACAATAATATATTTTAGTATGAAAATTTGGAAAGTTGATAAGATTTAAAGTAGAGATGCAATTGGTTCTCTTGCATTGAGATTTGATTTAACAGTGTTATGTTAACATTTATACTTGCCTTGGGACTGTAGAAAAGAGTTTAAATGAGAATGTATTAGTTTTACAACTACAATCAAGTCATTTTACCTTTACCCAGGTTTTAATATAAAACTCTTAAATTTTGAAATTCACTGTGTGACTAATAGCATGATGCTCTGCAGTTTTACTAAGAGATAGCCTAACCATAAAACTCTCATTTCCTTAGTAAGCCAAATTAGGATAACCTTATATAAACAGTGTTGGGAACAATGTTTAACATTTTGTGCCAATTTGTTCCTGTATTCATGTATGTAAGTTACAAAATCTGACTCTTCATTTTTAAGTTCCTTGTTACACCATGATCATTTTCTAGTTTTTTACCAGACTCCCCCATCTCACAATAAAATGCATCAACAAGCCTGACCTGTTGTCATCTTTTAATCCTTATCATGATTTTCTTTGGAAAACTCTATGACATGGGGTATTACACTGTCATTCTGCACTTGATTTATGTTGGGCTGTGTTTGGGTAACAAACTAAATGTTTTATACATTTATCGCTAAATTATAGATGTTTTTGGAGCTCTTTCTGGGAAAATCAGAATTGACACCTAAAGGCCTTCTTAGAAGTTGCTACCTCTTCCTGAAATCCTGAACTCTTTATCTCATGACTTTTCATCCTTCAGGTCACTCCAGGGAGGCCTGAGTTTAGGATGCCTTTCCTCTGTATTCTCACAGTCTTTGTACCTTTTTCATAATAGCTCTTAGGCAGTTATTCATATTTCTTCCCCATTAAGAATAGAGGCCATGTCTACCATAGTTACTCTCACATCATCCGTGCCTCACAGAGTGCTTGGCACCAGTAAGTATGACATTGAATGGAAATGTAATTTGCATGTTAACATAGCTCAGCTATGTTTACACTATTCTGCTTCTAATCAAGAATATATATGGTAAATGATTTCAGCAATTTAATAATTTTCTTACACAGGTCCTATTACACTAGACAAAAGAGACAAATACTAAATTACACTTTATTTATTATCAGACTGCTCTGATTGGAGAGTTTATTTCTAGTTGTATTTCTGGTGTTTTACTTCATGTTACATGATATAGACATTCAGGGCCTATAGATATATGATATGATTCCCTCCCTCAAAAATGATAGACCAGTCCTAATAGACTTTATTTTAGGACCCAGTTCCTTTTTTATAGTCTCACACTACTAGGTGCTCCTTAAAGTCAGGTTGCTTCATTTCTTCTGTCACTGAGAACAGATACCTAATAAGAAAACACATTGTACAGGGCTAGGAAATAAGAATAAATAACCCTTCTTGGGAGGCATTCATACTATAATCACTGTAATAAGCTCAGAAAAGGCAGTGCTTAATACATGTGGATAAATGGCTAACATAGGAATCTAGGCATTATCAGAAAGGTTTTTGAAAAATAGAAAGTGTGAAAACTTCCCAGTATTCCCTCAAAATGCATAACAACACTGCCATAGGTTATTTATTTGTGTCATGCAGAAGTACTTCGCTGCTATTATCAAAATTAATTTTCACAAAAGCCTTAAAGAATTGGAAGACCATGTGCCCAAGAACACATACAATTGAAGTATCAGAATAAGGATTTGAACACAGGCTTATCTGACTCTAAGATTCATGCTCTTAACTAGCCTATAGCACATCTCATGTAAGAATAACTCATGCCATCTATATATAAATTCTAATCTGACCTTAAAGAATATGAGTAGAAAATGTCAACAAGACCAATAACGTGGTAAAAAAATTTTTTAAAAGAGGGCATGAAGGTTTTTAAATATATGTGCAAACTTAAGATTTGCCTTGGAAACATGAAAATGTACACTTAGAATACATTTCTTCTTTTAAGATCAATGGGAATATATATCAGGACAATCACAATATGGACTTTGTCTCTGAAACTAAAAAAAAAAAAAGAAGAAAGAAAGTGGCAGCTCTGCTCTATGCATTCCATTAAAAAACCTTTTTTTCCCCAACAACACATGTTGTTCATAAAAAGAAACAATATTATGGACCATTAACCAACTCATATTTAAAAGAATTGCAAACAAAGTGTTTTCTCTGAATACAAAAGAATTATACTAACAGAAATATATCTGGAACCCTCCCCCAAATTGCTGGATATTGGCAGCATATTTCTAAGTAAACCATGGGTAAAAATTAAGAAAACAATTATAAAATATGAACTAAATGAGAATGCAACATATCAGAACTTATGTGCAGCAAAAGCAGTGCATATAAGAAAACTTATAACAAATACTTATATTAGAAACAAATAGAGGACTCAATAATCTAGCTTCCACCTTAATAAACTAGAAAGTGTAATAAAATTAAATCCAAACCAAGCAGGAAGTAGGCAATAAAAAAGTCAAATCAATGGCATAGAAAACAGAAAAACAGTGGAGTAAAACAATGAAATCAGATCCTGATTCTTTGAAAAGATTAATAAACCTCTACCCAAATAGATCAAAGAAAAGAGAACACAAATCACTAGCGTCAAGAATGAGAGTGGAGACATTTTTACAGATCCCAGAGAATAAAAGAATAAAAAAACACTATGGATTGTGTTTTATAATAAATTTGACAACTTTAACAAAAACAACACATTTCTTGAAAGACCTGAAATACCAAAACTCACTAAAGAAATGGATAACCTGAAGAGTTAAATATAAAAGAAATTAAATTTCTAGTTGAAAATCCTTTCTCAAAGAAAACCAGGCTCAAATGGCTTCACTGGTTAATACTACCAAACACTTAAGGAAGACATACCAGTTCTACACAAACTCACCCAGAAAATAGGAGAAAATACTTCCCATCTTAATCTATAAAGCCAGCATTAAACTTATACGAAACCAGTTAATGATATTATAAGGAACAAAACTACACACCAGTATTTCGCATGAATATAAATGCAAAATCCTTAACAAAATATTAGAAAATCAATTTGAACAATTTTATCAAAAGGAAAATACATCATGACTAAGTGGGATTTATCCCAGAATTTCAGGTTGGTTTGGCTTTTGGAAATCAATCAATGAATCAATCAATGTAACTCATCATATTTACAAACCCAAAAGACAAACCATATGATTGTCTCAATGGGTATTGAAGAAGTATCTAATGGACTTTAACACCAAGTCATAAAATTTTCAGCAATGCATGAACAGAAGGGCATTTCCTCAACCTGATAAAGGACATCTACAAAAAAAAAAATGATAGTTAATGCATCATTGTGAAAAATTAGATGCTTTTCTCCTAAAATTATTAAAAAAGCAAAAATGACTGCTCTCACACTTTTACTAAACACTAGTGGCCCAGTGCATGAAATTTGTGCATGAGGGGGTGAAGTGGCGGGGGGTTCACCAGTTCAGCCTGCACCCTCTCCAATCAGGGACCTTTTGGGGGATGTCTGACTGCTGGTTTAGGCCTGATCCTTGTCAGACATCCCTCTCACAATCTGGGACCACTGGCTCCTAACCACTTATCTGCCTGCCTGCCTGATCACCCCTAACTGCCCTCCCTTGCCGGCCTGATCTCTCCCCCAATAGCCCTCCCCTGCCAGCCTGATCTTGCCCCCAACTGTCCTCCCCTGCCAGCCAATTTGGTTCTGATTGGTTGGTTTTTATGCCAGTCAGCGTCAAAAGCTCTGCCTTCTAGGTAGCCATTGGCTCCTCACATTTCATCCAGATTTGATTCTGTTTGGTCGGTTTCTATGCCGGTCAGGATCTCTAGGGCTATTTCTGGACCTGATCAGAAAGGTGAAGCTGATTAGCAGCCCCCGCTGAGGCCCAAAGAGAAAGAGAGGCATGGCTGCTGGCAAAGCCCAGAGAGAAAGAGCGAGGCAATGCCTGATCAACAGCTGCCAGAGAGGGCCTCTTTCAGCCCACAGGCCCCTCAGCAGTCAGTGCTGGGTCACCATGCCTGCAACCGTAGCAGTCAGTGCTGTGTTGCTATGGCATGACTGACTTCCCATGTTCAGTTGAGCTTTTGGTTGGTCATTATGGACCCTGGGTTTTTATATTTAGGACTAGAGGTCCAGAACACAAAATCATGTGGGTAGAGTCCCTAGGGCTTAGCCTCTTGCATTCAGGGCCATCTTCTGCCTGTTCACCAGTCCCTAGGCCAAACGCTCCCTCTGTTGCAGGGCTGTCAGGCCATTGGTATCACCAGCTCATCCCTAATTGCTTGGGGGCTTGGGCCTGTGAGGAAAGCAGATGCTGGTGACTTTATCTCCATGCACGTTTGCCAGGCTGGTCACTAATGGAATGCTCAGGGCTTCTCACATGGGTGCTGCTGCTGCCACTGCTGCTGCTGCTACTGGGGCTTCGGGCACTGACAGAAGCTATGGGGCAGTCCCAAGCAGGCAGCACATTCCATCAGCGGCTGGCCTGGTACATGCGCACGAATGTGAAGTTGTCAGCGCCTGCTTTCCTGCAGGCCTAAGCCCCCCAGAAGCCAGGAAAGAAGTAGTGACCCCAACAGCCTGACAGCCAGCCAGTCCTCCCACCACCCACCCTGATTTCCCCATTCTCCATTGCTTATCCATCAGAGTCTATGGGCTGGGGGCAGGGACCAAATGGTCAGCAGTTCAGCCTGCTTGCCAGTCCCCAGTCCCACCTCACCCCACTCGCGGTGCGGGGGAGAGGGACCAAGAGGTGCTCAATACACCTCATGGTGACCAGTTGTTTGGTCAGCATGGACACTGGCTTTTTATATATAGAGATTGTGTTAGAGGTCCCACCTGATGCAGCATCACAAGAAGAAATAAAAGGCATACAGATTAGGGAGAAAAGTAAAATTGCATTTGCAGACAGCTTGGTTATATAAGTAAAAAATAAAGAATTTACAAAATTAAGCAATTAAGAAAGGTGAGGGCAAGGTTACAGAATACAAGGTCATTATACAAAAATCAATCATACTCTACCAGTCTATAGTAGTGATATAAAATGAAAATTTAAGTATAAAAAATAGTACCATTAGCCGAAACCGGTTTGGCTCAGTAGATAGAGCGTCAGCCTGCAGATTGAAAGGTCCCAGGTTCAATTCTGGTCAGGGGCATGTACCTTGGTTGCGGGCATATCTCCGTAGGGGGTGTGCGTGAGGCAGCTGATCGATGTCTCTCTCTCATTGATGTTTCTAACTTTCTATCCCTCTCCCTTCCTCTCTGTAAAAAAATCAATAAAATACATTTTTTAAAAAATAGTACCATTAAAAATACAAAATATTTAGAAAAATATGGGCAAAATTTGAACACTGAAAACTAGGAAACATTGCTGAAAAAATTAAAGATGAAAAATATATGAAGAGATAGTCCATGGTTATGGATCTGAAAATGTAATATTACTTTGTCAATCTATTTCAAATTTATTTAATGATTCAATAAAATTTCAATAAAAAGATCAGCCACATAATTGTAGAAATAAAAAGGCTTATTCTACATTTATATACAAATGCAAAATACTTCAAATAGGCAAAGCAATTTTGAAAAAGAAGAATAAAGTTGGAGGACTTGCACTGCCTGATTTGTAGACACTATAACTAAGTAGACAATACAGAATTGTATTGGCATGAGAATATACATATAGAGCAGGAAAACAATTAGAATTGAGAAAAGATGACTTTCATAGTCAAATGATTTTTGCCAAAGGTGCCAAGTTAATACAATGATGAAAGATCATTTTTCAATATGCACTGCTACTATTAGATACCAATATGCAGGTAAATGAACTTTATCCTTACTTTACACCATACACAGAAATTGTCTCAAAATAGATTATAGACCTAAATACAAGCTAAAATTATAAATTATATAGAAAATTCTTTGTAATCTTGGGTTAGGCAAAAATTTTCTAGGTAAGACAAAAAAATAATAAATGCATTATAGAAGAATTTATGAATTTAACTTCATAAAATTTTAAATTTTGCTCTCCAAAAGATATTAAGTACCATATGATTTCATTAAATTTAATGAACAAACTGAACTATCAAGCAAAATACAGACAGACTCATAGAGAGCAGGCAAAAAGCTTTGCGGGTGAAGAGGAGGTGTTGTTGGGTGGATGGGTGGAGGGATTGAGCAAAAAAGAAAGAAAACTCATTGACATGGACAATAATGTGTGGGGATGGGAGGGTTTAAGGAGTGGGTAGAGGTGGAAGAGGGGATAGAGGGGATAAATGGTGATGGCGAAAAATAAAGTAAATCATAAAGGAAGACAGATAAAATATTTTCAAAAATATACCTATATTCCCACAAGAAATGAAAACTTGTCCATATAAAAAGCTGTACACAATGTTTATAGCAGCATTTTTATAATAGCTAAAAAGTGGAAACAACCCCAAAGTCAAAAATGTGGTAGTTTTAAATCCAAGTGGCTGGAGGCATGAAAATAGGCTACTAGGCCTGCTCCCTCCTCCCCTCCACCTTTTCTCTAGCCTCATAGGCCTACATATAATTTTCCAAGTCTTTGCTGAGTTAAGTGATAAACATCTAAATATTTTTAAATAATAAAAAATACTGAAACATTGATGGCTAGACAAGTTTTAAATTCACCTGTTCTTAGCTTTTATTACAGAAGGTCTCTTGTACTTTGTTGAATGTATATTTTCTTGAAAGAGTGTGTTTAAAGTGTGTTGGTAAATATCAATCTAAGAAATTAGATTGATTCTTTACTTTTTTAAACTAAAGCTGGTTATTTGTGAAAGTTGTAGAAAAGTTTGTCCAGTGAGTCAAGACTTGATCACCCCTGAAATCCAAGGGACCCCCTTCTCTCCTAGTAAACTAATGCACCACCCAGGCTCTCTCCTGTTGCTGAAGCCCTTAATTTGGAAATTAGACTTTCTTTATTTCCATGGGTCATTCACAGTCCTTGACATTATCACTGAAAGCCTCAAAAGGTCTCCCTGTTTGGAATCTAGGCACTTCTCTCTCTTTTCTAGTCTTCTTAAAGGTCATACACTGCAAAGGACAACAAGTCAGGAATGATCCATAATACAGGGTAATAACAAAGCAGACCAGGAGGCCAAGTAAGCAGCTCAGATGAAGCCTCCATCTCCCCAGCTCTTAGCTCTACCTTATATAACCCAAATATACTCCAGAGGAACTTCAGTCCCAGTTAGCTCTTGGGGCTCCTCAGGAAGATCCTTGGTTAAAATTTAGGGAACTTATATCCTTTCCCAGGGACAGGTCCCGATATCTTACGAGCTATTCACAACTCCCTACATACAGAATACAGACCACTTTTACAACTCCTAAACGCCCCCCCACCCCCACCCCCATATCATATGTCCTAGTCTAGCCTTTCTCCCGCAAGATATCATCAAAAACTGTTCTACTTGTTACTCAGTATCTCCCCAAGGACAGGTTAGACCTTCTTTCCCCACTCATCAGGCTAGGGGCCAAATCTCTGGACAAGACTGGCAAATAGACTTCACTCATATGCCTCCTATTAAAAGAATCAAATATTTCTTAATCCTCTTAGATACTTTCTCAGGGTGGGTAGAAACCATCCCCCCTGTATGTCTAACCTACCTCATTATAATAAGATAATGGTCCTGTCTTCATATCTTAAATGACTCAATAGTTCTCCTCCATTCTGAACATCCAGTAGCTTTTACACCCTCTCCAGCCCCAACCTTCAGACAAGGTAGAAAAGACAAATCCCTTAATTAAGTCTCACTTAACTAAATTAACTGTCAAAACTAAAGAACCTTAAACTACTCTCCTACCTCCAGCCCTTATGGACATCTGGGCAATGTCCCATGCATTCTCCTTTCTTAGTCCTTTTGAACTCATGTATGGAACATTCTTTTTATTAGGAAACTTCTTTTCCACAGAAACCCCTTCAGGGGAGACTATGTCCCTATTTTAAATCTCTTTCAACAATTAATGAGTGAACATGCTGATCAGGTCCTTCCTCCACCTTTTATGAGAGACAACCCCCTATTCCTCTACAGCCAGTGGACTGGGTCCTCCTAAAGGAAATCCATGCATTGAATAATTTACAGCCCTGATTGCAAGGCCCTTATTAGGCACTCTTAACTGCCCCAATTGCAGCTAAGTTATCAGGGCATACCCCACGGTTCCACCTTTCCAGATTAAAACCCATCCCAGGAACAACTCCATCACATGAGCTGAAGTCTCCTAAGTATTATAGCCACCAGATTGGGCCACCGGATTCCACCTTACCCACATCCCTGAAGAGGAGATGAATGAGTGAGCATCCCTGCAAGTGCCCCCTATGTATTGACCCTACCAACCCTGATTTCCCTGAAACCCCATCTCCTCTCCCAATACAAATCCTCCAGGTCCTAGCTACTGCTCCTCTCCCTTTGCATCAGGATTCTCGCCTGTCTATGAGATTCCCTTCTACAAGTGGCTTCAATTACCCATGAGACAAGATTTCCTCTTTCTAGATCCCAAACATACCCTTCCTTCCCCTTTCCTACCACTTGGGACAATCACAACTCAGAAAGTGGGGATTAGCTCTCCTTCTGATCTTATTCCAACCCTTCTCTCCTACTCCCATAAGGGATTTTCTCACCTCCGCTCATCTCAAACACTTAACCTTACCCATTCCCTTCTACCCAGTTTTTGCCAGGAATTACTGATTCTACTTTTCCCTCTTCAGCATATACTGTTATCCCTATATCAATCAGGAGATGCAATCAGGCAAAAATCATTCTAGCTTATAAAAAGAAAAATGGGACTATATTTCTCAAACAGGCAGGCACCCTCTAGGTAATTATCCTGCAGCTCAGGTAGATCAAATCTCCCTTCTTTTTCATACTTATATTCTATCTCTTACTAAAGTAGCTTCTTTCTCCCTCCCAGTCACAGGTCTTATCACTCTATACACTCCACTAATCACCCAAGCCCCTTTGTGCTTTACTTTATGAGGTCAGAAGGCAATATAACAATAGGCCATCTCCCATCATCAGCTTGCAACACCATAGTTAACTACCAAATGGCTATTGTCCCAACGGGTTGACTACCAGGTCTCCCCAGAAGCCAATGGTTATTTCCTACAGCTGGTCTGTTTTACTTCTTATCCAACCATCCAGATCCCACGCTTCAACTGCTTCTTTCTTTTTCTTTTGATTTTCCGTTTGAAAACAGCCCATTCTAGCATCCCTCTCACTTTCACTGCAATAAAATCTCAACCCCTCACTGTCACCCTTTATTGGTAGCAACATGGTGACCACCCTCTCAGCTTGGAGCGCAAAACTGGGAAAAGAAACTTCATATCCTTTAGTCCACATCTTCTTCCTGCACTTTTCAGCTTGTCTCTATGATCAGGGATTTTTTTTTTCCTTTGTGAGGAAAATACATACATCTGCCCCACCAACTGAGCAGGAACCTGCACTCTAAACTATCTCTCCCCCAATAATCAATCTATATTATGTCCCTATAACCCATTATATCTGACACAAAAGGGCAGTCCAGATAACCCCTCTCCTCATAACCCTTGGCATCACAGCAGGGGTTGAAACTGGCATGGGAGCCTGACCACTGCTCCATCATATTTTGAAATCCTGTCTCAAGATGGACAAGAAATTGAATGCCTAGCAAGGGGAAAAACTGGAAAAATAAGAATCTTACTCCCCAGGGTAATCTATCCTCTCCTTTCATATCAATTTAGATTTCTGATATTTTCCTCCCTAAAAATAACATCTAGGCCTCAGTTGTATTTCAGCTCCAGTCCTAGAAAAGCAGTAAAATGAGACGAGTGACACTGTGGCAACCTCAGGACTAGCTTTTGCCTCCCAAGTTACTCAACAGGACTGATTTCAAGCCTTCACCAACCAATCTCTTGGGGAAATCATGCTGCTGCAACACCTTGCTCCAACCATGTAAAATCTGTAGTGTTCCAGCCAACTAATATCAAAAACCATCCCCCTATGATCTCAATATCCTCTCTCAGCAGGAAGTAACTATGGAAGATATAACCTCCTTATTTCATAAAACAAAAAGGCTGGAATGTTAGGTCTGATCAAATAATTGAATCAATACCCTCTCCCCTAGGAATTAACCTTTAGGCCACTTTACAACTGACATTCCACTTGCTTAGACCACATTCCACTTGCTAAGAATATTATCTCTCCCCTCCAGACTTTCCAAGAATCTGGACCTGCACCAAGAATTCTCTGCCCAGAAAAAGCCCACCTGGAGTCCTTTACAACCTCTGATTCCTTGTCTTTGGGGGCTGGAGCCATTTTGTGGTTCAGCCTATCTGGTATCCAGATAACCTAATCTATATATATAAAAGGCTAATATGCTAAGTGTACATCTGACCAGTAGCTATGATGCACACTGACCACCAGGGAAAAGACTGCCCAGCTGCAGTGACTTGGCAGCAAGGGTTCTTGGATGACACATCCCAAAACCAGAGAGGAGGGAGCCTAATTCCTCCCAGGACCATGAGATTCCACATTTGGTCATGGGTTATTGCTAGGGCACTGTAGGCCCCGAATCTGGTTTATTGCACACTTGCATTTGTGTTCTACACCCTGTATGACAGCAACTTTGCAGAGTGCCCTCTCACCATTTCGGACCCCTCAAGGGATATTAGAGAGCTGGTTTCAGCCTGATCCCCACAGGCCAGACCAAAGAACCCCACCTGTCAGAGGGACCTTGCTTATTCCACAGATGTCCTTACAGCCATGGCACCACCCCATATGCAGCCAGCCAAGGAGGGACCATGGGAGGTTGGCCCCAGGGCATGTTCAGCCTATCTCACCTGGTCCCGCCCCACTGGCCACCTTCTAATTAATTTTCTTTCAATGTGCATGAATGCATGCACTGGGTCACTAGTAAATTTATAATCCCTTACCACTTGAGCCTTATGCATTCCTCCTTTGGTGACACTAACAGAAATTAAATTTAAAGGCAGTATGCTTAGTGTTAAAGGAAGACCAAACTGTTATGTTCACATTCCAACTTAGGCAATGATGCAGCTACATTATCTTGGGCAAGTTATATAACATCTCAGAGCTTCAGTTTCCTCACTGGTAAAATGGAGATGCTGTTAATAAAACCCACTTTAAAAGGTTATAATTATTGAGTTCAGACACTGAAAGCATTTAGAACAGTGCTGGGCACATTGTTGGTACTAAATGTTAGCTGTTACCTATTTGAGTTATATATTCTGAAAGATAAAACAGGTAGAAATACTTTCATGTACTACAGGATATTGTCATACATAGCAATAAGTACAATGCAGATATTCTCCTTTCTTTCCCATGATTCTCCATTATTTAGATCTTTCTCTTCATACAATCAAATCTCTTATTATGTCTTATTCTATCACAAAAAAACTCTGGTTTCTTTCAGTCAGTTAGACCTTGATTTTAATTTCAGAATGTTAGAACTCGCTTCTCAGATTCTGCATTTGTCAAATGTATTTAATATCCGCCCTCATGAGAATTAAATGTGTACAAACATTTTAAGCATGTGCCACATACAGTAGGTATTTAATAAATAGATTTCCTCTCCTAATTATTCATTTTCCTACGCTGCCTGATTAATCTTCCTTAAGGACAGCTCTGGTTGCAGGTTTTTATTCATGTTTGACCATACACCATGATCAAGTGGAATTTATTCCAGGAATTCTAGGTTGGTACAATATTTACAAATTAATAAATGTAATACATCACTTAAATAAAATCCTATATAATAAAAGGCTAATATGCTAAGTGTCCAGTCATCTGGTTGTCCATTCAACCAATCAAAGTGTAATATGCTAATGATATGCTAAGGCTGATCAATTGCTCACTATGACATGCACTGACCACCAAGGGGAAAATGCTCCAACCAGTAAGTTAGCTTGCTGCTAAGGTCTGGCCAATCAGGACTGAGTGAGTCAGGCCAGACACTCCCTGGAGCCCTGTTATGGTCTGTCCCTCCCTGCCTGGCTAACCTCTCACAACCCTCCCGAGCTCTGGGTACCGGTGGGTTCCCTCAACCTGGCCTGTGCCCTCTCACAATCTGAGACCCCCTCAGGGGATGTTGGAGAGCCAGTTTTGACCTGATCCCAGAGGTCAAGGGACCGCACTGGTGCATGAATGTGATTTTATATTTCACAGGCCTCTAGTGAAATATAAAATCACATTGCCATATCAATAGATGCAGAAAAAAAAACACATTTGATAAAACCCAGCATCCATTTATGATAAAAATTCTCAGCAAAGTAAGAATACAGGGATCATACCTCAACATAATAAAGGCCATATATGACAAACCTCTAGCCAACATCATATTCAATGAACAAAAACTACAAGTATTCCCTTAAGATTGGAAACAAGATAGGGATGTTTGCTTTCACCACTGTTACTTAACATAGTACTGAAAGTCTTTGCCATAGCAATCAGATAAGAATAAAAAAATAAAAGGCATCCAAGTTGGAAAGGAAGAAGTAAAACTGTCATTATTTGCAAATGACATGATACTGTATATAAAGATTCCACCAAAAAATGACTAGGACTAATAAATGAAGTCAGTACAATGCTGACAACCATGATCAACAGTAATGAATATAAATGTGAGAGTCTGATCAGAGCTGAATGGGGCTCCTTGATATTCACAGAGTGAATATCTACATTTTATTACCTATTGTTGATGTGCATTTTATTACCTACTGTTGATGGATTCAATGGCCTCAAGCAAACTCCCCAACTTGATAATCTCAGTGTTTACTAAAGAATCACCTTTGATATGTCTGTTTGCATTCCTGAAAGGCAATTATGTATTCTAGTAAGTAAAAGCCAATGGGAGTGGAGATTCAGTGGAACTTGGTCCCTTGTACCAAAATCATAACTGGCTTCCCCCATAATTTCCAAATTTGTATTTCTTGTCTTGTGTATTAATTTGTGCATTAGCCCTTTCTCCAAGTCTTTGAAACCAAGGCCATGTGGGCCTGGCTTCACTTTTGGCACTTTGAACTGGGACTTGGAGAATAAGAATTCGCCAGAGTGAAAAAAGAAATCACCAGATCAGTGGTAGAAAAGTAATGGCATGCAAAACGCTTGTCAGCTAAAGAAGCCCACGGATCTATAAATGTTTCAGCAAAATCATAATGGGGCAGAATTCATTGAAAGGGGAGAGACTTTCGGCTTGCATGATGAAGGATAAGGGAATGTCAGTGTCAGAAGATCATCTTTTACAGTTTTTACAGATTATTATACAATATAATCTATGGTTTTCTGATGAAGGTACATTGGAGGTTGAATGTTGGGAAAGAATAGATCAGAACTTGAAGAAGCTCAGCAACAAGGGAAAAGTTTCCCTCCAAATTGTTTTTCCTTGTGGAAAATGGTATTGCATTTGCTAGAGCCTTTCAGAGAAGAAAGGCCTCCTCCCTTTGAACCTTCCCCTCCTAAAGAGGAGTGGAAAGATAAGTTGGAGGAGTGGCCTTCATGTTCTGATTCTGAAATATTTAAATCACTACTAATAGAATCACACATGCTATCCAAGATAAGAGCTATCCAAGAAGGATTAAAGGACATGACAGTGGAGGATAGATTGGTTTTTCCTATTATACAGGTAGCTAACCCACAATTCCCATATCAAATAATAAGACAGCATTAAAGATTTGACTTTAAAATTATAAAGGCCTTACATAATATGATACAGAATGGCTCCATTTACTGGAGAAATTATAACCAAAATTTCTGATGCATTCATAACTCCTTATGATTAGTATTCTCTGGCCTGTGAAACTCTGGATGCAGTAAATTATTTGTTATGGAAGGGAGAATTTTTAGAGAAATGTCAAGAACAAGCTTCTTCAAATCTCAGAATATTTCCATAACTTTTGAAATTTAGATCTAAATTTCATAGAAATGGCCAGCCATTAAGTCAAGACAAAGGAAATGGCCAACTGCAGGGAAATGGTGGGAGGGAAACATTATTAAATAAGGGGAAGTTCCACCCTGCCAGGCACAAGGTAGATTCCCTCCTTCAAGTAACTCCAGAAAGAAATGCTGACTTAGATCTCAATAGTACTATAACAATCACCCTGATCCCTGATATGGCTAGACAAGTTGTTCCTATAGGAATTTGGGGACCTGTGTCACCAGGAATGTCAGGTTTAGTCTTAGGAAAAAGTGAAAATATTCTGAAAGAACTGACTGTTTTTCCTGGAGTCATAGATTCAGACCATGAGGGAGAAATCAAGGTAATTTTAGAATGCAAACATATTATGCAAATTACTCTAGGACAAAGAATCATTCAGCTCCTGCTTTTACCTTGTATTCAGCAAGGTGAAGTTCTAAATAGGAAGAGAGGAATACAAGGATTTGGAAGCTCATATATATATTGGATACAGGAAGTTAGCAAGACCCATCGTATGATCAATCTAAGAATAGAGGGAAAACTGTTTAAAGGTTTAGTAGACACTGGAGTAGATGTTAATGTTATCAGTCAAGAATTCTGGCCTCCAAGTTGGTCCAAGCTAAAGGCTCTACCACGGGAGTTGGAATTCCTGATAACACACTACACAGTGCTCCAGTAGAAAGATGAGGAGGAACAAACAGGATGGTTTCAGGCCCATAGAGTCTCTGGAATTGCAGTCAACTTATGGGGCCAAGATGTTTTAGAAGGTTTACAAGCTTGCATTATTACCAGCAAAGAAAAACAGTTCATAAGAAGACAAGGATTATAATATCAGCCTTTTAAGGAATGGTCACTGCTCAATATTCTCACCTCATGCTGAGCTACACAATGGAAAGATGATAGACTTATATAGGCAGATCAGTGGCCATTAACCAAGGAGAAATTAAGTCATATTCATGAATTAATATAGGAACAAGTAGAGGCTTGTTAAATAGAACTTTCCAATAGTCCTTGGAATACTCCTATATTTACAATACCTAAGAAAACAATAGGAAAATAGTGATTGTTACATGATCTTAGAGCTGTTAACACTACTAATCATACCATGGGAGCTTTAGAGCCTGGACTCCCAGCACCTTCACAGATCCCTCTAGATTGGTCTCTTATATTAGTAGATCTTAAGATTGTTTCTTCACCATTCCCTTGGCACCACAAAATAAAAAAAGATTTGTCTTTTCATGCCATCTATTAATAATATAGAGCCTATGAAAAGTTATCAATGGAAAGTTTTGCCTCAAGGAATGGCCAATAGCCCTACTTTATATCAAAAATATAAAACTCAAGCTATTTAACCTTTAAGGGACAAATATTCCCTGTGTTATATTGTCCATTACATGGATGACTTGTTCCTAGTGAGTCCACAGGAAGAACAGACTTTAGCAATGTTTTCTCAATTAGAAAAGGAACTTCCTAAATGAGGCTTAAAAGTTGCTCCAGAAAAAGTACAGAAAGAAATGCCTTTCAAATATCTAGGAACCATAATGGAAAACCAATGTATTAAGCCTCAAAAGGTGGAAATATGAAAAGATTGCCTTAAAATCTTAAATGACTTTCAAAAATCATTAGGGGAAATTAATTGGTTAAGACCTTATCTAAAAATCTCTACAGGAGAAATAAATTTATTTAATATACTTAGAGGTGACTCTAATTTTTCTTTACCTTGAGTATTGACAGATGAAGCTAGAAAGGAGTTACAAAGAATTGAGCAGGCAGTCTCCTTAGCCCAAGTGGCACAATTATTGCCTGAAATGCCTTTATTGGGACAGATTAATTCTACTGTAAATAGTCCCACTAGAGTCATCTTCCAAAATAAAAACTCTCTTGCTATTATTAAATGGGTCCACATGGGACATCAATCCTCTAAAACTGCAGTTACATATATAGAACTTATAGTGCAGTTGATATTTCAACTTATAAAGTGCTGCAGATGGGAGAATCCAAGATGGCGGCATAGGTAAACACCTACACTGCTGCCTCACACAACAATTTCAAAACTACAACTAAAAGACAGAATGGACATCATCCAGAACCACAAGAAAGCTGGCTGAGTGGAAATTCTACAACAAGAAGGAAAGAGAGGGGCTCACAGAGACCCAGAGGAGCTGCCAAAAAGCTGAGGTACAGAGATGCGTGCATGGAGAGAGAGGAGCCAGAGTACCTGGCTGGCTTTCTCTGGTGGGAGGGAGACGGAGACTCCCAACGGCATTGAACCCCTTATGGCACTGAACCCCAGGTCCAGCCAAAACTCATATGGGGAGAGTTTGGACTGTGAAAAGGGAGAAGTGCACAGAAATTTAGAGGAGTCGCAAAACATCAGAAGTCTGGTGGCACACACAGCACTGGGCGCAGAAGACTGACTGCTGATTCTGCCACTGGTTTTCACGAGTGGGCGGGAAACAGAGCCTCCCAAATGAGCCACTTCTAACTCCACTAAACCCCAGTTTTGGGCAAAACCCTGGAGACCCAGATTCATATGGTCCTGGAGCACAGGGGACCCGGAAAGGCAGCAGTATAGAGGCACTGCAAGAGTGCGCACACAGGGACCGCTCCAGTGATTATCTAGTCACGTGAGACTCAGAAGCCGTGGAGGGCAGGGCCAATTGGAAGGCAAGGTGGTCCATTAAGCCCAGAGACTCCACCCATCCCAAGCTCAATAAAGAGGCTTTTGCAGTTTTGCAAGTCTTGTATCACAAGTCTGAATCCATACAGAAGTTCTCCCAGCATAGTGAAAATGCGGAGACAAAGGAAGAGATGACAAACAAAAGAAATGGAGGAAAACAAATGACTGGATATAGAGTTCAAAACCACGCTTGTAAGGTTTTTCAAGAATATCCTACAAAAGATGGATAAATTTAGCGTGACCCAAGAGAAGATGAAAAAAGGACCAACTAGAGATGGAAAAGATCCAACTAGAGATGGAAAAGGACCAACTAGAAATTAAACATTCACTGACTGAAATACAAAATATTATACAGAGACCTAACAGCAGACTAGAGGAAGGCAAGAATCAAGTCAAAAATTTGAAATATAAAGAATCAGAAAATACTCAACTGGAAAAGCAAGAAGAAAAAAGAATAAAAAAATGTGAAGATAATGTAAGGAGCCTCTGGAAGAGCTTCAAGCATTCCAACATCAGAATTGTGGGGGTGCCAGAAGAAGAGAGAGGACAAGATACTGAAAACCTATTTAAAGAAATAATGACTGAAAACTTCCCACATCTGGTAAAAGAAATAGACTTACAAGTCCAGGAAGCACACAGAACCCCATATAAAAGGAATCCAAAGAGGACTACACCTAGACACATCATAATTAAAATACCAAGAGCAAAAGACAAAGAGAGAATATTAAAAGCAGCAAGAGAAAAACAGTTAATTACCTTCAAGGGAACACCCATAGGATTGTCAGCTGATTTCTCAACAGAAACTATGCAGGCCAGAAGAGAGTGACAAAAAATATTTAATGTGATGAATAGCAAGAACCTACAACCAAGAATACTCTATCCAGCAAAGCTTTCATTCAAAATTGAAGGGCAGATAAAGAGCTTCACAGATAAGAAAAAGCTAAAGGAGTTCATCAACTCCAAACCAGTATTATATGAAATGCTGAAAGGTACTCTTTTAGAAGAGGAAGAAGAAAAAGGTAAAGATAAAAAATTATGAACAACCAATACATATCTGTCAACAAGTGAATCTAAAAATTAAGTGAATTAAAAATTTGATGAACAGAATAGACTGGTGAATATAATAGATTCAGGAGCACAGAAAGGGAGTGGACTGATAATTCTCAGGGGGAAAGGGGTGAGAGGTGTAAAGGGAGAAACTGGACAAAAATCATACACCTATGGATGAGGTCAACGGGAGGGAGGTAATGGTAGAGGGAGGGGTGGGAGCCAGGTGGAAGGGAGCCATGAGAGGAAAAAAGAGAAACAAATGTAATAATCTGAATAATAAAGAGTTAATTTTTTTTTAAGTGCTGCAGACAGCTTAGAGGAGAAAAATCCCAATGTATTTACCTTCCCCTCACTGGGAAGCAATTAGAAATATTATTTCAGACTGATTTAAATTGGCAAATTGGACTGAATAGATATTCAGGGAAACTTATTGTCACCTACTAAAAAACAAATTATTACAATTTCTATATTATACCCCTATTATTATAATACCAAAAAATACTAGGCAGGAAACTATTCCTGTAGCATTAAATGTTTTTACTGATGGATCATCTCAAGGCAAAGCTGCTTATCATACAATGACTTTAGACCAAGTCATCCAAACTAGTCATACTTCTGTACAAGGAATTGAATTAGAAGCTATTAAAGCTGCATTACAGAATTTTCAAGAGCCTCTTAATATTATCTCTGACTTGTCTTACACTGCAGGTTTAGTAAATAGAATTGAAACTGCTCATTTAAAATGGCTCAGTGACCAAAGTTTATTTTTACTATTTAAACAAGTTCAGCATATTGTACAACAGAGATGATATCACTTTTATATTACTTACCTAAGGGCTGACAGTTTATTACCTGGTACATTAACTAAAGGAAATGCACATGCTGAACAATTGGTGGCTTTATTAAAACAGGCCAAAGAATCTAATCATCTTTTACATCAGCCTGCCAAAATGCTATTTAGACAATTCTCAATCTCTCAACAGCAGGCAAAACAGATTATCAGATAATGTCTCACTTGCATGTTATGTTTACTTCTAGAGCCTAACACAGGAATTAACCCTAGAGGTTTGCTAAAGGACCAAATCTGGCAAATGGGTGTAGCACATTATACTTCCTTTGAACACCTTGGGGCATTGCATGTTTCTGTAGACACCTTTTCAAAAGTCCTATGGGCTACTCTATCTACAGGAAAATGGCAAAATAGGTTACTAATCATTGCCTGGCTGCTTTTGCCATCATGGGAATTCCAAAAATTATTAAAACAGATAATGGGCCTGCTTACACAAGCTGTCATTTCCAGCAATTTTATAAAAAGTGAAAAATTCACCTATCTAATAAAAGAGTAACATGCAAATTAACCATTATTCCACTACACCCACCAGTCATGCCCACCAGCCAATGAGGAACTAGTATGCAAATTAACCCCAACCAAAATGGCTATGGACACGGAGTGAGCAGAACGGAGGCTTGGGTTTCCCCAGGGATAGAGGAAGCCAAGCTTTCCACACACTCTGGTGGGCCCAGGCCTTTGCTCAAGGGACAAAGTTTCAATTGTAAAAGATAAATAAGTCCGAGATATTAGGGCCTCTGTTTGGGTTACTGAGGGGTGTGGCTGACCTGCAAACCACCACAGGCCTCTCGCCCAGGCTGCCCCATGCCCCACCCTGATGTGGGGCACTCTTCAGGGCAAACCAGCTGGCCCCCACCTATGCACTAGGCCTCTATCCTATATAATAAAAGAGTAATATGCAGATTTACCATCACTTCAAACCACAAGATGGCTGCCCCCATGTGGTCAAGATCCTGCCCCCATGTGGAAACAAGATGGCCACCACAAGAAGGCCAGCAGGGGAGGGCAGTTGGGAGGGACCAGGCCTGCAAGGTAGGGCAGTTGGGGGTGATCAAGTCCACAGAGGAGGGCAGTTAGGGGTGACCTGGCTGGTTGGGGGTGACTGGGCCTGCAAGGGAGAGAGTTGGGAGGCCCAGACCTGCAGGGGAGGGCAGTTAGGGGTGACCAGGCCTGAAGGGAAGGGCAGTTAGGGGCACACAGGCTGGCAGGGGAGCAGTTAAGCATCAATCAGACTGGCAGGGAAGTGGTTAGGGGGTGATCAGGCTGGTAGGCAGAAGTGGTTAGAGGCAATCAGGGAGGCAGCCAGGCGAGCAGTTGGGAGCCAGCAGTCCTGGACTCTCTGTTTAGGCCTGATCCCGCTGGGAATCCCTTGAGGGGTCCCATATTAGAGAGGGTGAAGGCTGGGCTGAGGGACACCCCCTCCCATGCATGAATTTGGTGCACCAGGCCTCTAGTACCAAATAATTCCCAAGGGCAGGCCATTATTGAGTGCCAACATCAGCAGCTAAAATCCCAATTTGAAAAACTAAAAGGAGGGATTATGATGGAGAAATCACCTGTGGGTAGGCTATCCCAACCTTAATTACTTTAAATGTTTTCACTTGTGATGCTGATGGCAAGACACCCATTGAGTTACACTGGTGTCAGGATAAAACAAAGGAAAATGGTCTAGTTAAATGGAAAGATCCTGAATCTGGTTTATGGAAGGGACTCAATCCATTGCTAATATTTGGTCGAGGATATGCTTGTATATTTCCAGAAAATTTCTCCAAACCTGTGTGGATTCCTGCTAGAAATATTAAACTACAACATGGATCTAAGAGAGGAACTGGCCATATTAATGAGGACCTTGGGCCTGAAGCCACACTTGCAGCTGTAGACAATCAGCTACCCCAGCCACAGACAGCAGCAGCCCCAGGCAACACACTGAAGATAAGGAGTGAAAGACAAACATGTCAGATGATGAACAGCCCATAGATGACTCAGGGGGTGATAAAGAAGATGGTCCAGAAAGCTGAACAAATTTGTGAAGAGACCAAAACTCCAAGAATGCCTGAAAATGTCTTTCTTGCCATGCTGGCAGTAATCAGCTGTGCTGTAATATCACCAAGGGCTCATGGGGAAGTCCTTCCTGGATAAAATCCATTATGTGGACTGATCCCCCCCCCCCACACACACACACACCCCAGTATAATAAATATATGGGCAAAGTATAATTATACGGGTGTCTCTGTTATGCCCAGAGTTCGGGGTCCCCAATAATCCACCACTAATGAGCCTTTTCTGATGCACAAGCAAAGAGTCTTTATTCAAACCCAGGTTTGGCTCTCAACCTCTTTCTGGCACAGCAGTGAGGGGAGAGAGCGAGCTGGGCGGGAACAATGAGTTTTATGGGGTAGGATAATTAGGGGGCTTAGGAAAGTGACAAGGGTTACAGAGATTGGTCACTTGAATTAGGGTCTTTCTGTGGTTTAGCCTTATTAGGACCCTCGCTGTGTTCCTGGAGCTTCATTGGTCTATTTGGGTGGTGGTCAGGGAACCTAGGACATTGCTGGCACACCTGTGGCCCCTCCCAGAAAAGGGAGGGGGTTTAGGCAGGGGTCCCAGCCCTATAGGACAAGATGGAGGGGAGTTCATTTCCTTTCATCTCCACCCAGCTTCCCTTTTTATATGACACAGTATCAAACTACTGTTCCTTTGTGTGTAAAATTAAAGAGAGGTTTTACTGGCTAGCAGCTACACCAAAGGAGGGAAAGCAAAAACCTAAATACAATTACTATCACTGCTTGCTTCTGGGAGAGGCAAAGAGAATTTAACATTACTAAGACCTCACCCCACTAAGCCATTATGTAAAAAGTCTTTGTTGTGCCCAGATTTCAAGATCCCCAAAGACCACCAGGGAGCCGAGTCTGAAGCAAAAGCAAAGAGCCTTTATTCAAGCCCAGGCCTAGCTCTCTGCCTCCACCATTGCAGTGGAGGATGCAGGAAGAGAGTGAGTCTTTAGAGAATAAAGGTTTTATAGGAGAATGTGGGGCCTCCTCAGACCGCTGAGTTGGCCGATCCCGATTGGTTGATTTAAGGGTGAGCTGGGTAACTGACACATTCTGCGGCCTTTCTCGGAAGAGGGGTCAGGTCAGAGACACAGCTACACAAGATGGAGGACACGGTATGAAATGGAGTCAGTCCTGCTCTGCCCTTTCATTCCCCACTGGTTTTATGTACGAGTCAAATCATTGACTCTTGGTTATTGTCAAGATATATTTACCCCTGAGAACTATAATTTTCTGTCTAACAAAGTTAGTGGGCCTACTTATAATATAAGGGCCCAGAATGAGGACCAGGAGTAATCTTTAGAGAGTCCGAAAAGTCTTGGACTCTATTTTTCTTGAGCTGCTTACGCCGCGTGTGATGAAGCCACATTGGGATTCTGTTGACCTTGACTGCCACGGAGGTGGTCCTTTCCAGGTAGGAGTCAGACCTTAGGTGGCAAATTTCTTTACCCAAACAGAGTCACCAGGGTGGAAGGGATGAATTGGATCAGAAGTTGGTACAGGCGGATCGTCTCGGATGTGCTTCTGGATTACTTCCTGGGTAGACTGTGAAATCTGTAAGAACTTGAATAAAGACTGGTTATGGCTGTGGAGGCCCCACTGGTTTTAGGGCAGCCTCCTGGGCAGCTTCATCTGTGGCCCGGTTCCCTCTTGCTTCTGTGGACATAGCACTATGTATGCAACCCATTGTAAATAGCACTTGTAAATAGCACTATGTACGTGACCCATTGTAAATGCGCACCTGCTATCAGTATAAATTGCTACTGATTTTTCTTTTATCTACCAGAGAGCCTGAAACTGGTGACTAGAGTGTTTGACATCCAATGCTCTACTGTGTTCCAGAGTAAAGCCTCAACCTCGTGTCCTCATGTGGGGCAATTAGGATTAGTTACCGCCCTAGGGTTAACCTATTTGCTTTTCTGATAAGTATAGCTTTGGCTGCTACTACCTGGAGGCAAGTATGTCATCTAAATGCAAAAGGTTCAAGTCTTTTAGACAAATAGGCTACTGGCCTTCTCTAAGGGCTGAGACTTTGAGTGAATACCTCTTTGGCTATGCCTCTTGTCTCGCATACATAGAGGTGGAAAGACTTGGTTACATCTGTTAGCACTAGTTGGCCCATCATCCTTGCTCTGCTTATGTCTGTCTAACTGCCTAATATATTACCTCAAGGATCCTGGCTCTGAATTCTTTTAGGGAAAATGGACATTGAATTTCTTCTGTAGCTGCTTCCTGCTCTGAGCATTCCTCAGAGCCAAGAGATCCTTGCTGTTTGTCAGAGAGACGATGAGGCCTGGGTACAGAAGGAGGTGGGCTTGTGAACTGGCAGAGACAAACTGTAACAAATAGTCTGGTGGAAGAGAAAGAAAACATTTTAGTTTTAATAATCTCTATTGAAATAGAATTTTTCTCCTTAAAATTACCTCTATGTTCATTAAAAGAGCCAAATCAAGACAAATTTACCTATTGTATTTAACTTGGCCTGATTATTTGCAAAAACACAACAAAAATGGTAACCAACTACCTTTGCCAGAATTGCATGATTGAATCTTAGTGTGTCCCATAGGACTAGGAAGCCAAGCCATCCAGCTGCTGTCCGGCCTTGCCTGCAGTATCAGCTGAGTTCGGTGAATCCCACACTTGCAGCAACTTCACCTGGACCCACACTCTAGGTTTTAAGGCCCATCTCAGTAGCCCTCCTAGTCATTGCAGCGCAGAGTGCTTGAGGGTTCTGCAGGGACACAGAGGTGTCCTTATTGCTCTCCTTCTACTCTGACCAACCGCCAGTGACGACAGGGCATGGGCCTGATGCTCTAGCGCCAGCCATTTTCAAGGCTCCCAAGCAGGATAACAGGCTTTTCCTTGGCACTGTTATTGGCTTCAAATCTTCAGAGTTCAGACAGGGCTCTTTAAAATATGATACTCCAGTCAAAGTTTCTGATCAATAAAACTACTATTGGAAACTGGTCTTATTGAATTTATGCAAAGAAATGTATTGCTATGATTTATTAAACATTGACAAATTTCAGAGGAATTATATAAGGAGAAAAATATACTGACCTGCTTTAAGATCTTCTGATTTTCCTTGTCAGTCCTTTCTATGGATTCTTTAGAGTAATATAATTATCTTTAATTGACAAGGAGAAATTCAAAATGTGTCTATATTCAAATAGACAATTATAGCTGTGCTAGTAGTAGGGTTCCCTCTACTTGACTTTTCCTTAGAATTTCATATGGCCTCTGGAAGGGGTTATTTGCCTTCTGAGAAAGGACTAAGGGAGCCTTATTGCTTTGCTGCGTCTTATATGTCACAGGACATCACAGGGTCTGTAATTCCTATAACAAAGGTCTAGTACTCACCACTTCCCTCTGTTCCAAATAGGCCTTCCTCAGTTTCCTAAATTTGAGGTTTGTGCCACACCTGACATGGGTATGGCCACACAGGCCTTCAAGACAGTATACAGGCTGACAACTGTCTTTCAATAGAGACCAAAACCAGATGGGTATTTTTCCTGCCCATTTGGGCACTTGCCTTTTGGCAACTCCATTCAAATCTGTAAGGTTCATGCAATATTATTAACACAATGAAGTATAATATTTGCACTGTGGCCACCTTAGGTAGCCAAATCTTCTGCTACCATATATGACACATATATGGCTACCAAATATCTTAGGGAGTGACTAAGGTCTATTCTTGACCTTCTAACTAAAGCAAAATTGTATTTGTCTGTCTGGAATCATGTCCATGCAGATGCAGGCATTATCTAAGTCTATTATATAGTTTTCTGCAGGCCACTGTCAGGGATGTACATGGTGGCCAGTTCTTCTTTCTAGCCACACACATGGCCTGTCTAATTTCTTAAAATTTATTTTGGAATGGGAGAAAGTTGTTTTGCTGTAACAGGTAGCTTAACTGGGCTTGGAAATCTGCCTAGAAAGCCATAATTTAGAAGTTTAACATGTGGCCTTAGATCCTTCTAACCCACCATGGTCTCTGCAATCCCTCAGTCACACTCCTCTCTTAAAGAATCTCAAGGTCTTGAAGGCTCCCCGGTCTAGGGAGAGTGCCTTCCCTTTGCTCTTTAACTTTAAACTGCCAGTCCAAAACAGCCAGAGTAGCAGTTAGAAACAGCTTTGCATATTTCAAAGTGCTCCTGTGGCAGTGGCTTGGGTATTAGGCCCCTTGTCTCCCCACCAGTCCCCTTTGTGGCAGAGCATCGACTAGGCCTCTCCTAAGGAAGTGCACTGGAAAGAGATCTCAGCCCCTCCTCTTCCAGCAGCAACAGGTACTGAACCCTTTCAGTACATTTGCAAACAGGGAGCTTTCACTAGCTCTATCTGCTGCTTTTACAGATCCTGGGCTCACTGCTCTATTCCTGGGGCTGCCAGAAGGCCAGTAGCAGTCACTGCAGGCAGCTCAGGCATCCAGCCCCCCTTGATTCACTTGGCTCATGGGGGCTGAGTCTGCCTAGCCACCAGTTTTAAATCACCGGGGCAGCTAGATTAATTATGCTTGCAGAAAACTTGTGACCTTGAATCTAGTGAAGTTCTGATAAGACACCTGAACCAGACCCCTCCGCAGCCAGTAAAAATCAAAAGCCTATCACTCCCTGCTTCATGATTAACTGCCAACATCATCGCTCCCATTTTCTAGTCCAGTTGCTTGTCTCCCTTTCCTATTGTGAGTCAGAGGAAGACAATTTCTACAGAAGTGAGAAATAGAAACAGTGGGAGTTTCAGAGAAAACTACAGACTACTGCTGCAGTAGTGCTCCCTTTCGAAGCCCGAGATCCAACCTGTGGAGAAAAATGACTCTTAGTCTGCCTGGAAAGATAAGGGTGTGTAGGGAGATTTCTTGCAAACTGAAAGCCTAGATGGCCACCTGAAAGAAAAAATCTTTAATCCAGTTACAGATGCTAAAATAAAATAACACATTAATAATAACTCCAGCCTTAGTTCAGCCTTAGATGGCTCATGCTGGACTATGATGTCACAAGCAGGGACAGGGCCTGTAGTCTCTTTGCCCTGCAGAGCCTTAAGCCCTGTCCCTGGAAGTCTCCAACCACCAAAAGAGATAAGAAAGCCATGAATAAGAGTTCTTTGTTCCTTGAAATGTTACAAACTTATGCCTAGGACTTTAAAATTTAATATAGTAAATTCACAAATCAGAACAAACTGAAATCCCTACTTATACAAAATTAGATAGGAATTTTTATTAGCTAAATGGGCCGACTCCCTCTCTGACATAGAGCAAAAACTCAGAAAAATAATTCCAGCAGCTGCTAAAGACTTTTGCACTCTGTCACAGCAAGTCCACCCCAAAACAAATTAAACAATAAAAAGAGATAACAAATACTCTCCTGTGTACAGCCAGAAGGCACAAAGTAGCTTCTGCCTCACACAGACCATTAATGAGCAGATAAACGAAACAATGCCCAACTCCCCAAATGGACCTGTGGGCACTCCTAGCACCCATACCCTAGAACAGAATTCTCAACCAATGTCCACAGAATAAAACAGAGAAACACAGACACAGACAAACAAAGGCTTCCCCCCGACCACCAAAAACAAAACGAAACAGTCTTCCAACTCTGTGAAAGCAAAACCAAAAGCTAGAAGACAGCCTCACACCAACCAGCAGGAGCTACCCACCTCATCTCAGATTCCTGAGGGGATTCCACGTCCCTCATTACAGGAGGATTGGAACGTCTTTCTATTCCTCCGGTCCGTGGTCCTCCTGTGGGTCCACTTAGACCGCTTCAGGCTCAACCAGAATACTAGAGGGGATTCCATGTCCCTCCTTACAGGACAAAACACACAAACAAACAGAAACCTACCGTGGTTAATCAAGCTCTCTGGGTCAGAGACCCTGTTGGGTCTTTGGGATCCCGGACGAGCCCCCAAATGTTATGCTCAGATTTCAAGATCTTCAAAGACCACCAGGGAGCCAAGTCCAATGCAAAAGCAAAGAGCCTTTATTCAAGCCCCGGGCTTGGCTCTCTGCCTCCACCGTCACAGCTGAGGATGCAGGAAGAGAGTGAGTCTTTAGAGAATAAAGGTTTTATAGGAGGATGTGGGGCCTTCTTGGACAGCTGAGTTGGCCAATCCTGATTGGTAGATTTGAGGGTGAGTTGAGTAACTGACACATTCTGCGGCCTTTCTCGGAAGAGGAGTCAGGTAAGAGACACAGCTACACAAGATGGAGGACACGGTATGAAATGGAGTCAGTCCTGCTCTGCCCTTTCAGTCTTATGAATGGCACTCACCAGCAGCAAACTTAAGAACAGTTTTGTTTTGTTTTTCTTTTGTGGATTAATGCCCACAGGTCTGCATATAGTAATAATCAATGGAAATCAGCTGCTGCACTTGCAATAAAATGACATAGTTTACAATGATAACTTCAATGAAAATTCACCTCCTTGGTGCTTAAAATAAAAATAGCACCACCTTTGACATTTGGAATTATAGCAGCATATTTTACAATTATCCCAGGCAAACTTACAAACTAATTCCTTATATACCTAGCAGCAATTTAAAGAAAGAATTACTCTTTTTCACTGGACCTCCTTACTTTTGCCTTTTAGCATAACCACTGTTGCCTGTCTCACTCTTGTTCTTATATTTTTAATTTTAGTATGCAGGTGTGGAATACAAGTCTTAAAAGCATCAGAGCTCTGCAAGTGACATATCAACATCTATTAAGAAATTAAAGAAACCAAAATCAACAGTAATTAATATAAATTGGAGAAGTCCAGTCAGAAGGCTGAATGGGGCTCTTTGATATTCACAGGATGAATATCTTAATTTTATTACCTACTGCTGATGACTCAATGGCCTCAAGCAAACTCCCCCAACCTGATAATCTTACTGTTTACTATATAATATATCTGTTTGCATTCCTGAAAGGCAATTGTGTATTCTAGTAAGTAAAAGCCAATGGGAGCCGAGATTTAGTGGAACTTGGTCCCTTGTAACAAGATCACAACTGGTTCCCCCTATAATTTCCAAATTTATATTTCTTGTCTTGTGTATTAATTTGCCCATCAGCCCTTTCTCCAAGTCTTTGAACCTGAAGCCATGTGGGCCATGGTTTCACAGTAAAATAATATGATACAAAATCAATATTTATAAATCAGTTACATTTTTAAAAATATATTTTATTGATTTTTTACAGAGAGGAAGGGAGAGAAATAGAGAGCTAGAAACATCGATGAGAGAGAAACATCAATCAGCTGCCTCTTGCACACCCCCTACTGGGGATGTGCCCACAATCAACGTACGTGCCCTTGACTGGAATCAAACCTGGGACCTTTCAGTCCACAGGCCGATGCTCTATCACTGAGCAAAACCGGTTTCGGCTATAAATGGACTCATACTCACACATTCTCTTCTTTGTTGTCTGAGAAACCCGTGACTGATCATATGGGTATTAGCATGAAAAAACTGTCAAGTCAAGAACCAAAGTTTTGTTCAGCAACTGAGATTTTTTTCCATGAACAATTTGATCAAGAAATGAATTGTTCAAGACAAAAGATGTTTAAGAACCAGGGTTTGGCTGCAAATGGAAGCTGTAAATGGTGCTGATATAAAAATAGACAATTAATATTTGACAAGGGAAGCAAGAACATACAATGGGGTAAAGACAATCTATTTAATAAATGGTGTTGGGAAAATTGGAGAGATGAATGCAAAAAAAAATGAAACTAGATACTTTTCTTACACCATCTACAAAAATAAACTTGAAATGGATTAAAGACTTATGTGTAAGACTTGATACCCTAAAATTCATAGAGAAAACATAGACAGTAAAATCTTGGGCATTTCTCTTAGCAATATTTTTTCTGGTATATCTCTTTGGGAAAAGGAAACAAACAAAAGTAAATAAACAAATGAGACAACATAAAACTAAAAAGCTTTTGCACAGCAAAGGAATCCACCAACAAGATGAAAAAATGTCTATGGAATTGGAGAACGTATTTGCCAATGTTACATCTAATAAGGGTTAGTATCCAAAATGTATAAAGAACTCATACAACTAAACACCAAGAAAACTTACAATTCAATTTAAAAATGGGGAAATGACCTAAATAATCACCTCTCCAAAGAGGACATAAAGATTAAAAAATGTTCAAAGTCACTAATCATCAGAGAAATGCAAAGCAAAACCACAATGAGGTATTTCCTCAAATCTGTGATAATGGCAATCAACAATAAATCAACAATAAGTGTGGGTCAGGATTTGGAGAAAAGGGAAACCTTGTAGTGTTGGTCAGAATACAGATTGAAGCAGCCACTATGGAAAACAGTATGGACGTTCCTAAAATAAACTAAAATGGAACTACCTTATGACCCACAAATTCCATTCTGGATGTATCTTTAATAAAATACTAATTTGAAAGAATAAGTGCACCTCTCTGTTCATTGCAATGAATGAGCATTATTTTTAATACCCAAGATATGGGAGCAACTCAAATGCCCATCAGTGGACAAGTGGATAAAATATTGATGGTACCTATATACAATGGAATATTAGTTGGCCAGAAAACAAGAATAAAATCTTACCATTTGCACAGCATGAATGAATCTAGATGATATTATTATTAGTCAGTCAGGGAAAGACAGATAACATATGATTTCACTTATATGTGGAATCTAAAGAACAATATAAATAAACAAACAAAACAGAAACAGACTCACAGATAAAGTATAGACTGATGGTTGCTAAAGGGGAAAGGAGCTGGGTGTTGGAGGAAAATGGTGATGGGATTAGGAAGTACAGATTGGTAATTACAAAATAGTCATTGGGATATAAAAGTACAGCATAGGTTATACCGTCAACATATTGTAATAACTAGATAAGGTGCCATTTAGATACTGGGAATATTATGGGAACATTTTGTAAGTATATGATTGTCTACTCTAACCACTATGTTGTACTCCTGAAATTAATACAAAATAATATAGAAAGTAAAAAATATATTTGCACTATTGGTTAAATGAAAAGAAAACCACATAGCGCAATGGAAACTATTGTGTCTGTGAAACTGAAAGAAAAAAAATTGAATAAAGATGAACAGAGTCTAAGGGACATATGTAATACTATCAATTGAATCAACATATGCATTGTGGAAGTCACAGAAGGATTAGAGAGAGAGAAAGAGGCAGGAAGAATATTTGAAAAAATAATGGCTGAAAACTTCCCAAACTTGGTGAAATCCCAAGATGCTCAATAATCTTCAAGTAAGATGAAATCAAAGAGACCTTCACCAAGACACATTATAATCAAGCTATCAAGAGACAAAGGCAGGCCGAAACCGTTTTGGCTCAGTGGCTAGAGCGTTGGCCTGGGGACTGAGGGGTCCCAGGTTCGATTCTGGTCAAGGACATGTATCTTGGTTGTGGGCACATCCCCAGTAGGGGGTGTGCAGGAGGCAGCTGATTGATGTCTCTCTCTCATTGATGTTTCTAGCTATCTCTCTCCCTTCCTCTCTGTAAAAAATTAATAAAAATATATATTTTTTTAAAAAGAGACAAAGGCAAAAATCCAAGATGGCAGCCAATGGGATGGCTATCTCTCTTCCTTCCTCTCTGTAAAAAATTAATAAAAATATATATTTTTTTAAAAAGAGACAAAGGCAAAAATCCAAGATGGCAGCCGATGGGATGGCAGGCTACAAGATAGTGTGAAGCCAGAGAGCTAAAGAAGAGTGTGTGGATGTGCAGGGAGTGTCTGTATCTGTGAGTGAGGGACAGCTATATTCCACAGGACTACTGGGGACTAGTGGACCTGGCTACCCTAGCCGGGAAGCCTCTACTACTGCTGAAATCTCTCCTGAAGCTGCCAGCTCTGCCAAAGAGACCACGCCATCTTGAAAGGGAGACCAGCTGTGATCAAAAGCCCAGTCTTACCTTCAACTAGGGAGACCTTGGATACCTCCTGGGAACCTTCAACCAAAACACCCAGGGACCAGCTGCCTCAGCTGTGAGCTCATGAACACTGAGACTCCAACCTTCCAACTGCGGGCACCTAAAAATCTGACCAGAGGGAGACAAAGCAGTGCCAAATACATGGACAGGCCCGGTGTATCTCACATAGCAGATAGAAGGAATAGCTGAATCAAATAACATTCACCTGGAATTGGCGAATTATACACAGCTGGTGAGGCAATCCATGGATGGAAAGGTCAGATGTCACCTAGACAGAGATGATATCTGGGATCCAGGCTAAAGGGAGAAATGCATGCAGTGGGATCTAGAATCTCAGAGAAAGACTGTGCTCCACAAAATCCATGGCCCTTGGTGTCAGTGTAACCCTCAGAAGTGGAAGAGTATCCATAGGGCTGCTGGTAGAGGAGACACTAAATATAAGTCTACAGCTATGAGAATCTGTGCCTAGAAAGGCAGTCTGAAGTTCTATACTGGCTGCACAGTGCCAGGGGGAAAAGATGGGAGTCGGCATGATTCCCTCGTCTTTTTTTCCTTTTTATCTCCTTGCTTTTGCTTGCTAACTCCAGTACATAGGATCTTCCAATTAAAATACTCACCGAGACTGCAGGGGAAAGTTGTTTTTGTGAAAACTGGGGATCAGAATAATGAGAGATGAGCAGGAAACCAGTTCTGGGACAGTCTGTCCCTCTAACCAAGTATTAAGAGTATTAAGAGTGGCAGGGAAAGGAGAGTCTAAACACTGGGTAGAGGGGTCTTTTAGTCCCTATGTTAATACAGAAACACTGCCACCCAGAGGTTTTGTCAGAAATTGACTCTTGTGTAAATACAATTGAAAGCAGGCAGAGAGCAGAGAGATCCGGCTTGCTTAAAAACGAGATTGAGACTTGTGACACAGAGGAATGGTGTGTCATGGGGAACTGCAACATTATGCTAACTACCTGAAAGGAAACAGACATGTCAAGCAGAACAGTAGAGGGAGTGAATGACCTTCACTACTTCACTTTATTTTTTATCTTTTATTTGCTTGACTGTATTTTTTATTAATATTTTATTATAAATACTAGTATTACTACCATTATTTTACATTTTTAAAGTTTTATTTTATTTTTTCTTTATTTTATTTTATTTTGGGATTAGTGTTCTGCATTCTATTTTTGTTTTAGCATTATTTTATATACTCTTTCTCAATTTTTCTTTATGCTATGCTTTCTTCCTCATTTTTCCGCTTTTTCATCATGTGTTTCTTACCCTGATCCTGCTTTAGTTTTTCTCTATCCTTTCTTTTTACTCCTGGTTAAAAATTGATCTTACTCATATATATAATTTCCTCTCCCCTGCTTCAAGTCCATGCACACTTCTCTCTCCTGTTTCTTCACTATCCAAATTCTTTTCTCTTCCTTTCTTTCCTTGTTTCTTTCTTTGTCTCTTTTTGTTGTTGTTTGTTTGATTGTATGTTAGTTTTTTTCTTCTTTTTTCTTGCTTGTTTTCCTTCCCCTTGCTTGTTTTCCCTCTCCTCTCTTGTTTTCTACTTCTACTAATAGCTTAATTAATCCCAATCAACAACTCAGGCATTTCTACTCTCTACTATCCTTTGCCAATAATACATGAATACATACATAGATAGATTAAAGAAAGGGGAAATTTTTTATATGTACATAAATTTTCACATATATATTATATATTTTTTCTTTTCATTTTTTGCATTTTATTTTTTTACTTTTCTTATACACTCATTCTCTTTCTAACTCCTCTATAGTTAATTGTGGCTATTTCCCCATTCATTCAATTCCTTGAACTTATCTTCTAGAAATAAGCTCTGCCTCCTCAAATTCACATAGTTGTTTAATGATTGGGTGTTTTTGCTTGGATTTTATGGATTAATTGTTGTTTGTTGGATTGCATTCATTGCTAAGTACTTGTTGTTTGCCTTTTATGGATTAAGTTTTTGTTTTTTTAAAGTTTTCTCACCATATACATATATTTTCCCCCTTCTTTTTCTTTTCTTTTTTTCTCTCTTACATTTTTTTCTTTACTCAATATCATTTTTTCACTCTTTTCTATCCCCTAATTCTCTTTTATCTGGTGGTCACATTTATTTGGGGTTATTAGTATCATGAATACATTTGTGTTAGATGCCCTGTGTGCTGTGTCTTGTTGTGGTGTGTTTTGTGTCTTTAAGTCAATGCAGGAGAGAGAGAGCTACATAATCAGACACCCTGAGAGAAGCGATCATGAGAAGGAATAAAAACAAAACAGCCCACATACAAAAGAAAAGAAAGAATTACGGAAAAAGGAAATAAAAGAAATGGAGGCAAACAATATGTCAGAGAAAGAATTCAGATCAATGGTGGCAAGGACACTGAAAAGGATGGAAGACAAATTTAATAATATGTATAAGAACCAAGAGGAAATGAAGAAGAACCAAGAAGAAATGAAAAATGACATTGCTGCAGTAAGGAACCCAATAGAAAGCATCAACAGTAGACTAGAAGAAGAGGAAGACTGCATCAGAGGAGCATCTAGGAAAAAAAATTAAAAAACAGGAGAGCCTAAGGGAAATTTGGGACAACATGAAACGAAACAACGTTTTCATAATAGGGATAATAGGGGTGCCAGAAAGAGAGGAAACTGAGCAAGGAATAGAAAACCTGTTTGAAGAAATAATAACAGAAAATCTCTCTGATATCAGAAAGAAAAAACACAAATCCAGGAAGCTCACAGACACCCAAACAAGATGAATCCCAAAAGACCAACACCAAAACAAATCATAATTAAATTGGCAAATACCAATGACAAGGTAAGAATCTTAAGGTTGCTAGAAAGAAACAGAAAGTTATCTCCAAAGGATCTTACATCAGACTCACGACATTTTTTCTCATCAGAAACATATCAGGACAGAAGGGAATGGAATGAAATATATAAAATCATGAAAAGCACTGGTCTGAGTCCAAGAACACTACACGCAGCAAGGCTGTCAATAAAGTAGAAAGTAAAATCAGGAGCTTAGCAGACAAAAAGGTCTAAGAGAGTTTATTACCACCAAATAAAAACTGTAATAAATGCTAAAGGGTCTACTAAAAAAAGAAATACGAAGGGAGGAAGGAACACAAGCATAAAGAATAAAAATGGCATCAAATACCTATCAATAATAACTTTATTTTATTTTATTTTGATTATGACAGAACTTCATTTTTTTATTGTGTTACATGTATACATATCTTCCCATTGCACCCGCCCCCCTCCCAGGCATACCCCAGCACCCCAGTGTCTTGTGTTCATGAGTTATGCTTATAAGCATGCATACAAGTCCTTCGGATGATCTCTTATCTACCCCACCTCTCCTTAATCTTCCTGCTATAATTTGACAGTCTATTTGATGCTTTACTGCCTCTGTATCTATCCTTTTGTTCATCAGTTTACAATGTTCTTTATTATCCACAAATGAGTGAGATCATGTGGTGCTTCTCCTTCATTGACTGGCTTATTTCACGTAGCATAAGGCTCTCCAGTTCCATCCAGCTTGCTGCAAATGGTAAGAATTCCTTCTTTTTAATGGCAGCATAAAATTCCATTGTGTAGATGTACCATAGTTTTCTGATCCACTCATCTGCTGACGGGCACTTAGGCTTTTTGCAAATGTTAGCTATTGTAAATTGTGCTGCTATGAACATAGCGGTGGATAAATCCTTTCTGATTGGTGTTTCTAGTTTCATAGGATATATTCCTAAGAGTGGGATTGCTGGGTCAAATGGGAGTTCCATTTTTAGTTTTTTAAGAAAACTCCATACTGTTCTCCACAGTGGCTGCACCAGTCTGCATTCCCACCAACAGTGTACAAGGGGTCCTTTTTTTCTACATCCTCACCAACACTTGTCGTTTCCTGATTTGTTGATGATTGCCATTCTGACAGGTGTGAGATGGTATCGCATTGTCATTTTGATTTGCATCTCTTCGATAATTAGTGACTTTGAAAATGTTTTCATGTGTCTCTTGGCCTTTCTTCTGTCTTCATTCAAAAAGGTTCTATTTAGGTCCATTGCCCATTTTTTTCTTGGATCATTGATCTTCCTTTTATTAAGTTGTATAACTTGGCTGTAGATGTTGGAGATTAAACTTTTATCAGTGATAATATTTGCAAATATGTTCTCCCATACAGTGGTCTTTCTTGTTGTTTTGTTGATGGTTTCTTTTCCTGTACAAAAGCTTTTTATTTTTATGTAGTCCCATTTGTTTATTTTCTCTTTAGTTTCCATTGCCCTTGGAGCAGTACCAGTAAAGAAGTTCTTTAGGCATATGTCTGAGATTGTGCTGCCTGTGGATTCCTCTAGTATTTTTATAGTTTCCCATCTGTTGTTTAAGTCCTATACCCATTGGGAGTTTATTTTTGTATTTGATGTAAGTTGGTGGTCTAGTTTTTTTTTTTTTTGCTTGTATCTGTCCAATTTTCCCAACACCATTTATTGAAGAGACTGTCTTGGCTCCATTGTATGTCCTTTGTCAAATGTTAAGTGAGCATAGTCATTTAGGTGGATATCTGGAGTCTCTATACTATTCCATTGGTCTATATGTGTGTTCTTGTGCCAGAACCAGGCTGTTTAAAGGACAGTTGCTTTGTAATATAGCTTGAAATCTAGTATTGAGATTCCACCTACTTTATTCTTCTTTCTCAGGATTGCTGTGGCTATTCGGAGTCTTTTTTTGTTCCAGATGAATCTTTGAAGAGTTCTTTCTAGGTCTGTGAAATACATCGTTGGTATTTTAATGGGTAGTGCATTGAATTTATAGATTACTTTCGGTAGTATAGATATTTTAATGATGTTGATTCTCCCAATCCATGAGCATGGTATGCTCTTCCATCTGTTTACATCTTCCTCTATCTCTTTTTTTAGTGTCCTGTAGTTTTGTGCATATAGGTCTTTTACCATCTTAGTTAGGTTTATTCCTAGGTATCTTAATTTTTTTGGTGCTATGGTAAATGGGATTGCTTTTTAAGTCTCAATTTCTGTAATTTCACTGTTAGTGTATAAAAATGCCACAGATTTCTTGGCATTAATTCTGTATCCTGCTACATGGCTGAATTAATTTATTTAGTCAATTAGTTTTTCAATGGAGTCCTTTGGGTTTTTTATATACAGTATCATGTCATCTACAAATAAGGACAGCTTTACTTCTTCTTTTCCAATATTGATGCCTTTTATTTCTTCTTGTCTAATTGCAATGGCCAATGCTTCCAGTACTATGTCGAACAGGAGAGGTGTGCGTGGGCATCCCTGTCTTGTTCCGGTTATTAGGGGAAATTCTTTTAGTTTTTGCCCATACAGTATGATGTTAGATGTGGGTTTATCATGTATGGCTTTTATGATCTTGAGGTATGATCCTTCTAGTACCACCTTGCTGAGAGATTTTATCAAGAAAGGGTGTTGAATTTTGTCAAAGGCTTTTTCTACATTAATTGATAAGACTATGTGATTTTTATCTCTCAATTTGTTTATGTGATGTATCACATTTATTGATTTGTGGATATATTATCATCCTTGCATTACTGGGATGAATCCTACTTGGTCATGGTATATGATCTTTGTGATGTCCTGCTGGATGCAATTTTCTAGAATTTTGTTGAGGATTTTGGCATCTATGTTTATGAGAGATATTGGCTTATAATTCTCTCTCCTGTGTTGTCTTTATCTGGTTTTGGTATTAGGGTGATGCTGTCTTCATAGAAGATGTTTGGAAGTGTAACTTCTTGAATATTTTGGAATAGTCTGAGGAGAATAGGTTTTAATTCTTCCTTGAATGTTTGGTAAAATTCCCCTGTGTAGACATCCGGTTCCGGGCTTTTTTCCCCTGGTTGCTTTTTGATGACTGCTTAATTTCTTCCATAGTTATTGGACTCTTGAGATGTTTAGATTCTTCCTAATTGTCATTTGGAAGGTTATATTTTTCTAGGAATATGTCCATTTCTTACAAGTTCTCTAGTTTGTAGAAATAGAGTTGTTCATAGTATTTTTTAACAATCCTTTGTATTTCGGCAGATTCTGTTGTTATTTCTCCTCTTTCATTTCTGATTTTGTTTATTTGGGTCTTCTCTATTTGCTTTTTGGTGAGCCTGCCTAGAGGTCCATCAATCTTGTTTATCCTTTCAAAGAACCAGCTCTTGGTTTTGTTGATCTTTTGAATTGTTTCTTTAGTCTCCATGTTTATCTCCGCTCTGATCTTTACTATTTCTTTCCTTCTGCATACATTGGGCTTTTCTTGTTGCTCTCTTTCTAGCTCTTTGAGTTGTAGAGTTAGGAAATTTATTACCTTTGTTTCCTGTTTTTTTGCAGTAGACTTGCAGAGCTATGAACTCCCCTCTCAAGACTGCTTTCACTGTACCCATAAATTTTGTATTGTTGTGTTGTCATTGTCATTTGTTGCCATGATGTTTTGTATTTCTTCCTTGATCTATCTGGTTACCCAGTCATTGTTTAATAGCATACTGTTTACTCTCCATGTGTTCGATTTCTTAATATTTTTGTAGTTTATTTCCAGTTTTATCCCACTGTAATCAGAGATATGATTTCTATCTTCTTGAATTTGAAGAGACTTTTCCTATGACCCAACATATAGTCTATCTTTGAAAATGAGCCATGTGCACTGGAGAAGAATGTATATTCTGTGGCTTTGGGGTGAAATGTTCTGAAGATGTCAACTAATTCCATGTGGTGTAGTGAGTCATTTAGGATTGATGTTTCTTTGCTGATTTTTTGTTTAGAGGATATATCCAGTTGTGAGAGTGGGGTATTAAAGTCTTCTACTATGATTGTATTGCTGTCAATCTCTTCCTTAATATCCTCCAGTAGTTTTTTATGTATTTAGGTGCTCCTATATTGGGTGCATATATGTTTACCAGAGTTATTTCTTCTTGTTGGATTGTTCCCTTTAGTATTATAAAGTGGCCTTCTTTATCTCTTGTTATGTCCTTCACTTTGAGATCTAATTTGTCAGATATAAGTAATGCAACTGCAGCTTTTTTTTCATTTTCATTTGCCTGAAATACCATCTTCCATCCCTTCACTCTCAATCTATGTGCATCTCTTTTCCTGAGGTGGGTTTCTTGTAGACAGGACATATATAGATCATGTTTTCTTATCCAATGGGTTACCCTATGTCTTTTGATTGAAGCATTTAATCCATTTACACTTAAAGTTATTATTGATAGCTACTTATCTGTTGTCATTTTTAAACTTTACTCCCAAGTTCCTTCTTTGATTCCTATTTCTTTTTTTTACAGCAGACCCTTTAACATTTCTTGCATTGCTGGTTTGGTGGTAATATATTCCCTTAGTCCCTTTTTGTCTGTGAAGCTCCTGATTTCAGCTTCAATTTTGATTGTCAGCCTTGCTGGTACAGTATTGTGGGATTCAGACCTTTCCTTTGCATGACTTTTTATATTTCATTCCATTCCCTTCTGGCCCGATGAGTTTCTGTTGAGAAGTCAGTAGCCAGCCTTATGGGTGTTTCTTTGTAGGTTTCTTTCTGTTTCTCTCTGGCTGCTTTTAAGATTCTTATTTTGTCATCGGTTTTTGCCAATTTAATTATAATGTGCCTTGGTGTCAGTTTTTTGGAGTTCATTTTGCTTGAGACTCTGTGAGCTTCTTGGATTTGTGTGGGTTTTTTCTTTCCTATATTGGGGAAATTTTCTGTCATTATTTCTTCAAACAGGTTTTCTATTCCTTGCTCAGTTTCCACTCTTTCTGGAACCCCAATTATGTGGATGTTGTTTCGTTTCTTATTATTCCAAAGTTCCCTTAGGTTCTCCTCTTGCTTTTTAATTTTTTTTTCTAGAAGCTGCTGTACTTGGGTATTTTTTTCTACATTGTCTTCTACCTCACTGTTGCAGTCCTCTGCTTCTTCTAGTCTACTTTTGATGCTTTCTATTGAGTTCTTTATAGCAGTGATGTCATTTTTCATTTATTCTTGATTATTTTGAATTTCTTCTTGGTTCTTCTTCATTTCCTCTTGGCTCTTACATTGTCGATTTTGTCTTTCATTCTTTTCAGCCACCTTATGACCATTTTTCTGAACTCTTTCTCTGGCAGGTCTATATCTTCTTCTCTTTCAATTACTTCCTTTTCTGGTGATACCTCTTTTCTGTCTTATGCAGACTGTTTCTTCGTCTGCCCATGGTCTTTCTTCTCCAGGTGTCAGGTTGTGTAGTTCTCTCTCCTACATTGATTTAAAGGCACAAACTACAACACGATCAAGTACAACACACAAGGTTCTTAACAGAAATGTATTGACGATGTTAATAACCACAAATAAGGTGAGCACCAATATAGACAAATGAGGGGTAAGTAGAGAAAGAAGAAGAGAAAAATGTGGAAAAAAAGAAAATAGATAAGTGGCAAAATCAAATTGCGAGAAGGGAGAAAAAATAAAAAAATAAAATAAAATAAAAAAGAAGAAAAAAGGGAAAGAGAAAGAAAGTCAGAGAGAAAAGAAAGGGAACAAGAGAGAAAAGGGGAACAAGTTATAGATGTGAGGAGGAAACTCTAATAGAACATCCACTAATCCTAATAAATGCTGGTAACAAGTATGGGGAGATTAATACAAAATACAAATAATAACCAATATCAAGGGAGGTGAGGGAAAAGAGAGATAAACAAACCAAACCAAAACAAATGAAAATCAAAATAAAACAGGTAGAATAAGCAAAAACAATCACAAAAAAAGTATTAAAAATCGATATAATCACTGTTCAGGCAAACCACAACAAAAGGACATAGAGAAAAACAATTTTTTGGATAGTGAAGACAATTAGAAGGAGGTTTGTATGGACTTGGAGTAGGGGATTTGAAATTAGATATGTAAGTGGGGTGTAAGTTTAACCAGGTAAAGAGAAATAATAAGGAGAATCTAAAGTTGGTAAAGGGAAAGAGAGACAAGACAACAAAATGGGGAAAGTTAGGAAGAGAGTGTTGACATAAAAGTAGAGTTGACATAGAGTAAAATTATGCTAAAGGAAAATGAAAATAGAATGTAGAACTCTAATCTCAATGTAAAATTAAGAGCAAATAAAATGACACTTGGTTTTTTTTTCCAAAAAGGTAAAATAGTAGTAGTAATAATACTAGTTGAAAATAAAAATGTAATAATTAAAAAGGTAAAATCAATTGGGGAGATAAGAAAAAAATAGTTTTTTAACTAAAATATGAAAACAGATAAAAAATTAAAAAAATAGACTGGGCAGTAGTAATGGTCATTCACTTCTACTATTATTCTGTTTGGCACTTGTTTCTCAGTAGGGAGTGTATTGCTGAGTTGTGTCTTAATCTCTTTATTCTTTTGTGATTATGCGAGAGTCAATATGTGAGTCATCCACTGGGTGGCTGTGTTTTGAAATTGACCTCTGAGACTAAGCACAGGATCTCTCTAGGCTTTGCGTAGATCTGCTACTTTGTGGTTCTTAATACCGGTTTGTGGGGATAAGCTGCCCCAGAGTTGAATCTCTGATGGATACTCTCCACTCCAATCCCCAGGTTCCAGAAAAACAGCCTTCCCCTGTAGTCTTTCAGGATGTCTCCAATTGTGTGATCCTATGTATTGGGCTTAGCAATTAGAAGCCAGGGTCTGAAGAGGAGAGTGCATTCTGTGTTCTCTTCCTTCCCTGCTCCTGTTCGAGCAGCCGGGACACTGTAATAACACCCAGGCTGTCCTTCCACCTCAGATCAAAATAGGTTTCTTTCTAGAGCTCCCCTCTGTTAATAGTTCTGAGGGTCCCCTTCCACCTTTAGGGATCCCACCCTTTTCCACATCCACCGATTTCTCTTTAGAGAAGCTTTACCCAAATCCAGTTCCCACACTGTGCGCATCTCTGTTCTGCGGGACAGGAGACTTCACCTTATCCCAGGCGAAATCTGACCTTTCCATGTGGCGTGTGGATCTCTTTTGAGTCCAAGTGTCTGCACCTATTGGAGAGCGGTGTTCTAGGTCCTCCAGTTGTTCAGTGGGTGCTGCAGCTGTAGCTATTTAGATCGCCATAGACATCCAGTTCCCCCTGCAAGATGGCGTGATCTCCACATTTTTGCTGGTGGCTCTGGCAGACAAAAACCCCGCGACAGTGGGGCTGCCTGGTCAGGGGAGCCCTGTCCAGCAGCCCCCCACCTTCTCCTGGAGGATAACTAACTCTTAACTTGCCAACAAACACTCCCAGTGAGACTCTCAGCTGCTCTTTCAGTCTGCCCAGCAATAAGGCTCCAGACACATCCATCTATTCCGCCGCCATTTTCCCCCCCGAGTATTACAGCAATAATAACTTTAAATGTAAATGGTTTAAATGCCCAATCAAAAAACATAGAGCAGCTAAATGAATAAGAAAACATTACCCATATATCTGTTGTCTACAAGAGATCCACCTCAGAACAAAGGACTCACAGTGACTGATGGTGAAAGTTTTTTTTCAGGTGAACGGAAAAAGAAAAAAAAGCTGGGGTAGCAATACATATATATGACAAATTAGACCTCAAAGTGAAGGCCATAACAAAAGATAAGGGAGGCCACTTTATAATACTAAAGAGAGCAATTCAACAAGATATAACTCTGATTAACATATATGTACCCAAATAAATAAATAAACTTCTGGTGGATATCAAGGGAGAGAATGACAGTAATATATTCATAGTAGGGACTTTAATACCTCACTAATACCATTGGACAAATCCTCTAAACAAAAAAATCAGCAAAGAAATATCAATCCTAAATGACTCACTAGACCAGATGGAATTAATTGACATCTTCAGAACATTTCACTGCAAAGCTGCAGAAAATACATTCTTCTCAAGTGTGCATTGTCATTTTCAAAGATAGACCCTATCTTGGGGCACAGGCAAAGTCTCCTCAAATTCAAGAAGATAAAAATCATATCAAGCATCTTCTCAGATCCAAATTACAAATCAACTGCAATAAAAACAATAAAAAAAATCAAATACGTGGAGTCTAAATAGTATGCTATTGAACAATGATTGGGTTACCAAAGAGATCAAAGAAGAAATAAAAAGCATCATGGCAACAAATGACAATGAAAACACAATAATCCAAAATATATGGGACACTGAAGGCAGTCTTGGGAGGAAAGTTCATAGCTCTATAGGCCTACCTTAAAAAAAAAAAAAAAGAAAAGATGGCAATAAATTACCTAACCCTACAACTCAAAGATTTAGAAAGAGAACAACAAGAAAAGCTCAGCATAAGCAGAAGGGAGGAAATAAAAAAGAGCAGAGTAAAAAAAATGTCATAGAGACAAAACAAACAAACAAACAAACAAAAAACACATTATAAAATATCAACAAAACCAAAAGGTGGTTCTTTGAAAGGATAAACAAGATTGATGATCCTCTAGTCAGGCTTACCAAGAAGCAAAGAGAGAGAACACAAATATACAAAATCAGAAATGAAAGAGACGAAGTGACAACCAATCCCACAGAAATGCAATCAATTATGAAAAAATACTATGAACAACTCTATTACAACAAAATGGACAACCTAGAAAAAATGGACATATTCTTAGAAAAATACAAGCTCCCAAAATTCAATCAAGAAGAATAAAAAAAATACGAATAGGCCAGTAACTACCACAGAAATTAAAGCAATGATCAAAAATCTTCCAGCAAACAAATACCCTGGTCTATTCAGTTTTACAGGGGGAGTTCTATCAAACATTCAAAGAAGAACTAAAGCTATCCTCCACAGACTACTCAAAAAAATTAAGGAAGAATGCATACTTCCAAGCTTTTTTTCATGAAGCCAGCATTACTCTAATCCCAAAACCAGATAAAGACACCGCAAAAAAAAAAAAAGAACTACAGGCCAATGTCCTTGATGAACCTAGAGGCTAAAATCTTCAACAAAATTCTAGCAAATTGGATTTAGCATTACATTAGAAAGATTATACACCATGACCAAATGGGATTTATTTTGGGATGCAAGGATGATACAATATCCACAAATCAATAAATGTGATACATCACATAAACAAATTGAGAGACAAAAATCACATAATCAATCAATGCAGAAAAAGCATTTGACAAAATCAAACTTACAACCTATATCATACTCAGTGGGCAAAACCTAATCTTATTTCCCATAAGTACAGGAACAAGACAGGGAAGCCCACTTTCACCACTCCTGTTCGACATAGTACTAGAAGTTCTAGCCATAGTAATCAGATAAGAAGAAGAAATAAAAAGCATCCAAATTAGGAAAGAAGTAAAACTGTCCTTATTTGCAGAGGACATGATACTATACATAGAAAACCCCAAAGACTCCATCAAAAAACTACTATACCTAATAAATGAAATTACCAATGTAGCAGGATACAAAATGAACACCCAGAAATCTATGGCTTTTTATATATCAATAATGAACTCACAGAAAAAGAAAAAACAAAAACAATCCCATTTAACATTGCACAAAAAAATGAAGATACTTAGGAATAAACTTAACTAAGGTCGCAAAAGGCCTGTACTCATAAAACAACATTGAAAAAAGAGATAAAGACTTAAACAAATGGAAGAATATACCATATTTGTGGATTGGTAGAACCAACACTATTAAAATATACATACTACCAGAAGTAATCTACAGATTGAATGCAATCCCCACTAAAATACCAATGGCATATTTTATTTTATTTTTTAGTTTATTTATTTATTTATTTATTTATTTATTTATTTATTTATTTATGTGTTACATGTATACATATTTTCCCATTGTCCCCCCACTCTGAGGCATACCCTAACCCCCAAATGTCTTGTGTTCATTGGTTATGCTTATATGCATACATATAAATCCTTTGGTTGATCTCTTATATACCCCAGCTCTCCTTAACCTTCCTGCTATAATTTGACAGTCTGTTTGATGCTTTATTGCCTTTGTATCTATCTTTTTGTTCATCAGTTTATAGTGTTCTTTATTATCCATAAATGAGTGAGATCATGTGGTGTTTTTCCCTCATTGACTGGCTTATTTCACTTAGCATAAGGCTCTCCAGGTCCATCCAGCTTGCTGCAAATGGTAAGAATTCCTTCTTTTTAATTGCAGCATAGAATTCCATTGTGTAGATGTACCATAGTTTTCTGATCCACTCATCTGCTGACGGGCACCTAGGCTGTTTCCAAATTGTAGCTATTGTAAATTGTGCTGCTATAAACATAGGGGTGCACAAATCCTTTCTGATTGATGTTTTAGTTTCTTAGGATATATTCCTAAGAGTGGGATTGTTTGGTCAAATGGGAGTTCCATATTAATTTTTTTGAGGAAACTCCATACTGTTCTCCACAGTGGCTGCACCAGTCTGCATTCCCACCAGCAGTGCACGAGGGTTTCTTTTTCTCCGCATTCTCTCCAACACTTGTTTGTTGATTTGTTGATGATTGCCATTCTGACAAGTGTGAGATGGTATCGCATTGTCAGTTTTTATTTTTTGTGCGGTATTTTTGGACCTATGTGTTGTTTTATTTAATTATCAACTTCATCAGTTATGTGTTACATTAAAATGGGGGATTTGACTAAGGAATTACAGAGACAAAGAGATAGAGGGGATACACTGCATATTTCTGCTGACACATTCAATTATATTGTCTGTACCTACCTTTCAGACATATGATATTTTTAAAGGATTTATTTATTTATTTATTATTCATTTATTTATTTATTTATTTATTTATTTATTTATTTATTTTTGACAGTTTATTATTATTTTTTTAATTTATTTTTTCCCTATTGCCCTCCCCACCTCCCAGTACAAGCCCTCATCCGTCTTCCCTCTCCTGCCCCCCCCACATTGCCCTGCATGCCTGCATCCACTGTCCATGCCCACACACACATACATACAAGTCCTTCTGTTGATCTCCTACAGCCCCTCCACTCCCGCCAACCTCCCCTGCCTTCCCACTGTAGCACGACAGTCTGATCATTGCTTCTTTGTCTCTGCATCTGCTTCCCCCCAACCCCCTGATTCTTGTCTTTAAAAACATCTTGCCCCTGTAAGCTAGAAATAAACCTACAAGAGCAAAAGAAAAATTTTTTGAGTCCCAATTTCAATGACCGATAGCTTTGAGTCCCAGTTTCAATGTCAAATAGTTCCTTATGTGTACATGTCATCAATGGTATCTGGACAGTGGAAAAATGGTGGCAATGCTGGTCCGACTTTCTCTGGTTTGGTCCCAGGCATCCTGTAGCGACACACTGCTGCTGACTGCTCGCATGGCCAGGCGTCTTCCATCTCTGGACTGTTTCTCCTCTTGCCTTCATGGTTGGCACAGACCTGTCAGTTCCTCTCTGTTGCAGGAGTCCATTTGGTCTTAGAATTGTTTTCTGAAAGTATATGAACATATTCTCAACCAAGAGTTAATAAAGGAATCTTTTCTATAAAATTGACTTGGGGTCCTTTTTATTTTTGCCTACCGGCTTTTCCTTTAGCTTATTTTGACACCATGTGTGTTTTTCATGGATGTCTTGCTGTTAGTATTACAAATGGAAATTAATTTTCTAAAGTGAAAATTTTCTAGATATAATTTACTTATCAGATATTTTTTCTTACATAATATTACCCTAGTCCTTCCCCCCCCCCTTTTTTTGATTAATGGAGAATTTGGTAAAAATTTTTAATGCAACCTTGATAACTTTAACTTTCAATTTTTTGCACACAAATATGCCTGCTTTATGTTCATTACATATAAAGCAATTTTACCATGAGATAAGCTATCAAAAAAATTTTTAATTAATACTTTAGAAACAGCTTTTTGTCCAGTACACTTAAATTTTCTTGGCTGTTCGCTTATTTCAGTTCACCAATTTAAATTAATTTGAAAGCTTGATAACTCTTTTACGTCAAATTTAATACTCTACAAAAATCTTAGATTACCCTGTATATAGTAGTGGAAAGGTTTATTTGCACTGAGTAGGCACTGAGCATTCCTGGTGCTAGGCTGAATTTAGATATAGGGCAGCTGCTATTGGCATGTTTCTGTCTGTTACCTAGGTCCCGATCTGTGCTGAGCGTGGGAAGCGAGGTATCCATGGGGACAGGAGACCTCCCTCAGAAGGGGTGAAGGTTCAGACCCCTGCAAGGTTGGAGAGGGTCTATGCCCTACCTCTATTGACCCCCAAGTTCTCTCCGGATGGCTCCTCTGCGACTGTGCCTGTCTTAGGTTGTTCCTTCCCTGAGGAATCTTACCCATCTCTGGCTAACCAGTCATCTTCCGGGGCCAAGCAGGGTGCTGTGAGGTTCAGTTCTGTCTCCATGGTAGCCTATGTCCCTGTGGCCTCCATGCCCAGCACCTGCCTTGGGTATCCCCTCGTCTCCTGGCGGAAGCCCCGGCACTATTCACTTATCTGGGGGAATTCAGGTTCCTTCTCCAGGGAGGGCCCAGCTCACACCATTTGGTGAGAGACAGATCCATTATACCAGCCACCTCGAGGCTGCAACATCAGAGTGAATTGAGAGCTCAGTCTACAGCTGAGGGCCACTGGGTTGTGAGAAGAGGGTCCCTCTTGGCAGAAAGGGTAAGAGGGGCCAGTTAGAATGCTCGAGTGCCTTCCCAGTGCCTTAATTCCTTTTGAAAGGAATTAAATCCTTTCATGTCCTCTTTTTAAATTGCTGCTAAACATTCAAAGAATTAGTTTGTACATTTGTTTGGGATAGTTGTACAATATGTTGTTTTGAAATATCAAAAATTAAATGATATTGTAGGATAATATTATGTAAGGATATTCTTTGCTCTAGGCCATGGCAATTCAATTTCAAACAGGCTGACAATTTCTTTTTGTAACTTTATATAAACTTTTGCAGGGAGGCAAAAACACAGATTACTTACCTTAGCTCAAGAGGCCAAATATATAGACTTTCAATTACAATCCTTATGACATTTAAAGGAAACTTCTCTTTATTTCCTTCCAAAATGATTTTCATGTTACAGAGTTTCATTTAAAAATCTTTGTCTCATGAAGCAATTTCTCTTAAGGTTATGGTGACCACTGTATGGATTCCCTCTCATGGCCCACCTTCCCTGTTGTCTTTGCCCAATGATTATGCTCATATGCACCCACCTTCCCCAAGGTTTGATGTTTTGATCGACGTTTCTCATTCTCTGGATCTGATCTTGATCATCAATCTATGTCATTCATTATATTCCACAGATGAGTGAGATCATGTGATATTTGTCTTTCTCTGCATGGCTTATTTCACTAAGCATAATGCTTTCCATCTCCATCCATGTTGTTGCAAATGGTAGGAGCTCCTTCTTTTTTATTGCAGTGTAGTATTCCATTGTGTAGATGTACCATAGTTTTTTAATCCAATCATCTGCTGATGGGCACTTAGGCTGTTTCCAAATATTAGCTATGGTGAATTGTGCTGCTATAAACATAGGGGTGCATATATCCTTTCTGATTGGAGTTTCTAGTTTCTTGGGGTATAATCCTAGAAGTGGGATCACTGGGTCAAATGGAAGTTCCATTTTTAGTTTTTTGAGGAAACTCCATACTGTTCTCCACAGTGGCTGCACCAGTCTGCATTTCCACCAGCAGTGCACGAGGGTTCCTTTTTCTCCGCATCCTTGCCAACACTTGTCTTTTGTTGATTTGTTGATGATAGCCATTCTGACAGGTGTGAGATGGCACCGCATTATTGTTTTGATTTGCATCTCTCTGATGATTAGTAACTTTGAGCATGTTTTCATATGTCTTTTGGCCTTCCTTATGTCTTCTTTCAAGAAGTTCCTATTTAGATCAGTTGCCCATTTTTTTTTAATTGGGTTATTTTTCTTCTTTTTGTGAAATTGTATGAGTTCCCTGTAAATGTTGGAGATTAAACCCTTATCATTGATATCATTGGCAAATATGTTCTCCCATACACTGGGCTTTCTTGTTGTTTTGTCGATGGTTTCCTTTGCTGTGCAAAAGCTTTTTATTTTGAAGTAGTCTCATTTGTTTATTTTTTCTTTCGTTTCCATTGCCTGAGGAACTGTGTCAGTGAAGAAATTCCTTCTGCATATGTCAGAGATTTTGCTGCCTGTGGATTCCTCTAGAATTCTTATGGTTTCCCGTCTTATGTTTAAGTCCTTTATCTGCCCCACACCCCAAGGGAACACTCACCCTGATCTGGGACACCCTTCAGGGAAAACCAACTGTCCCCTCCCCCCCAAGTACCAGACCTCTATCCTATCTAATAAAAGAATAATATGCAGATTGACCATCACTCCAACACACAAGGTGACTGCCCCCATGTGATCAAAGATCCTGTCCCCATGTGGACACAAGATGGACACCACAAGATGGCTAGCAGAGGTAGGCAGTTAGGAGGGACCAAGCCTGCAAGGGAGAGCAGTTGGGAGCAATCAAGCCTGCAGGGAAGGGCAGTTAGGGGTAAACAGGCTGGCAGGGGAGTGGTTAGGGGCAATCAGGAAGGCAGGCAAGTGAGCAGTTGGAAGGGAACACTTCCTAACTCATTCTATGAGAACAGTATAATCCTGATGTGAAAGTCAGGTAAAAACACCACAAGAAAAGAAAATGATGATGCATTAATATGGAATTTTACAGTTGAAACCCATATAATTTTATTAACCAATGTCATTCCAATAAATTCAATAACATTTTTAAAAAAGAAATGACAGACCAATATCCCTTTGAACATGGATTGAAAAAATCTTCAACAAAGTTCTAACAAACAGAATTCTGCAACATATAATGATAATTATATACAATAAGCAAGTAGGATTTATTCCTGAAATTTAAGGATGATTCAAATATGAAAACTGATCAATGTAATATGCCATATCAACCAAATAAAGAAATTACATGATTATCTTAGTTGATGTAGAAAAAAGCATTTGACAAGATACACCTTTTCATAATAAAATGAAAACAAAAAGTAGGAACAGAAGAAAACTACCTCAACATATTAAAAGCCATATTTGAAAATTCAGAGTAAACATTATAGTCAATAATAAAAGACTGAAAGCTTTTCCTTTAAAAGCAGGAACAAGGAACTATTCAAGATAGTCCTGGAAGTTCTCACCAGAGCAGTTAGGCAAGAAATAAAAGGTATACAAATTGGAAATGAAGAAGTAAAATGATCTTGTTTGTAGATAATATGATCTTATGTGTAGAAAACCCTAAAGATTTCACAAAATAAGATTAGAATTAATAAAGGAATTCAGCAAAGTAGCAAGAAACAAAGTCAACTCGCAAAAAGTAGTTGCATTTCTATATACTGTACAATGAACAATCTGAAAGAAATTAAAGTAATAATATCATTTACATTAGCATGAAAAAGAATAAAATACTTATATATAAACCAAGAAAATGAAAGGCTATACTGTGGGAACCTCTTTCCTTGTCCCTCGTGGTTCAGGGTTCCCGGTTCAGGGTTTGGGTTCTGAAGGAGGCCACACGCAAATGAAATGAGAGACTAGAAAACATTAATTTGGCGATTTTGGGGGGCCAAGCGGGAGCCTTCCTCTAGTGGAAAGGAGTGCCACTTGCTCTGGCCTTTTTCTCCCTTTTATTAAGGCTTTGGGACACACCCCCAGCCTTTAGGCAGGAAATTACAAAACAGAAATTAACATGAAACAAACAGGTAGAGGCTGCTTCAGCTAACAATGTTTTCATTTAAACAGAGAGTAATTAGCTCTGATCTTTCAGAGCAGTTAAGGTTGAGCAGCCTTCTGGCCTCCTGTTTACATCCATTTAGTGAGAACAATGTTTGGTTTCCGACATCTCCCCCATTTTCTTTCCTCTAAAAAATCTTGCATCTGCAGACTAGAAATAAATATTAAGAACAAAAAATAAGACAAGCAACAATGGCTATGCTAAAAGGTAAATGAATAAGACTGTAGTGTCTTTCTGGGCCAATAGTCCTCTGAGTCCCAGTTTCAATGTCCAACAGTTTTTTGAGTGTACATGTTAGCAATGATATTTCAGTTCTGGATGGTGGACAAATGGTGGCAATGCAGGTCCGACTCTCTCTGGTTTGGTCCTGGGCAACCTGCATTTTTGCACAGCTGCTGACTATTAGGATGGCAAGGTGTCATCAGCATCTTCCATCTCTGGACTGTTTCTCCTCTCATCTTCATAGATGGAGCATTCTCTGTTGTAGGAATTCACATGGTCTTGGAGCTGTTTTTCTGAAAATATATAAACATTCTCGACAAAAACTTTGTAAAGGAATTTTTCTATAAATTTGATTTTGGATCCTTTTTATTTTTGCCCAAATGACTTTCCTTTGGCTTATTTTAAAACTATGTATGTTTTTCATGGGTGTCTTGCTGTTAAGTAAAATAATTTTTAGATGCAATTTGCTTACAGGATACTTTTCCTTACATAATATTACTGTACTATCCACCCTTTTTTTTATTTAATTATGAGGAGGCTTTTGGAAAATTTTTATAATGCAAATATGACTGCTTTATGTTTATTTCATGTTAAGTAATTTTACCATGCAATGAACTACCAGTAGAAATTTTTGTTAATACTTTAGGAACAACTTTTTTCCAGTACAATTAAATTTTCTTGAATATTCACTTATTTCAATTAGCCAATTAAATTAATTTGAAAAATTATATTCTAATAACAATCTTAGTTTTATCCTGTAAATATTAGTGGAAGGGATTATTTGCATTCTTGAGTAGGCCCTGAGCATTCCTGGTGTTAAGTTGGATTTAGAATATAGGGCAGCTGTCAGCCAAGTCTGTCTGTTGCTGGGTCCCAATCTGAGCTGCACCAAATCTTTGTCTGCCACCTGTGTCCCCAACGGAGCTGGGCCAAGTCTCTGTCTTGTCACCTGGGTCCCAATCGAAGCTGGACGTGGGAAGCGAAGCAGCCATGGGGCAGGAGACCTCCCTCAGAAGGGGCGAAGGTTCAAGCCCCTGCAATGTTGTGGGGGTAAGGATCTGTGCCTCACCTCTGTTGATCCTCAAGTTTTTTCCTGATGGCCCCTCTGTGACTGTGTCTGTCTTAGGTTGTTCCTCCTCTGAGGAATCTTACCCGTCATTGGCTAACCAGCCATCCTCCAGGGCCAAGCAGGTTGATGTGAAGTTCAGTTCCGTCTCCTTGGTAGCCGATGCCTTTGTGGCCTCCACGTCCAGTACCTGCCTTGGGATCCCCTCGCCTGCTGGCAGGGTCCCAGCACTGATCACATATCTTGGGGAACCCAGGTTCCTTCTCCAGGGAGGGCCCAGCTCACACCACTGGGTGAGAGACAGATTCATGGTACCAGCCAACTTGAGGCTTCAACCTCAGCATGAACAGAAAGCTCAGGCAACAGCTGAGGGAGGGTCCCTCTTGGCAAAAAGAGCAAGAAAAGCCAATATAGAATGCTCAAGTGCCTTCTCACTGCCTTAATTCCTTTCATGATATTTTTAAAATGGCTACCAAATATTCAAAGAATTAGATTGTAAGTTTGTTTGGGATATTTGTCAAAAAATGTATAATGACATTGTAGAATAATATCATGTAAGGATATTCTTTGCTAGGCCATGGCAAGTCAATTTCAAACTGGCTATCAATTTCTTTTTGTATAGACAAGGTTTTAGTTACTTTATTAGAATACTTAATCAAATTGCTTACAAAGACACTGGCTTTTTATTTAGCTGAAAACCTTGATTTTTATTTAAAAGGCTAAATTATAAATTAAAGTAGGTATCTTAATTTAAAAAGCAAAAGAAATTTAGTAAATATTTATGTCTGATTCACAAGCCACAAATGTTGCCCCTCCGCTAGCTTAAGAATACAGGCGACTATGGGCTTTTTGTCATTTTAAATTCTAATGTTGGAATTTTAAGAAATATTTAGTTACTTAATTTTTGCCCTTCTTAGAGGCCAAAACCTTCATAACACTTAAAATATAGTTATTAATTCTTATTTGATAAAGTTTTCCATGCAATTTCAAGTATATTAGATCACTTAAATTTAAAAAGATTTCCTTTAAGAAGAGAGAACAGTTGAGACGGGTTTGGTTCAGTGGATAGAGCGTTGGCCTGCGGACTGAAAGGTCCCAGGTTTGATTCCGGTCAAGGGCATGTACCTTGCTTGCAGGCACATCTCCAGTGTGGGGTGTGCAGGAGGCGGCTGATCGATATCTCTCTCTCATAGATATTTCTGACTTTCTATCCCTCTCCCTTCCTCTCTGTGAAAAATCAATAAAATATATTAAAAATAAAAAAAAAGAAGAAGAGAGAACAAATTTCTTGTATTACTCCGGGCCCATGGAGCTTTCCAAGAATCATCTCTGTTAAAGCCTTGAAATTTTAACATGGAAAAAACCATCAAATATATATATTCATATATGATTTAAAGATTATAATATTTTTTATAATTATCTTAAGATATCAATTATATCTTTAAACTTTTTATATTAAAATTTTCAGTTGGGAATCACAGAATTCTTTTTTAATTAGACCAATAAACAACATACTTTGAATTCCTAATTAGAGAAATTTTATTTTATTTTCTCCCAATTTAATTTGCATTTAGCTGAAAAACCTTGATTAATAACACAAAATCTTCTCCTTTTGGTTCCTTTATGCCATTTTTCTTAAAAAATAATGACCAGTTCTGGGTTTTTCTTTTTCTGCAGCTTTTGTGGAGGGATTCCAGCTTAAAACCCTGTCTAATATGTCCAAAAAGGTGGACAATTGCACGCATTTCTTTTTAAGCCAGGCTTCTCTCCTCACGAGTACAGAAATTCCAGACAAATCTCTAAATTTTTAAAACGTTTTCATGGTGAGAAAGGAGACTTTAGATTTAGTATTCTGGGAGAGTGGACTTTCATACTGGATTGCCACAGTGTCTCTCCCTTCCCCCACATCCTGCTTACTTCAGGGGAAAGCATCAGTAACAGATCTGAAAATTACTTTTCACGTTTAAAAGATAAAGACAGATCTTAAATTTTTTTCTTTCTTTTTCGCTTTCTGAAGTAGTAACTAGCACCTAATTTGGCCAAGATTAACATATACCTGCAATTTCTCTTATAATTTTTAAATGAAACCTTCAGTAATCTCATTGCTGGAAAGCAGAGAGCCTTGCCCTCTCCTGCCACCTTTGAATTTCTCCACACCAGAGGCGGTTTTAGCAGTGGAGTTTCACTTATTACAGATTTCAGATTCCAAATGCTAACTAAGATTTTAATTTGAACAAGAAACCACATTATTTAAGCATGCAAACCAAAAGTCTATAGTAAAGTTTACTTTATATTTATAACCTAATTCTTCCCCATTAGCCTGGCTGAAAAAGACGTTCCCACCCTACTTACAGATCGCAACTCTGCAGTCAATCCGTGGGCTTTGCTTACGTTGAATTCCCCTCACCTTTTCCTAGGTGAATTTTCCCACACCATTTTCCTTGGTGAATTTTCCTTCCTTCGCTCTTAGGTGAATTAATACCTTCTCCTCCAGACGTCCCACGGTCAGGCGCCAGGTGTGGGCACCTCTTTCCTCATCCCTTGTTGGGCACCAGATGTGGGAACCTCTTTCCACATCCCGCGTGGTTCAGGGTTCGGGTTCTGAAGGAGGCCGCACGCAAACGAAATGAGAGACTAGAAAACATTAATTTGGCGATTTTGGGGGGCCAAGCGGGAGCCTTCCTCTAGTGGAAAGGAGTGTCACTTGCTCTGGCCTTTTTCTCACTTTTATTAAGGCTTTGGGACACACCTTTAGCCTTTAGGCAGGAAATTACAAAACAGAAATTAACATGAAACAAACAGGTAGAGGCTGCTTCAGCTAACAATGTTTTCATTTAAACAGAGAGTAACTAGCTCTGACCTTTCAGAGCAGTTAAGGTTGAGCAGCCTTCTGGCCTCCTGTTTACATCCATTTAGTGAGAACAATGTTTGGTTTCCAACACTATACAATGAAAACTACAAAACATTGCTGAAATAAATTAAAGGAGAAATATAAATGGAAATATATTCCATGTTTATGGGTTGGAAAAATTAACATTGTTAAAATGTAAACGTGATATATAGATTTGATGCAATCTCTATCAAATCCCAATGACATTTTTTGCAGAAATAAATAAACCCTCAATCTAAAATTTAAATGGAATCTCAAGGAACCCCCAAAAGCCAAAACAATATTTTAAAAAATATCAAAATTAGAAGACTCACACTTTCTGATTTTAAAACTTACTACAATGCTAAAGTAATGAAAACATTGTGTAGTGAAATACAGATATATGCACCAATTGAATAGAATAGGGATCCTAGAAATACTCTTTTATATTAGGTATATTTTTATAATTTTTGACAAAAATGCTAAAATCATTCAATTGAGGAAAGGACATCTTTTCCAACAAATTGATGCTTGGAAAACTAGATTAACTACATGCAAAAAGAATAAAATTGGACCCTTACCTACAATCATATACAAAAAATAATTCAAAATGGATCAAGGTTCTAACTGGAAGACCTAAAACAATAATAATCTAAAACAAAACAAAACAAAAACAAACAAACAAAAACAGAAGAAGAAAAAAAGCATCTTGACATTGGATTTGGATTGGATTTGGCATTGATGTCTTGGATATCACACCAAAGGAATAGATAAAAGAAAATGCAGACAAGTTGGATTTCATAAAAACTTAAAAGATTTGTACATTAAAAGACACCATAAAAAAGGTATTTGAATGACCAATATGCACATTAAAAGACACTCAACTTCACTAAACATTAAAGTACAAATCAAAATTATAATGATATACCCCCATAGACCCATTAGGATGGCTACAGATAAAAACAATACAACTTTCATGAGGATATGAACAAATTATAAATCTGTGCACTATTAGTGAGGGTGCAAAATGTCATAGCTGTGATGAAAAACAGTATGTTGGTTGTTCAAAAACATAGAATTAGTATATAATCCAGCAATTTCAATCTGGGCATATATCCAAAAGAATTGAAAGCAAAGTCTTGCAGAGACTTTGTATACCAATGTTTACAGCAGCATTAGTCACAATAGCTAAAACCTGGGAACAGAAAAAAAAATGGCAGCAGAATAGATGGACATGTCCACAGCCTTATCCCTGAGCAGAGATAGAGACAGCTGAGGATCACACTAGGAGTGTTTGCTGGTGAGTTAAGGGACAGCTATACTATAGGATAAGATCAGGGACTGCTGGACAGGGCTCCCCTGAACAGGCAACCCTGACTGCTGCTGGGTTTTTTACCTGCAGCCATCAGATCAAAAGCAGAGGTGGTGCCATTTGAAGGGGAAAGTGGATGTTACTGGAAGCCTGAAAACCTACAGCTGTAGCACCCACCGAGAAGCTGCAACCCCCAGAACACAGGTTCCTAATTGGCACAAAGAGTCATATTCAAAGGAGCTTTACACTCAACACAGAAAGGAGAGAGACAATTACATAATCAGTCACCTGAAGAAGAGAGACGATGGGGAGACAAAGAAACAGCCCACATATGAAAGAAAAGCAAGTATCACCAGAAAAGGAAGTAAATGAAACAAAGGCAAGCAACCTGCTAGAGATAGAATTCAGAAAAATGGTCATAAGGTGAATGAAAAGAATGTGAGACAAATTCAACAATATGAGTAAGAATCAAGAGGAAATGAAAAAGCACCAAGAAGAAATAAAAAATGACATTGCTTCTGTAAAGAACTCAATAGAAAGCATCAAAAGTAGATTAGAAGAAGCAGAGGACTACATCAGTGAGCTATAAGACAAGATAAGAAAAAATACTCAAGTAGAGCAGCTTCTAGAAAAAAAAATGAAAAAGCAGGAGGAAAGCCTTAGAGAACTTTGGTACAACATGAAACAAAACAACATCCACATAATAGGGGAGCCAGAAGAAGAAGAAACTAAGCAAGAAATAGAACACCAGTTTGAAGAAATAATGACAAAAAAATTCCCTGATATATGGAAGAAAAACCTCACACAAATTCAAGAAGCTCACAGAGTCGTAAGATAAATGAACCCCAAAAGACTGACACCAAGGCAATTTACAATTAAACCGGCAAACACCAACAACAAAGTAAGAATCTTAAAAGTAGCAAGAGAGAAACAGAAAGTTACCTATAAAGGAACCCCCATCACACTAGCAACTGACTTCTCAACAGAAATTCATAAGGCCAGAAGAGAATGGAATGAAATATAAAAGCTCATGCAAAGGAAAGGTCTGAATCCAAGAATACTGTACTCACCAAGGCTATCAATCAAAATTGAAGGTGAAATCAGGAGCTTCACAGACAAAAAAAGGACTAAGGAAATTTATTACCACCAAACCAGCAATGCCAGAAATGCTAAAGGGTCTGCTGTAAGAAAAAAGAAATAGGAAGAGAAGAAGGAACTCAGGTGTAAAGAATAAAAATGACAAGAAATAAGTACCTACCAATAATATCATTAAACATAAATGGGTTAAATGCCTCAATCAAAAGACATAGGGTAACAGGTTGGATAAGAAAACATGACCCATGTATCTGCTGTCTATAAGAAACCCACCTCAGAAAAAAAGACACACACAGGCCGAGGGTGCAGAGATATAAAAATATTTTTCAGGCAAATGGAAATGAAAAAAAAGCTGGTGTTGCAATAATTATATCTGAAAAACTAGCTCTCAAAATGGAGGACATAACAAGAGATAAGGAAGGCCACTTCATAATACTAAAGGGACCAATTCAATACGAAGAAATAACTCTGGTAAAAATATACACACCCAATATAGGAGCATCCAAATACATAAAAAAAAACTCTTGGAAGTTATCAATGGAGAGATTTGCAGTGATACAATTATGGTAGGAGACTTTAATACCTCACTATCACCATTGGACAAATCCTCTAAATCAAAAATCAGCAAGGAAATATCAATCCAAAATGACTCATTAGACCAGAAGGAATTAATTGACATCTTCAGAACATTTCACCCTAACGCCACAGAAAATACATTCTTCTCAAGTGACATGGGTCATTTTCAAACATAAACCATATGTTGAGTTATAGGCAAAGTCTCTTCAAATTAAAGAAAATAGAAATCAAGCATCTTCTCAGATCACAGTGGGATAAAATTGGAAATCAACTACAATAAAAACAATCCAAATAAATGAAACACATGGAGACTAAACAGCATGCTATGAAACAACGACTGAGTAACCAGAGAGATCAAGGAAGAAATAAAAACATCATAGCAACAAATGATAATGACAACACAACAATGCAAAATCAATGGAAAATAGCGAAAGCAGACTTGAGGGGGAGCTTCGTAGCTCTAAAAGCCTACTTCAAAAAAAAGAAACAGTGGTAATAAATTACCTAACCCTACAACTCAAAGAGCTAGAAAGAAAGCAATAAGAAAAGCCCAAAGAAGAAAGAAGAAAATAGTAAAGATCAGAGCAGAGAAAAACAACATACAGAGCAAAGAAACAATACAAAAGATCAACAAAACCAAGAGCTGGTTTTGTTAAAGGATAAATAAGATTGATGAGCCCCTAGGTAGACTCACCAAGAAGCAAGAGAGAGGATCCAAATAAACAAAATCAGAAATGAAAGAGGAGAAATAACATCAGACCCCACCAAATTACAAAGGATTGTAAAAAAAAAAATACATGAACAACTCTATTCCAACAAACTGGACAACCTGGAGGAAATGGACATATTCCTAGAAAAATATAACTTTCCAAAGCTCAAGCAGGAAGAATCTAAACATCTCAGTAGGCCAATAACTATGGAAGAAATAAAAGTAGTGATAAAAAAGATTCCAGCAAACAAAAGCCTGCGACAAACAGCTACACATGGAAGTTTTACCAAACATTCAAGGAAGAATTAAAACCTATCCTCCTCAGACTATTGCAAAAAATTCAAGAAGAAGGAACATTTCCAACCTCCTTCGATGAAACCAGAATCACCATAATACCAAAACCACATAAAGACAACACAATGAAAGAGAATTACACACCAGTATCCTTCATGAAAAAACATGCCAAAATCCTCAACAAAATTCTAGCAAATCTCATCCAGCAGTACATCAGAAGGATCATACACCATGACCAAGTAGGATTCATCCCAGGAATGCCAGGATGGTAATATATCCACAAATCAATAAACGTGATACATCACATAAACAAATTGAGAGATAAAAATCGCATAGTCATATCAATTGATGCAGAAAAAGCATTTGACAAAATCTAACACCCTTTCTTGATAAAACTCTCAACAACTTGGGACTAGAAGGATCATACCTCAATATGATAAGAGCCATATATAAAAAACCCACAGCTAACATGATACTCAATGGACAAAAACTGAAACCATTTCCCCTAAGAACAGGAACAAGATGGTGATGCCCACTCTCAAGTCTCCTGTTCAACATAGTACTGGAAGTATTAGCCATTGCAATTAGACAAGAAGAAGAAATAAAAGGCATCCAAATTGGAAAAGAAGAAGTAAAGCTGTCCTTATTTGCAGATGACATGATATGTACATAAAAAACCTGAAAGATTCCATCAAAAAACTAATAAATGTAATAAATGAATTCAGCAATATAGCAGTATACAAAATTAATGCCAAGAAATCTATGGTATTTCCATTCACCAATAGTCAACTTACAGAAAGAGAGACTAAAAAAGCAATCCCATTTACTATTAAGATACCTAGGAATAGGAGAATCCAAGATGGCGGCATAGGTAAACACCTACACTGCTGCCTCGCACAACAATTTCAAAACTACAACTAAAAGACAGAACAGACACCATCCAGAACCACAGGAAAGCTGGCCGAGTGTAATTTCTACAGCTAGAAGGAAAGAGAGGGGCTCACAGAGACCCAGAGGAGCTGCAAAAAGCTGAGGTACGGAGACAACCGCGCTGACAGAGCAGGTGCCTGAGTACCTGGCTGGCTTTCTCTGGCGGGAGGGAAACGGAGACTCCCAACAGCATTGAAACCCTTATCTTACGACACTAAACCACAGATCCAGCCGAAACTGGGGGAGTTTGGACTGTGAAAAGGGAGAGGTGCACGGAAATTTAGGGGAGTTGCAGAAGATCAGGTCCGGCCTCGCACGCGCACGATGCTGCTCGCAGGACAGATTGCTGATTGTGCCGCTGGCTTTCATGAGTGGGCGGGAGACAGACCCTCCGAACTGTGCCACTTCTGAGTCCACTGGGCCCCTGTTTCGGTCAAAACGCTGGGGACCTAGACTCGTGTGGTCCTAGTGCGCAGGGGAGCTGGAAAGGCAGCAGTTAGAGGCACCGTGGGCGCGTGCACAAGGACCGCTCCAGCGATTACCCAGTCACGTGAGACTCAGGGGCCGTGGAGGGCGGGCCGACTGGAAGGCAAGGAGGTCCCTTAAGCCCTGCGACTCCACCCCTCCCAAGCTCAACAGAGGCTTCTTCGGTTTTGCATCTGGTATCATAAGGCTGAATCCAACACAGTAGTTTCCCCGGCATAGTGAAAATGCCGAGACAAGGGAAGGGATCACAAACAAAAGAAATGGAGGGAAAAAAATGACTGGATATAGAGTTCAAAACCACGCTTATAAGGTTTTTCAAGAATATGTAGAAAAATTGGATAAATTTAGTGAGACCCAAGAGGAGATGAAAAAGGACCAAATAGAGATGCAAAAGAGCCAACTAGAGATGGAAAAGGTCCAACTAAAGATGATAAAGGACCAAATAGAAATTAAACATACACTGACTGAAATAAAAAATATTATACAGGGTCCTAACAGCAGACTAGAGAAAGGCAAGAATCAAGTAAAAAATTTGAAATATAAAGAAGCAGACAACATTCAACTGGAAAAGCAAGAAGAGAAAAGAATCCAAAAATGTGAAGATAATGTAAGGAGCCTCTGGGACAGTTTTAAGCGTACCAACATCAGAATTGTGGGGGTGCCAGAAGAAGAGAGAGAGCAAGATACTGAAAACCTATTTAAAGAAATAATTACAGAAAACTTCTCACATCTGTTAAAAGAAATAGACTTACAAGTTCAGGAAGCACACAGAACCCCATATAAAAGGAATCCAAAGAGGACCACACCAAGACACATCATAATTAAAATACCAAGAGCAAAAGACAAAGAGAGAATATTAAAAACAGCAAGAGAAAAACAGTTTATTACCTACAAGGGAGCAACCATACGACTGTCAGCTGATTTCTCAACAGAAACAATGCAGGCCAGACGGGAGTGGCAAGAAATATTCAACGTGATGAATAGCAAGAACCTACAACCAAGAATAATCTATCCAGCAAAGTTAACATTCAGAATTGAAGGGCAGATAAAGAGCTTCACAGATAAGAAAAAGCTAAAGGAGTTCATCAATTCCAAAACAGAATGATATGAAATGCTGAAAGGTACTCTTTTAGAAGAGGAAGAAGAAAAAGGTAAAAGCCAAAAAATTATGAACAACAAATACATATCTATCAACAAGTGAATCTAAAAATTAAGTGAATTAAAAATTTGATCAACAGGATAAACTGGTGAATATAATAGAATCAGGAGCACAGAAAGGGAGTGGACTTATAATTCTCAGGGGAAAAAGGGTGAGGGGTGTACAGGGAGAGACTGGACAAAAATCATACACCTATGGATGAGATCAATGGGAGGGAGCTAAGGGCAGAGGGAGGGGTGGGAGCTGGATGGAGGGATGCTATGGAGGGGAAAAAAGAGAAACAAATGTAATAATCTGAATAATAAAGATTTAATTAAAAAAAAGCAATTGCAAATCAAAGCAAACAAAAAACAAAATAAAACAAGTAGATAAGCTAAAACAATCTCACCAAAAAAGTACAAAAAAATTGATATAGTCTCCGTTCAGGCAAACAGCAACAAAAGGACATAGAGAAAAACAACTTTTTGGATATTGAAGTCAAGAAGTCAGAGGTTTGTATAGACTTGGAGTAGGGGATTTGAAATTAGATATATAAGTGGGGTGAAATTTTAACTAGGTAAAGAGAAAGAATAGGGAGAATCTAAAGTTGGAAAAGGGAAAGAGAAAACAAGACAACAAAATGGGGAAAGTTAGGAGGAAAGTGTTGGCATAAAGGTAGAGTTGAGATAGAGTAAAATTATGCTAAAGGAAAGATGAAAATAGAATGTAGAACTCTAATCCCAAAGTAAAATAAAGGGAAAACAAAATCACAAAAAGGTAAAATAGTAGTAGTAATAATACTACTTGAAAACAAAAATGTAATAATTAAAATAATTAGGAAACCCTAAAGACTCCACCAAAAGAAAATTCAAAAGAAAAATACCACATGATCTCATTCATTTATGGGAAATAAAGAACATTATAACCTGATGAACAAAAAGATAAATATAGAGGCAGAAATCCCAGAACAGACTGTCAAATTACAGTGGGAAAGCAGGGGTGTGTTTGGGAGGGCAGGAAAGAGATAAACCAAAGGACTTGTATGCATGCATATAAGTTCAACAAATGGACACAAGACACATTGGGTTTTGGGTGGGATGAGGGCATACAACAGGGGTTAGTGGAGGCTGGGGGAAGGTCAAAAGGGAAAAAAGAAGATACATCTACTACTACTTGTAATACTTTAAACAATAAAAAATATTTTAAAAAATAAAGTTTTAAAAAGTAAAATAAAAGAGAAAATGATTAGGGACTTAATGAGAGCTACCATGTAAAAAGAAATGTTGAAACAATAACTAAGAATCAACTGGAAATGAGGAATGGCAAAGCTGAAATAAAGCACCCTGGAAGACTTCAACAATAGACTAGAAGAAGCTGAAGATTTCAGTGAATTAGAAGACCAAGTAGAAAAAAACTTCCATTCAGCAGTAAATGGGGGAAAACATTAAAAAAGCAGGAAGAGAGTTTAAAGGAGCTCTGGGACAACATGAAATGTAACAGTATCTACATTATAGGAATACCAGAGGAGAAGAAGACAAACAAAGAATAGAGAATCTTTTGATGAAATAATGGTAGAAAATTTCATAACCTAGTAAAGAAAAAAGTCACCCAACTGCAGGAAAAACAGAGAGTCTCAATCAAGATCAACCCCCCAAAACCCACACCTAGGCACATATTAGTTAAAATGGCAAATATTAAAGACAAAGTATTTAAAGTCTGATGAGAGAAACGGAAAGTTATCTACAAGGGAGCTCCCATTAAACTGTCATCTGATTTCTCAATATAAATATGTCAGGCCAGAAGAGAGTGGCATGAAGTATACAAAGTAATGAAAACAAAGGGACTGAACCAAAAACTACTCTATCTAGCAAACTATTATTCAAAAATCAAAGATGAAATAAAGAGCTTTGCAGAAAAAAAGGCTAAAAGAACTTATTACCATTAAACCAGTACTGCAAGAAATGCTAAAAGACTGGGGTAAGAAGAAGAAATAGAAAAAATAGAACACAGGCATAAAGAGTAAGAATGTCAACAAATAAGTACCTGTCAATAATAATGTTAAATGTTACTGGATTAAATTCTCCAATCAAAAAACATAAGTACCTTAATGTGTAAGAAAACATGACCCGCTACAAGAGACCATCTTAGAACAAATAACTCACACAGAATGAAACTGAAGGGATGGAAAAAAAGTTTTCCAGAAAAATGGAAATGAACCAAAAAAGCTGGTTAGCAATATTCATATATGATGAAAAAAGTGAAGGCATATCAAGACACTGAAGGCTCCTTCATAATACTAAAGGAATCAATACAAGAAGAGAATATATTAGTAACTCTAGTTAACATATATGTGCCCACTACCGGAGCATCCATATATATTAAAAAAAAAAACTTCTGGAGGATTTTGAGGCAGAGATGGACAGCAATACAATCATAGTAGGGGACTTTAACACTGCATTAACATCATTTGATACATGTGCTAGACAAAAATTCAATAAGGAAGGAGTGATCCTAAACGATATACCAGATTATATGGAATTAGTTGACATTTACAGAACATTTCACCCAAAGTTACAGAATATACATTCTTCTCAAGTGCACATGGGACATTTTCAAAGATAGGTCACATGTTAGGACACAAACTAAGTCTCTACAAGTTCAATTCATAGATGATTTCAAGTTTGAAATCATCAAGACTGAAATCATATCAAGCATCTTCTCAGATCACAATGATATGAAATTAGAAATCAAATACAATAAGAACAATCAGAAACATTCAAACACATGGAGGTTAAATAGCATGTTATTAAACAATGAATGGGTTACCAAATATATCAAGAAATAAATTTTTAAAATTTCCTAGAAACAAATGAAAAAATAAATATACAACAACCCCAAATCTATGGGACACAATGAAAGCACTCCTTAGAGGAAAATTCATAGCACTACAGGCCTACCTCAAAAAAACATGAAAAAGTTTTATAAACTATCTAACTCTATAACTTAAAGAATTAGAAGGTAAACAACAAGAAAGCCCCAATTAAGTAGAAGGAAGGAAATAGTAAAGAACAAAGTGGAAATAAATGATATAGAGCCTAACTAGTACAATATAAAAGATCATTGAAACCAACAGCTGTTTCTTTGAAAAGATAACCAGATTGATGGAACTTCAGCCAGACTCATTAAGAAACAAAGAGAGAGTACCCAAATAAACAAAAATCAAAAATGAAGTAAGAACTGACTCCACAGAAATACAAAGGATCAGAAACAAAATACAGTGAACAACTATATTCTAACAAGCTGGACAACCTGGATGAAATCAACACATTCCCACATAAATACAATCTTCCAAAACTTAATCAGACAGAATCAGAAAACCTGAATAGAATCTTAAGTACTGATGAAATTGAAGCAGGAAAAAACAAACAAACAAAAACCTGCAGCAAACAAGAGCCCTTGTCTGGCAGCTTCACAGGGGAGTTTTACCAAACATTCAAAGAACAACTAACATGTATCCTCCATAAACTATCCCAAAAAATAGTTTGTTAATCCTCACTCGAGGACATCTTTTTTCATTAATATTTAGGAAGAATGGAAGAAAGAAGGAAAGACAGAGAAAAAAAATCAATGTGAGAGAAACACAGTGATTGGTTGCCTCCTGTAGGAGCCCTGACCAGGGTCTGGGCCAGGGAGGAGCCTGCAACCAGGATTCCTGTCCTTGACCGAAATCAAATCCATAACCCTTTGCTCCACAGGTTCACACTCTATCCACTGAGCCAAACTGGGTATGTACCAAACTCTCTTCACAAAGCTAGCATTATCCTAATTTCAAAACCAGGTAAAAACACTACCAAGAAATGGGATTACAGGCCAATATCCTTGAGAAACATAGATGCTAAAATTATCAACAAAATATTAACAAATCAAATCCAGCAATGCATATAAAAAGATCATGCACCATGATCAAGTGGGATTTCTTAAAGGTATGCAAGACTGGTACAATATTTGCAAATCAATGAGTGTGATATATCACATAAAAAAATTGGAAGACAAAAATTACATGATCATATCAATTGATGCAAACCCAGCACCCATTTATGATAAAAACTCTTGGCAAAGTGGGAATAGAGATACCATATCAAAACATAATAAAGGCCATGTATGACAAACCTACAGCCAACATCATATTCAATGGGCAAAAACTAAAACCAAAAGAAAAACAAAACAACTAAAATCATTTCACCTAAGAACAGGAACAAGAGAGGGAATTACTTTTCTTATTCAAAATAGTACTGGAGATCTTAGCTACAGTGCTCAGACAAGAAGAAAATATAAAAGGCATCCAAATTGGAAAGCAGGAAGTAAAACTGCCATTATTTGTAGATGACATGATATTGTATAGGAAACCCTAAAGACTCCACCAAAAAAGTTACTAGATTTAATAAATGAATTTGGCAATGTAGCACCATACAAAATTAACACAAAAAATCAAAGGAATTTTTATACCCTAATAATGAACTTTCAGAAAAAAAAACACTAAAAACAAACAAACAAAATACAATCCTTTTTACTATTGCAGCAGAAAAGAGAAAAAAAAAGATACTTAGGAATAAATTTAACCAAAGAAGTAAAAAACCTATATTCAGAAAACTATAGGACATTAAAAAATGAGAGCGGAAGCTATAAAGAAGTGAAAGGATATATTGTGATCATGGATTAGTAGAATCAACATCATTAAAATGTCCATACTGCTCAAAGCAATCTACAGATTCAATATAATTCCTATTAAAATACCAAAAGCATATTCCATAGATCTAGACAAACACCCCCAAAATTTATATGGAACCAAAAAAGAGCCCGAATGGCTGCAGCAAACTTGAGAAAGAAAAACGAAGTTGGAAGGATCATAATATCAGATATCAAGTTATACTACAAAACCTCTGTATCCAAAAGAGCCTTTTTCTGGCACAAGAACAGACATATAGATCAATGGAACAGAACAGAGAACCCAGAAATCAACTCAAGCCATTATGCTCAGTTAATATTTTACAAAGGAGGCAAGAGCATACAATGAAGTAAAGACAGTCTCTTCAATACATGGTGTTGGGAAAATTGGACAGATAGATGCAAAAAAATGAAACTAGGCCACCAACTTACACCAAACACAAGAATAAACTCAAAATGGATAAAAGGCTTAAATATAAGTTGTGAAACCATACCAAACCATAGGCAGCAAAATCTCTTTTATCTCTTGTAGCAACATATTTATCCACACATCTCCTAGAGCAAGAGAAACTAAAGAGAAAATAAACAAATGTGACTACCTCAAAATAAAAAGCTTCTGGACAGTGAAAGAAACCACTAACAAAGTGAAAAGAGAAACTGCTGCATAGGAGACCATATTTGCCAGTGACACATCTGATAAGGGATTAATTTCCAAAATACATAAGAAACTTTTAGAACTTAAAAGGAAAACAAACAGCCCAGACCGGTTTGGCTCAGTGGATAGAGCGTCGGACTGCGGACTGAAAGGTCCCGGGTTCAACTCCGGTCGGGGGCATGTACCTTGCTTGCGGGCACATCTCCAGTGTGGGGTGTGCAGGAGGCGGCTGATCGATGTGTCTCTCTCATCGATGTTTCTGACTTTCTATCCCTCTCCCTTCCTCTCTGTGGAAAATCAATAAAATATATATATATATATGTGTATATATACATACATATACATATATATATATATATATATATATATATATATATATATGAAAATAAACAATCTAATTAAAAAAACTGGCAAAGAACCTAAATAGACACTTCTCCAAATTGTACATACAGAAGGCCAAGAGACATATGAAAAAACTAGAGGCCCAATGCACAAAATTCGTGCAAGAGTAGGCCTTCTTTCCCCCGAGCTGCTGGCACCAGAAGGATGTTTGGTCTAATTAGCATATTATGCTTTTATTATTATATACTAGATGCCCAGTGCACAAAATTTGTGTATGGGGGTGTGTTTCTCTCTGTTCAGCCTGCACCCTCTCCAATCTGGGACCCCTCAAGGGTTATCCAACTGCCCATTTAGGCCCAATTCCAGTAGTCTAAATGGGCAGTTCAACATCCCTCTCACAATCCAGGACTGCTGGCTCCCAACTGCTCGCCTCTCTGCCTTCCTAATTGTCTCTAACCACTTCTGCTTGCCAGCCTGATCACCCCCTAACCACAACCCTGCCAGCCTGATTGATGCCTAACTGCTCTCCTGCCAGCCTGTTTGCCCCTAACTGCCATCCCTTGCAGGCCTGGTCACCCCTAACTGCTCTCCCCTGCAGGGCTGGGTCCCCCACAACTGCCCTTCCCTGCAGGCCCAGTCGCTCTCAACTTCCCTCCTCTGCCAGCCTGGTCACCCCTAACTGCCTTCCTCTGCAGGCTTGATCACCCACAACTTCCCTCCCTTTCAGGCCTGGTCCCTCCCAACTGCCCTCCCCTGTTGACCTTGTGTTGGCCATCTTGTATCCACATGGGGGCAGCCATTTTTTACTACATGGGGGCAGCCATCTTGTATGTTGGAGTGTTGCATATTACTCTTTTATTAGATAGAATAGAAGCCTGGTGCACAGGTTGAGGTCAGCTGGTTTGCCCTAAAGGGTGTCCCAGATTAGGGTGGGAGTTCCCTTGGAGTGTGGGGTGGCCTGGGTGAGAGACCTGTGGTGATTTGCAGCCCGGTCATGCCCTCCAGTGACCCAAATGGAGACCCTGGTATCTGGGATTTATTTATCTTCTATAATTGAAATTTTGTAGCCTTGAGTGGAGACCTGGCCTGCCAGGGTGTGCAGAAAGCTAGCTTCCTCTATTGCCAGGGAAACCCAAGCCTCTTGCTCACTCCATGGCCACAGCCATCTTGGTTGGATTAATTTTCATACTTGATCCTGATTGGCTGGTGGGTGTGGCTTGTGGGTATAGTGGAATAATGGTTAATTTGCATATTACTCGTCTATTTGATAGGATACGCAAAGTTACTAATCACTAGAAATATGCAAATTAAAATGACAATGAGGTATCACCACATCTATCAGAAGGGCTATCATCAACAAACAAGTGTTGGTGAGAATGTGGAGAAAAGGGAATCCTAATACCCAGCTGGTGGGAATGCAGACTGGGACAGTCAGTGTTTAAAACAGTATGGATTTCCTAAGCAAATTAGAAATAGAACTCTCATTTGACTCAATTATCCCATTTTTAGGAATATGTCCTAAGAAACTGAAACCACTAATCAGAAAGAATATATGCATCCCCATTCATAGCAGTGCAATTACCATAGTTAAGATTTAGAAACAGCCCAAGTACCCATCATTAGATGACTGTATAAAAAAGTTGTGGTGTCTTTACACAAAGAGATACTACACCTTGATTTAAAAAAAAGAAAGAAAGAAAGAAAGAAACTCTTACCATTTGCAACAGCATAGATGGACCTGAAGGGTATTATGCTAAGCCAGACAGAGGAAACTAAGTATCACATGACTTCACTCATATGTGGATTCTAATGAACAAAATAAACTGATGAACAAAACTGATCCAGCAACATAGAAACATGGAACAGATTTCAGAAAAAAGCTGTGGGTAGGAATCGATGGGGAGGAGAGTTTAACTGGGGAACTTATCCTATGTAATAAAATGCTAATATGCAAACAGACTGAATGGTGAAACATCCAGAATAACCAAACAACTGAACAACCAGTTGCTATGATGTATACTGACCACCAACGAGTGTGCGTGGAAAATGGTGAGCATTGGTCATGGTAGGATGGTGGAGAAGGTGAGTAGGGATGCCAGACCAAGGCAGGGCATCAGTTTCTGTCATCGATTGAGCCTCTGGTGGTTACTGAAAATTCTTTGCTCCTGCATGACATAGTTCCACTCAGCATTGGTCCTGATTGCTTGGCGCTGTAAGCAGGTACAAGCAGCGGCTGCTGGCCAGATTACCCCTGAGGGCTTCTCCACCTCCCCCTGATCCTGAGGATTGAACAGGGCAGCAGCTGCCACTCGCACCCACTGATAGCACCAGCCCCCCTTGCACCCATTGCTGGCACTGGCCCCAGTCACTCTGTGCCATCAGCGGGTGCTAGCAGGGAGAGTGCTATCAGTGTGTGAGAGCAGCGGCAGCAGGAGCAGGGCTGCTGGCAGACGGGACAGGGGACTTACGGCCACAGCTGGAGGGGTGCGGAGGATAGGCTGAAACTTGCCCCTGTACCTACTGCAGTCTCGAAGCCCACAGTTCCTTTCAAGGTGCATGAATTCATGCACTGGACCCCTGGTATCTTATATTCATAGACCATGGACATAAACAATAGTGTAGCGAAGGCTTGGGAGGAGCAAATAGTGGTGAAGGGAGTCAATGGGGAAAAAAACATGAATGGGACATCTGTAATACTTTCATCAATAAAGATATTTTTAAAAAAGGAAACATTAGAATTCCTCAGATATTAAGTCTCAAGCCTAGTAGAAGACAATACGATGGTTACCTCATTTCACTGACAAAAAGTGCTTCACCCTTTAATTATTCCATAAAGGGCAGTTTTTGGAGCTTATCAATAAATTTCTCTCATGAATTAAAATATTATTTAAAGTTTTTTAAAAAAGAAATATCTTGACCTTTTATCCTATAATTTCATTTTAAAAATCTACCTTAAAAAATGCTAGACTCCAAAAACTCTTAATATAAATTAGAGATTATTACAGCATATTTCTAAAGAGGAATATATATAATGAATCTATGTAAGCAATAATGGAAAAATTATTAAATAAATTGTGATAAATCTGGAAATTAGAGTTAGAAATTTAAAACATGTTTACAAAGTTAAGTGTGAAAAGTTGGGTAAAATATTTATAAATAGTGTGAGTAGAACTACATAAAATATGACTGAAGAAATGTAAGCAGGGAAGTACAAATAAAAATGAAATTGGCCAATGGACACAGTCACTGGGACAGTGGGGGCTTGGTCTGGGTGGAAATGACTGGGAAGGGTCATTCAGGGGCAAAAGGAGACATATAGACCATAAATTTAAAAAAATGAAATTGGCCCTGGCTGGAAAGATTTGGGGTACATGCCTGGATTGCAAGCTCAATCCCCTGTAGAGGACATGTAGGAGGTAGCCCATCGATGTTTTCCTCTTACATTGATGTTTCCCTCCCTCCCTCCTCCTTCCTCTATCTCTAAAAATCAGTAAAAAAAAAATATTTTTTAAAAATAAAAAATGATAAGGAAACTGAAGCAAGGAGATGTTAAGTGACTTATCCAATTTAGGGAAACTGCTAGGATATTAGGCCAGGTTACCTGACTCCAGAATACATGCTTATATTCTGTAACTGCTGTGCCATATCTGAAGTTCCAACTATAAGTGAAGCACTCCCAGTTTTACAGTTATATACTTTCCTGCTTCTGTATTTTTGCTCATGCTACTCCTCTTATTTGGAACATTCTTCTCTCCCAACTCTATGTACTAACATTCCATCAAGGTCAAGCCCCAATGATAGCTCCTGCAGTCTCCCCTGTTCCCTGCTGCAACCATGATGGTACACCTCAAACACGTGCCATGACAAGGATGGAATTGACCTCCAGACCTGCACTCTGGATTTTATTGTTATACTTGTGCAGCAACTACACTGCCAGTGGGCTGCTCCCAGCCAGTGACTGAGTGTGACAGAAATACTAAGGCAGGCCTGTTCCTGAAAGGCTTTGGACAGCTCTGATGCTGGCTTTGACTGGAGAACTCCAAAGGCCTGGCCAAAGCTTCCTTGGACTGCACACAAACACACCCAGCTCTCTTTCCTGTATTCAAGTTTGGGCTCTTATGGTGGCTTGATGGCTCTTTCAGGTTTTCTCATCTTCCTCTCCACTCTCTCATAGCTGGTTCCTTGCACATTTAGTTCTGATTTGTAATCTGCTTCCTGAAGAATCCAGACTGCCACATTTCCCTGGATTGAAATAACGCTTCACATCTCCTGAGCCTCCGTAGCCTCTTATCAGCACCTCTCATGGCACTTAACAGTCTGTAAGCTTTTCTCAAGGCTTAATTTTTAGTCATTTTTATCTTTTTCTACATTTATTAAGTGGTTAATATATATTAGTTCACTAGATAAATAAATAAGGATGTGAGAATCGGGAACACAGTGTAGCATGGAAACAGTTTTCACTGCCTGCTCTCTGGGATGTCAATTGTTATTTTGGGTGGGGGAAAGAACTCCATGATTAAGGAACTGCTGAACAGAACAAACATTAACAGATAGCTTTACTGTGTGGCTTCTTGGAGCACATAAGGTGCTGTTTTTGTTTTGTGGTTCTCCAGAAAGCAGAAGATCTAGATTGGTTTTATGAGAAACCCAGTTTGAGAAACATAAGTAGAAAGACCATGTAAAGCTTCCAGGAGGCACCATTCATCTGAGCTGATACTGAAAGAATTGCAAGGGTTTCAGGCTGCATTTCATAAACTACAGAGACAGGAAGGCAGGAGGCACATTCAGGGAAGAGCACACACTGTTTACCTATAAGGTTGCTGTAGGAGAATGAAGGGTGGTAGGCCAGAAAGTGAGATGAAGGAGTAGCTGATTTTCAGACTATGATATTTGGCCTTTGTATGACACTTAAAGGATTCCCCACCAGAAAATGAATGAAAAAATAGTGACAAAGGGAATCACTAGTTTTGATTAGAAAGACATGCTGCATGTGAAATGATTTGTCAGAAGAATTCCATATGCTGCAAAGTCAAATAAAGCAATCTCAGGTTATATAACCAATGCAATTTTTTGTCACATTACTAAATCGATGGTCCTAATAAGGCTTCTGTCATGCTTAATGCTCTAGTTTGTAAAAGTGTCAAGGGAAAAATCTATTAAACCTCTATTAGGATGAATAAATTATTTCGCATCAACTTCTTTGGAACAGAAGCTGTAAATCATATTCTCTCTATTTCTCAGCTCTTTTTTTGGCTTAGATTTCTAATCTATACTCACATGTGGGACAGCTGAGGTTTTTATTCTTTAAGCAAAACTGAAGCTTTTCCACTTCACGAGATATTTAGTGCTGTTGGGTATTATCTTTCAACAAAAAGGCTGGTATGTGTCATGATGCAGATGGAAGGGCAAGTGTGTGCACACCACTTCCTCACTTGGTCATGGTGTGTTGCTGCTGAGTTTGTACTCTTTAGGAAGGCTACTTGTTGCAAATTTGAAAATTTCCTAATCAGCACTTTTTCACTCAAATGAAAAGCAAATGCTATTTTGTAAGTTAAAAATTCTATATAATAAAAGCCTAATGTGCTAATGATATACTAAAGCCTCTCAACCACTGACTATCAGGGGGCAAACCGTTGACTGGTCAACCAGTTGCTATGACATGCACTTACCACCAGGGGCAGATATTCCAACCAGTAGGTTAGCTTGCTGCTGGGGTCTGGCTGATCAGGACTGAGCGAGATGGGCCAGACAGACCCTGGAGCCCTCCCTCAGTGGTTCCCTGGGCCATGTCATGCACCAGTATGGTCCATTGGCCTGGCCTGTGCCCTCTTGCAATCCGGGACCCTTGGGGGATGTCAGAGAGCCAGTTTCAGCCCAATTCTGCAGGTCAGGCCAGGGGAGCCTACTGGTGCACAAATTTATGCGCAGGGTCTCTAGTATATTAATATTTGCCCAGGCCAGCATGGCTCAGTGGTTGGAGTGTTGGCCTGAGCACCAGAGTGTCTTGGGTTTGATGAACTCGTCCAAAGACAATATTTTTATGGCATTTGTATTGAGAGAGGAGTGTTTTCTGAAGGTATGATCAGTTTTTAAAATATATCTTTGCAGTTATACTTTTCAGATGAAAATAAGATTTATATTTTTCAATTTGTCTTTTGGTTCTGTACAACTTTGGTGCATATCCTTTGTAGTTTACAATGTAGGACTTCTTATCAACTTGTCTCTGTCTAAAATGTACAGACATCACCACTATTTCCAACTTGAGTACAGGAATCTCTGAATGTATTTACTTAGTCTTTCTCTTCATTTAATCAGATTCACTCCCTGTTCATGCTGTTTCTTTTATATCAAATGCTCTTCCTTTTTCTCCTTATCAAGTTAACTTCTATCACTTACTCAGAGAAACCTTACCTGACTGTCTTGTATCATTTCTTATTGCCTTTCTTTATTCTTTAGAGCTTACTATCATTGTAATTTTGTTTTTATGTGGTTATTTAATAGTAGCCTGATTTTCCCTGGGTTCTAATCTCCCGAAGTTCTGGAAGTGGGTGGTGAAATAAGGGATCTGGTATACTTTTCTATTATATAGTACACAAAGTCATATTTAATGTATATACTATAATATGACTTCTGAGAAGTCTGGTTTGGAAAATCCCCAAAGAAAACTGAAAAGAGAGCAAGAACTACCAAAACAAGAAAGGTTTCATTGATTTTTTTAAAGAATACTGTTTGGCCAGTAGAAGCAAATTAGAAGCAAATTACTGTCTAATCACGTAGACATATCTGTGGCACAACTGTATAAGAAAGAAAAGCAGAGACTGGGAAGAGGAAAAATGGCAGCAGAGTAGACAGACAGGTCTGGAGTTTGTCACTGGGCAGAGGGAGAGAGCAGCTGAGAGTCGCACTGGGAGTGTTTGTTGGCAAGTTAAGAATCAGTTATCCTCCAGGAGAAGGTGGGGGTCTGCTGGACGGGGCTCTCCTGGGGTTTTAGTCTGCTGGAGACCGCGCCATCTGGCAGAGGGAGGTGGATTTCTGCGGCGGTCTGAAAGCTGCGGCTGAAGCACTCACTGAACAGCCGGGAACCCAGAACACCGCTCTCCAATCGGTTCAGACAAGCAAACTCTGAGGAGATCCACACGGCACACAGAAAGCTCAGATTTTGCCTGGGATGAGGTGAGGTCTCCTGTCCTGCAGATCAGGGACGCGCACACTGTGGGAACCAGGCTGCGAGAAAGCTGCTTTCACTGTGTTCCATAAATTTTGTATTGTTGTATTGTCATTGTCATTTGTTGTCATGATGTTTTTTATTTCTTCCTTGATCTCTTTGGTTATCCAGTTGTTGTTTAATAGCATGCTGTTTAGTCTCCATGTATTTGATTGCTTTCTATTATTTTTATTATAGTTGATTTCCAGTTTTATGTCACTGTGGTCTGAGAAAATGCTTGATATGATTTCTATCTTCTTGAATTTGAAGAGTCTTTTCCTATGACCTAACATATGGTCTGTCTTTGAAAATGACCCAGGTGTACTGGAGAAGAATGTTTATTCTGTGGCTTTGGGGTGAAATCAGAAGCTTCACAGACAAAAAAGGACTAAGGAAATATATTACCACCAAACCAGCAATGCAAGAAATGTTAAAGGGTCTGGTGTAATAAAAAGAAATAGGAAGCGAAGAAGGAACTCGGAGGTAAAGACTAGAAATGGTGACAGATAAGTACTTATCAATAATAACTTTAAATGTAAAAGGATTAAATGCTCCAATCAAAAGACATTGGGTAACCGATTGGATAAGAAAACATGATCCATATATCTGCTGTCTGCAAGAAACACACCTCAGGAATAGAGATGCACACAGATTAAGAGTGAAGGGATGGAAGATGGTATTTCAGGCAAATGGAAATGAAAAAAAGCTGGGGTTGCAATACTTATATCTGACAAATTAGATCTCAAAGTGAAGGACATAACTAGAGATAAAGAAGGCCACTTCATAATACTAAAGTGAACAATCCAACAAGAAGAATTAACTCTGGTAAACATATACACACCCAATATAAGAGCACCTAAATACATAAAAAAAACTCTGGAGGATATTGAGGGAAGTTCATAGCCCTACAAGCCTACTGCAAAAAACAGGAAATAATGGTAATAAATTATCTAACCTTACAACTCAAAGAGCTAGAAAGAGAGCAACAAGAAAAGCCCAGTGTAAACAGAAGGAAGGAAATAGTAAAGATCAGAGCAGAGATAAACAACATGGAGACCAAAGAAACAATTCAAAATATCAACAAAATCAAGAGCTGGTTCTTTGAAAAGATAAAAAAGAATGATGGACCTCTAGCCAGGCTCACCAAGAAGCAAAGAGAGAAGACCCAAATAAACAAAATCAGAAATGAAAGAGGAGAAATAACAACAGACCCCACTGAAATACAAAGGATCGTTAAAAAATATTATGAACAACTCTATTCCAACAAATTGGACAACCTGCAAGAAATAGATATATTCCTAGAAAAATATAACCTTCCAAAACTCACTCAGGAAGAATCTAAACATTCCAATAGTCCAATAACTGTGGAAGAAATTGAAGCAGTCATCAAAAAGCTTCCAGCAAATAAAAGCCTGGGACCAGATGGCTACACAGGAGAGTTTTACCAAACATTCAGGGAAGAATTAAAACCTATCCTCCTCAGACTATTCAAAAACATTCAAGAAGAAGGAATACTTCCAAACAACTTCAATGAAGCCAGCATCACCCTAATATCAAAACCAGATAAAGACAACACAATGAAAGAGAATTATAGGCCAATATCTCCCATGAACATAAATGCCAAAATCCTTAACAAAATTCTAGCAAATTGGATCCAGCAGTAAATCAGAAAGATCATACACCACGACCAAGTAGGAATGCAGGGATGATACAATATCCGCAAATCAATAAACGTGATTCATCACATAAACAAATTGAGAGAAAATAATCACAGTCATATCAATTGATGCAGAAAAAGCATTTGACAAAATCCAACACTCTTTCTTGATAAAAACTCTCAGCAAAGTGGGAATAGAAGGATTATACCTCAACATCATAGAAGCCATATATGATAAACCCACAGCTAACATCATACGCAATGGGCAAAAACTAAAACCATTTCCCCTAAGAACAGGAACAAGACAGGGATGCCCACTCTCACCTCTCCTGTTTGACATAGTACTGGAAGTATTAGCCATTGCAATTAGACAAGAGGAAGAAATAAAAGGCATCCAAATTGGAAAAGAAGAAGTAAAGCTGTCCTTATTTGCAGATGACATGATACTGTACATAAAAACCCAAAGGACTCTATCCCAAAATAATTGACTTTAATAAATGAATTTGGCAATGTAGCAGGATACAAAATTAATGCCAAGAAATATGTGGCATTTCTATACACTAATAATGAAATCACAGAAAGAGAGACTAAAAAAGCAATCCCACCAAAAAAATTAAGATACCTAGGAATAAACCTAACTAAAGAGGTAAAAGACCTATATGTAGAAAAGTACAGGATATTGAAAAAAGAGATGGAGGAAGATGTTAACAGATGGAAGAGCATACCATGCTCATGGATTGGGAGAATCAACATCATTAAAATGCCCATACTACCCAAAGCAATCTATAGATTCAATGCACTACCCATTAAAATACCAACAACATATTTCACAGACCTAGAAAGAATTTTTCATAGATTCATCTGGAACAAAAAAAAGCCACGAAAAGCCACATCAATTCTGAGGATGAAGAATAAAGTAGGTGGGATCTCAATACCAGATTTCAAGCTATATTACAAAGCAAGTGTTCTCAAAACAGCCTAGTAGTGGCACAAGAACAGACATATAGACCAATGGAATAGAATAGAGAATCCAGATATCCACCCAAAACACTATGCTTTGTATATTCATGCCTCCTTTGTCAACTACTATTTGACAAAGGAGGCATGAATATACAATGGAGCCAAGATAGCCTCTTCAACAAATGGTGTTGGGAAAATTGGACAGATACATGCAAAAAAAATGAAACAGGACTACCAGCTTACATCAAATACAAAAATAAACTCAAATGGATACAGGACTTAAACAATAGAAGGGAAACCATAAAAATATTAGAGGAATCCACAGGCAGTGCCATCTCAGACATATGCCAAAAGAACTTCTTCACTGATACTGCTCCAAAGGCAATGGAAGCTAAAGAAAAAATAAACAAATGGGACTACATCAAAATAAGAAGCTTTTGTACAGCAAAAGAAACCATCAACAAAACAACAAGAAAGACCACTGTATGGGAGAACATATTTGCAAATATTATCACTGATAAAGGTTTAATCTCCAACATCTACAGCCAACTTATACAACTTAATAAAAGGAAGATAAACGATCCAATAAAAAAATGGGCAACAGACCTAAATAGAACCTTTTCAAAAGACGACAGAAGGAAGACCAAGAGATACATGAAAACATGTTCAAAGTCACTAATTATCCGAGAGATGCAAATCAAAATGACAATGCAATACTACTATCTTACACCTGTCAGAATGGCAATCATCAACAAATTAACAAATGACAAGTGTTGGTGAAGATGCAGAGATAAAGGAACCCTTGTGCACTGTTGGTGGAATGCAGACTGGTGCAGCCACTGTGGAGAACAGTATGGAGTTTTCTTAAAAAACTAAAAATGGATCTCCCATTTGACCCAGCAATCCCTCTCTTAGGAATTTATGCTAAGAAATTACAAACACCAATCTAAAGAATTATGCACCCCTATGTTCATAGCAGCACAATTCACAATAACTACAATTTGGAAACAGCCTAGGTGCCCGTCAGTAGATGAGTGGATTAGAAAACTGTGGTACATCTACACAATGGAATTCTATGCTGCCATTAAAAAGAAGGAACTCTTATCATTTGCAGCAACCTGGATGGAATTGGAGAACCTTATGCTTAGTGAAATAAGCCAGTCAATGAAGGAGAAGCACCACATAATGTCACTCATTTGTGGATAATAAAGAACATTGTAAACTGATGAACAAAAGGATAGATACAGAGGCAGTAAAGCATCAAACATACTGTGAAATTATAGCAGGAAGATTAAGGAGAGGTGGGGTAGATAAGAGATCAATAAATGGACTTGTATCTATGCATATAAGCATAACCAATGAACATAGACATGGGGGGGGTTGGGGTATGCCTGGGAGGGCATTAGGGAGATATGTATACATGTAACACAATAAAAAAAAAGAAAGAAAGAAAAGTAAAAGGGAATAACTTTCAATTATAAAATAGAGACTCGATGCATGAAATTCATGCACAGATAGGCCTGGCTGGTGATCAGGGTCAACCAGCCTCCCTGCCTCCACATCCTTCACTCCCTCAGCACCCCGCCACCACTATTGGTTGCCTGCCATGTTCTACACTGTCCCCTGGTGGTCAGTGCATCTAATAGAGAGCGATCAAACTCCCAGAACACCCATTTGAACTCCTGTGGGGACATTTTGCATATTAGCCTCTTATACATATAGATAAGGATAATTACTTTACACCAGAGATATAATAATAAAAATATTAAAAACTCAACCTTAACAAATGTAGAAAATCTAGACAAACTTAGTAAATTTCTGGATAAATATAAAATTTTTAAAAACGGGAATGGGTAAAAATAGTGAAGACGTCAAAAGGTACAAACTTCCTTATAAAATAAATAAGTCCTGGGGACATAATGCACAATGTAGTCAGTATAGCTCATAAGGCTGTATTGGATATTTGAGTTTTTTAGAAAGTAGATCTTAAAAGTCTTCATCACAAGGAAAAAAATTTCGTAACTACATATGGTGGTGGATGTTAACTAAACTTGTGGTGATCACAAGTATATACAAGTATCAAATCATTATGTTGTACACATAAAACTAATACAATGTTACATGTCAATTATACTGCAACAATCAAAATGACTTCAAAATGCCACAGAAGAAGTAAAATATTGAATAGATTAGTAAAGTTTAGGGAAATTGAATTAAATGTTCCAAAAGTACCCAGACCCAAAGGGTATATCTATGGACTGAATGTTTGTATTCTCCTGAAATTCCTTATGTTGAAGCCTAATCTCCAATGTGAAGGTATTATGAGATAGGGTCTTTGGGAGGTGATTAAGTCATGACTGTGGAGCTATCATATATGGGATTAGTGCTCTTATTAAAAACACCCTAGAGAGCTCTCTCACTCTCTTTCTGCCATGTGAGGGTCTAGCAAGAAGATGGCCTTCTTTGAACCAGAAAGCAGGTCTACCATCATAATTACTATTTAATATAAATCTGGAGGTACTGGCACTCACTATGAAACAAGAAAAGGAAATAAGAGCTAAAATAATTCAAAATTATTAATATTACAATAATTATAATATTCTAATAAATAATGTAAACAGTTAAATATTAATTTATGCAAAAGAAAATTCAAATAAATGGTGAGATATACTATGTTCATAGATGAATGACTTAATATGATAAAGTTAATTATTCTCTAATTCAAGCATGTCAAACTCAAAGGTTAACACAGGCCAAATAAACAAGGTTTAAGTTTATGTGGACCGCAAAAAAACAAAAGTTTAAATTTTCATAGAAACATAGGTTTATTTTGATAGAGATATATTGATACAAAGGGCTGAAATAAATGAGTAACCATTAACATAAAATAATAGAATATTTTAATAAAAATTAATATTTTTTCTTGAACATTAACTTACCAGACACTGAATAACTGCACAAATTAATTAGCGTAACACAAATAAACCTATTTTTCTTGTTCCCCAAAAGCGAAATATTTTCTGTTGCGCACACCAAACAGGTTAGTCCAAGATTAATGATGTGGCAATCGGCTGCTAAAATATTCACAGCTAGTATTAGTGGAGAGAATGGTGCATCTGTGCATAAGACACGTAAGGGAAATTAATGCAACATAATTATAGAAATCAGTCACTAGCAACGTTGTAGTTCGTTATTAATAATTATATATAACAGGATATTGTAAAAACTAAGTTACAAAATTTTTATTAAAACATTTCTTGTATACTGTTATATTGGCTGGGCCACAAAAATATTCATTGCGGGCCACAAGTTTGACAGCCTTGCTCTAATTAATCTGTAAATTGAATGCAATATATCTGGATTTTTTTCAGAGGTGGATTATTTAAGAGGTTCAAAAACTATACTGTAAATGTTTATGGAAAAGTTAAAATGCACAAAGAAGGTCAATTTTGAAAAAAAAAAGAGCAAAAAGTTGGAAAATCTATCCTATTGGATATTGACACAATCCAAAACTACAGTAGTAACATTTGGTGGTGATACAGTTTCATGCAGAAAGACAAAGGGAGAAAAAAATTAGGGGGCTCAGAAGCATATATATTTGACCTTATTAATTGTAGGTTCCATATTTGTGAACTTGCTATTAGGTAAAATGTAACCCCCAAATCAAAATTAACAGCAATTTAGGGGTCATTTGGGAACATGTGCAGAATGCTGACAAATTTGAGTTACTGGATGTGCATGGTGCCAGCTGCAGCCAAACAAGGCAATACTCTGCCTTGTGTTTCTGCTTCATATTGTTGACAAGCATCATGTTATCGTCTATTTAATGCCATGTTTTTCTCATTTCTATGCTTTCTGTTGGTGATTTCAGTGTTTAACATGGTTCCTGAACATAGTGCTGAAGTGCCATCCAGAAAGATGTGCCTTACGAAGAAAAATACATGTGTTATATAAGCTTCCTGCAGGCATGAGTTATAGTGCTGCTGGCCATGAGTTCGATGTTAAGAAATCAACAATACAGTGTATCCAGGAAAAGGAAAAGGAAATTCACCAATATGTAATTAAGAGCATTTGCAGCATGGCTTATGGTATAAGGGAAGCTAGAAAATTGAAGTATTTATTACAATGAGAATAAACATAAAACTATGTAGATTGCATACCGTTTACTTCTATGCAGTATTAAACGCTACAAAATAGACCTGCATACCATAACAGGAGGAGGTCTAAAAAAATGTGCTGTTGAGTGGGGAAAAAGAAATGGAATCAGAAATACTTATATTTTCTAAAGATGTATATATAAAATCTGAAAATGAACAATATTTTGCTTTTCTACATATGAAACCCCCTGGATGACTTCTTCTGGAGTACACTAAAGGTCAGATTTTGACCTCTCATAGTGTATTTATCTGTACAAATCAGAGACACAAATTGTCAGAACCAGCACTCTAGCATGTGTAGGGGTTGATAAAATGCTATAGAGGAGGAGGCAAGAGAGGTTTATGTGCATCTGAACCCTTCAAAGAGGTATTCTGTAGGGCATCCATTCCACCAGAGCATTAAGGAGTCTACCCACAGGCTGACACCCCCCAAACCTGTCCAGCTGACTTCAGACACTGTGGCCACTGGGGATGGTTAGAGTCCCAATTCTGCTGTCAAAGCCCTTTAAAAATGAACTGAATTTCTCCATCAGCATAACATTAAAAGGGTCTCCCTGTTCGATAACCCCCATAGAAGCATCCCAGCTTACTATGAGATAGCCAAGTTGTGTAGACCAGAGCATCTGGCACTGTAATTTAGGGGTCATTTGGGGTTCACCCCTAAAATATTGTTCATTTTCAGATTTTATATATACATCTTTAGAAAATATGTGTGAGGAGAATGCCAACTTGAATCTCTCTGCTCTGGGCAAAGTTGTCTTGTTTTGGAGAAGCACTGAGATCTTCTCCCATTTAACTCTAGAGTCAAGGGTTATGTATCAGCTCTGTGCCATAGCTCTGAAGCAAGACCTGCACCACCATCCTGTTGAATGGTATCTCAGTGTAACACAATACACCCAGGCTGGGCTAGGTCACTGTCCACCCACTGGTCTGTCAGCGACAAACAACATCAGGAAGCAGCACCACAAACCAATGTCTTTCATCTGTGTCCTTATGCAAAAGGACCTGCTCACTGAACAGCTCTTCAGAAGTAGGACAGAATTGCCTGCCTGCAATGACTTCTACAATCTCCTCCAGAAGGCAAGAAGTTGGCTGAGATGAGTTGTTCAGGAGAAATTAAATACATATCAAACCAGGCAGTACAGGTGGTCAGTCAGGCCTGGCTTGAAGAACAAGTCACCTTCCTTTAATCCTGGTTGGTGAGTACCCACTTGTCTTCTCATTTAGCAGCATAGTCCTGGGCACTTCATCCTCAGTATGACCCTGTTACAAGAGGGGAAGGATGAAAAATCCAATGGGAGACTCTGTCTGTCTAAGAGGATTTGAAGGGCCCCAAACATCTGGGCCATAGGACCCCTGGAACAAAAGAACTCCTGGGTATTTTGAAATGAAATCACCCATGAATCATCAACTTCACTGAGGGTTTTCTACATTTTAGAAGGTCTGTGTTTAAGCTGATCATGCTCTGAGTTTCCATGGTGGGGCATTTAGGCAAATGCTTCAGGACTTTCCAGCTGCTGCTGCTGCTGCTGCTGCTGCTAACACCCCAGTTCAAGTTACAGAAGCTTAGAGGCATAATGCTTTTCTCCTACCCCTACCTCACTCCCCACCCCTGGCAATCCTGTCCAGTGCTGTGACCTACTCTTAGGCTGGAGATAGTACAAGGAAGGTGAGAACTGGGGGTAAGGGGTCCTGGGATTTAAAACTTCAAGAAGAGCATGAAGTAGAATCAGCATGTCCTTCATCAAGTCACCCTCTCCAGCCCTGTGTACTGGTCTGTGCTCTCCATGAGGAGGATAACAATCTTTATGCTGAAATAAGAAAATCCTCATGAGAGCTATTTAAAATGAAGTAACATAACAGAAATATAAACTACCAACTGAGGTTTCTTTCAGGCCTAAAACATGTTTCTGTGAAACCCAGTGGTTTGATGACTTGCCAGAGGGACATGATTGGACATGAAGCTGAGTGGCAACAGTCCATCTTTCCAATGACACAAGCGCATGGCCATAACAGGGACAATGAGGTCACACAGGGAAATGTAAGCACATTACAAAAATGACACATGTGGTCATCAGAGTCTGGAACACCTTCTCTGGAAGCTGGGTGTATTTTCCTTTTTGTTTATTCACCCCTAAGATCTAAGAATCCATCATCAATTGTTCTAACACTTGCAGGACCGCAGAAGTCAACACACTGGGGGAGCCCTGTAGTGGTTCAGCAGTCTGGGAAAAGGCAAAACATCCTCCACCAGGCTATTATTTTAGGGCCTGACCCAGGTCAACCACTGCTCCTGTGAGACTTGAACACCTCTAATAACTATGTCCTCAGTGAAGAGACAGCAGTCACACAGCAAGTTGTTTCAGTGGGTAAGAAACTTCTAGGAGAGGTGGAGGTGGTTGGTGGGTTCCAGCAAGGGAAGACAATGAGGTTGTGGACACCTGCCACATCCTTCAAGACAGGACTGCCCAGTTGGAAAGACCCAGAACCAGAAGGCTCTTAGCCCCAGGAAGTAGAGTCTCCCTATTGATTTTGTTTTTATGGGCCTTTTCTCTGGAGCTCTTAGGAAGAGTTGACTGAGTTCATCCACAGTACAGGGGTTTGGTTTGTATCTTGTGTCTATGTCTTGAAAAGAATCATGTAGTCATTCTAACTTTGTTCACTAACTCTTTTCCATCCACATCTCTGAGGGCCACCTACTTTCACAGAGCCACTGAAGGAGACTATGATGAAAAAGAGAACTTGGCTGCCTGGATTCATTTCTCCATTTCACTCATCGCTTCCCCTCTGGGGCAAACCTGGCAAGATGAATGACTCAGCTGGTTCATGAGCAGAGATGCCAGAGCCCAGGGGCGTATGCTCATCTGAGCTCTCAGCATTCCTCATTCAGTTTTTAGATTTATCTAGAAAAAGCACTTTTGTGTCAGTCTGTGGAAGATTATATATGTGTCACATTTTATCTACATCCGCTCCTGAGGCCTTGGCATTAAATTGACTTAATGCTGGAGAAACAGAATGCAATCCCTTTAAGGGACCAGGAACAACTCAAAAATGTCCTTTCTTCCTGTTCCAGCTGCATCATGATGACATTTACACAAAATGAGGTAATATAATAACATTTTTTGAGAATACTGATTCTCCAGCTCTGTGCCACAAAATGAAATTAACTCAATTTAATTACATACAATGAATGGTTAGGTTCATCTTCATGGTGTTCCAAGATCACTCTGGCCTCCATCCAGCCCCAGGAGACCACCCTGTGGGGCCAACATGTTGACATGTCTCCTTTGCAGCCACTCCCAAAGAGAGCCAGCTGTGATCCAGTATTCCTCTGTTGTTTATTTATCATAGTAACAGTTACCAAGGCCAGCTAGTGCATTTCAATTGCCTGGAGCAGAGCTAGTGATACAGAAATAAAGAGCCCCAGACAGCTGCTAGGGTCCACTCTCCCAAAGCACCAGAGACCTCCACTGGCACAGTGCTCACCTGCTACAACCTGCGGCCTCCTGGTCAGTTGCAGAGCAAATGCTCTGCTAAAGCTTCTCCCAATCCAAAGTCTTGCCCCAAGGGATGAGCTGGTGTATTGGAACCCATTCTGCTTGAGCTGCAGATCTAAACAAGCACTCAGTCCAAGGAACAACACAGAGTTCGCTCCACCGCTTCACCACCAATCCTCTACTCCTCGGCAGCCCCACCCACTTCGGCCGCCAAAAAAGAAATCTGAATTGCATCGCTCCCCCTCTCTGTTCTGCAAGTTCGGAGCAGTGCCAGCTGCCCCCCTTGCCAGACTTAAACCTTAGTCCTCACTCTCCCAGCCCTAGCAGCGCGCAGTTAAAAAAATGAAACTGCTATGTGACTTTATTATTGTAGTAAATATATAAAACATAAAACCATTATGGTTAAATGGTATCATTTGACCATTGTTTATTTAATCCTCACCCAAATATTTTTTAAATATATTTTTATTGTTAAAAATATTACAGATATCTGCCATTTCCCTTCTACCCGCCCTTTTTAATTGATTTGAGACACAAAGAGAGACACAGAGAAACATCAATGTGAGAGAGAAACATTGATGTGAGAGAGAAATATCAATCGGTTGCCTTCCATATTAACTCCAACCTGGGATCAAACCTGCAACCTAGGTATCAAACCCACAACATTTGGTATATGGGACAATGTTCAACTAAGCCATCAAGCCAGAGTTTATCTTAACCATTTTTAAATGTACAATTTAATGGCATTAACTATATTCACATTGTTCTACAGCCACAACCAGTATCCATTCCAGAACATTTTTATCATCCTAAACAGAAACTCTGAACCAATTAAACCAGCGATTTGCAATTGCTTTTTATTTTTAAATTAAATCTTTATTATTCAGATTATTACATTTGTTTCTCTTTTTTCCTCTCCATAGCACCCCTCCACCCGGCTCCCACCCTTCCCTCTGCCCTTACCTCCCTCCCATTGACGTCACCAATAGGTGTATGATTTTTGTCCAGTCTCTCCCTGTACACCCCTCACCCCTTTTCCCCTGAGAATTATAAGTCCACTCCCTTTCTGTGCTCCTGATTCTATTATATTCACCAGTTTATTCTGTTGATCAAATTTTTAATTCACTTAATTTTTAGATTCACTTGTTGATAGATATGTATTTGTTGTTCATAATTTTTTGGTTTTTACCTTTTTCGTCTTCCTCTTCTAAAAGAGTACCTTTCAGCATTTCATATAATACTGGTTTGGAGTTGATGAACTCCTTTAGCTTTTTCTAATCTGTGAAGCTCTTTATCTGCCCTTCAATTCTGAATGATAGTTTTGCTGGATAGATTATTCTTGGTTGTAGGTTCTTGCTATTCATCACGTTGAATATTTTTTGCCACTCCCGCCTGGCCTGCATCGTTTCTGTTGAGAAATCACCTGACAGTTGTATGGGTGCTCCCTTGTAGGTAATGAACTGTTTTTCTCTTGCTACTTTTAATATTCTCTCTTTGTCTTTTGCTCTTGGTATTTTAATGATGATGTGTCTTGGTGTGGTCCTCTTTGGATTCCTTTTATATGGAGTTCTGTGTGCTTCCTGGACTTGTAAGTCTATTTCTTTTACCAGATGTGAGAAGTTTTCAGTCATTATTTCTTTAAATAGGTTTTCAGTATCTTGCTCTCTCTCTTCTTCTGGCACCCCCACAATTCTGAGGTTGGTACGCTTGAAGCTGTCCCAGAGGCTCCTTACATTATCTTCACAATTTTGGATTCTTTTCTCTTCTTGCTTTTCCAGTTGAATGTTTTCTGCTTCTTTATATTTCAAATTTTTTACTTGATTCTTGCCTTCCTCTAGTCTGTTGTTAGGACTCTGTATAATATTTTTTATTTCAGTCAGTGTCTCTAGTTGGTCCTTTTTAATCTCCTGTAGGCTCTCACTAATTTTATCCAGCTTTTCTAGCACATTCTTGAAAAACCTTATAAGCGTGGTTTTGAACTCTATATCCAGTCGTTTGTTTTCCTCCATTTCTTTTGTTTGTGATCCCTTCCCTTGTCTCGGCATTTTCACTATGCCGGGAGAACTTCTGTGTTGGATTCAGCCTTATGATACCAGACTTGCAAAACTGAAGAAGCCTCTCTTTTGAGCTTGGGATGGGTGGAGTCTCAGGGCTTAAGGGACTGCCTTGCCTTCCAGTCGGCCCCACCCTCCACGGCCCCTGAGTCTTACGTGACTGGGTAATTGCTAGAGCGGTCCTTGTGCTCGTGCCCACAGTGCCACTAGACTGCTGCCTTTCCGGCTACCCTGTGCTCCAGGACCACACGAGTCTAGGTCCCCAGGGTTTCACCCGAAACAGGGGCTTAGTGGAGTCAGAAGTGGCACGGTTGGGAGGGTCTGTCTCCTGCCACTTGCGAAAGCCAGCGGCACAATCAGCAGTCTGTCCTCTGCACAGTGCCATGCGCGCCACCAGCCCTCCGATCCTTTGTGACTCCCCTAAATTTCCATGCACCTCTCCCTTTTCACAGTCCAAACTCCCCCCGTATGAGTTTTGGCTGGATCTGGGGTTTAGTGTCATAAGATAGGGGTTCAATGCCTTTGACAGTCTCTGTTTCCCTCCTGCCAGAGAAAACCAGCCAGGTATTCCGGCACCCGCTCTCTCCACCCGCGTGTCTCCATACCTCAGCTTTTTACAGCTCTTCTGGGTCTCTGTGAGCCCCTCCCCTTCCCTCTAGCTGTAGAACTTCCACTCAGCCAGCTTTTCTGTGGTTCTGGATGATGTCTGTTCTGTCTTTTAGTTGCAGCCTTGAAATTGTTGTGCAAGGCAGCAGTGTAGGTGTTTACCTATGCCGCCATCTTGGATTCTCTTGTTTTGTTTTTATCTCACACAAATTAATCACTAATATTCTGTGGCACACCAAAAATATATAGTATTTTTGTCGATCTGACAAAAAATAGCTATAATTTTGAATTATTTACAAAAATAATAATAATAATTACTATCCTTCTTGCTCCAAAGAGACTTTAAAAAATCAGGTTCCTTTATTGGGTATAAGGATTCCTGATACCAATAATTAATCAATCAGATGCAACCTTATTATGTAAATCAGCACTTAAAGAAAATGAGCTACCATTCTGGAAGGGATTATATTTATATAATAGAGACAAAGAAAAATATAACTTTTGACAGTCACATTATTTACTGGAGATGTCTCTTCCAATTTTAACTGTAAATGGATAAGAACAATAGCAACCATGATCTGATAAGAGCATGAGGACCAGAGTCTCAGATTACTCAGAGATATGAGACTTGGATCACCCCACAAAATAAGTCACCTAAGTTCTGGCAAATCATGGGGGAGGGGGCAGGGGTTATCTAGAATGAGTGTTGGAGAAAGAAGACAGTAAGTTTCAGTTGGCCTTAGACAAATTGTAGAAGCAGAGACTCTATTTTACCCCTCTAACCCTTAATTTTTCCTAGAAGTTATGACCAACCAGAATCTGGAGAAGCTGTCTCTTCATGGGATGAATTTAATGTGAGAAGGTACCTTCTATCACCATTTATCCTCATAAGCCCTCTTCTTCCTCCTTTCTCTCTGGTAATCACCATACTGTTTTATGTGCCTAAGAGCTTTTTGTCTGTTTGTTTTTGTTATGCTTAACCTCTTTTACCCAGCCCTGCAACACCTCCCCACTCTGGCAGCTGTCAGTCTGTTTTTTATCTATGAGTCTGTTTCTATCTTCTTTCTTATTCTATTTTGTTCAATTAGATTTCACAAATGAGTAAAATCATATGGTACTTGTCTTTCTCTGACTGGCTTATTTCACTTAGCATAATGCTCTGTGGAGAACGGCTAGAGTGTTCAAGCCTCAGACTAATGAGAAGGCATGGTTCTCTCATGGCAAAGCCATATGCAAGTCCTGGCTTAGAGGACAAAGCCCTTCCAGTACAATTATGGCCAAAGGCTATAGTTGTAAGCTTTACCTTATGGTGTGAACCCCTGTAGCCCCACGTGGCTAAGTGATATGGGCTATGGGAGGTGCAGCAAGTAAACAAAGCTTGATCAGGTGCATGTAATTGAGTAGATTTGAAATCCATGAGAATGTTGTAACTATGCCCTTACTTAGCCTCATGGAATTTGACTATAAAATAAAGACTTGGCTTACAGACCTTGGCACTGTCTCTCCATCAGAGAGGGTAGCATCCCAAATAGAACCATCTTTATTCTCTTATCTATCTTTTCTCAATCCTTCACTGCCCCGTCTTAGGTTCATCGAACCTGGCTGTGCCAGCTCAGCACAATTCTCTCTAGGTCCATCTATGCTGTTGCAAAGTGTTAGAATTCTTTTTTATTGCTGAGTAATATTACATTGTATAAGAGTACCACAGCTTTTTTATCCATTTATCTACTGAAGGACACTTGGGCTTTTTACAAATTTTGACTATTGCAAATAACACTGCAATAAACATAGAGGTGCATATATTCTTTTGAATTGTGTTTTAGGTTTCTTTGAATATATTCCCAAAAGTGAAATTGCTAGGTTATAAGGCAGTTTAATTTTTAATTTTTTGATGTAACAGCATAATGGTTTCCACAGTGGCTGTGCCAACCTGCATTCGCACCAACAGTGCGTGAGGGTTCACTTTCCTTCACATCCTCCCCAACACTTCTTGTTTGTTGATTTATTGATTACTAGAGGCCAGGTGCACAAAATTTGTGCACATGGGAGCAGGGTCCCCATCAGCCCATTCTGCACCCTCTCTAATCCAGGACCCCTTGGGGGATGTCCAACTGCCTCTGACAATCCAGGACCACTGGTTCCTAACCATTCGCCTGCCTGCCTGATCGCCCCTAATAACCTCTGCCTGCCTGATTTAGCCCCTAACCACCTCTGCCTACCTGCCTGATCTTTCTAACTGCTCCCCTACTGACCTGATTACCCCTAAACACCTTTGCCTTGCCCCACACCCAGAACCCAAGCTGGCCATGGGCACCCAGGACCTGGGCCAGTTTCTCCTAGGCTGGCCACAGCTGCAGGGGACCATGGGTGGGCAGCTTTGCCCAGGCTGCAGTCACAGCTGATGGTGCCTGGGACTGCAGGGCAGGCAGCTTGTCCCTCTCCCGGGCCACAGTCTGGCTGGTCCCCATTCCTCTCTACCCAGTGTTGAGTGTCTGAGCTGTTATGGTGTGATGGCATGAGGAAGTGACAACTATTTGCATATTAGCTCTTTATTATATAGTATAGCCATTCTGACAGGTGTGAGATGGTATCTCATTGTGGTTTTAATTCAATTTATCTGATGATTAGTGACATTAAGCATCTTTTCATTTGTCTATTGAACATTTGTGTGTCCTCTTTGGAGAAATGTCTATTTAGCTCCTTTGCCCTTTTTTTATTGGAATGTTTCTTATTTTGGGGTTTAGTTCTATAAGCTCTTTATAAATTTTTATAGTAAACCCTTTGTTCTACAAATATGGCAAATATATTCTCCCACTCAGTAGGTTGTCTTTTCACTTTGTTAATGGTGTACATTTATATACAGAAACTTTTTAGTTTGATGTAGTTCTATTGGTTTAATTTTCTATTGTTTTCCTTGCCCAAGGTGATATATCAGAAAAACTATTAATATGAGGTATTTTCAATATTTTACCATCTATGTTTATTTTTTAGAAGTTTTATGGTTTCAAGTCTTAACTTTTTACACATTTAATCCATTTTGAGCCTATTCTTATGTATGATGTAATAAGGTGGTCTAATATCTTTCTTTTTGCATGTATGTGTTCAATTTTCCCAGCACCATCTATTGAATAAAATATATTTATCCCATTATATATTTTTGCCTCCTTTGTCAAATAATAATTGATCATAAGGGTGTGGATTTATTTCTTGGTTACCTCTGTTGGTTTTTATGCCAATACCATGCTGTTTTGATTGTAGTACAATTTGATATCAGATGTAGTGATACCTCCAAATTAGCTCTTCTTTCTCAAAATTTCTGTGGCTATTTGTGGTCTTTTGTGATTCTGTGTACATTTTTAGAATATTTGTTCTAATTTTGTAATATACCACTGGTATCTTCATAGCAATTGCATTGAATCTACAGGTTGAGTTAGGTAGTTTGAACATTTTAATGATGTTAATTCTTACTATCCATGAACATGATATATTCTTCCACTTATTTGTACCTTTTTCAATTTGTATCTTAAGTGTTTTATAATTCGTTGAGTACAGGTCTTTTACATCTTTGTTTAAATTAATTCCTAAGGTTGGTATTTTATTTTTGATGCAATCATAAATGAGACTGTTTTCTTAGTTTTCCTTTCCATTGCATGTTTATTATTGGTGTATAAACATGCAATGGATTACTAAGTATTTACTTCATATCCTGCTATGCTACTAAATTCATTATCTGAATTGAATTCAGTTCTAGCAATTTTTTGGTGGAATCTTTAGGGTTCTCTATATGCAGTATCATGTCATCTTCAAATAATGACATAATACTTGGATGCCTTTTATTACTTCTTTTTTTCTGATTGTCAGGGCTAGTACGTCCATTACTATGTTGAATAAAAGTGCTGAAAGCAGACATCCTGTTTTGTTCCTGATCTTAAGGGAAACACTTGTAGATTTTGCCCATTGAGTATTATGGTGGCTGACGGTTCATCATTACATTGAGGTATGTTTCTTCTGTTCCCACTTTGCTAAGAATTTTTATCATAAATGGGTTCTAGATTTTACCAAATGCTTTTTCTGCATCTATTGATATCATCATGTGATTTTTTATCTATCATTATTTAATTTTATTGTTTAAAGTATTACAAAGAGTAGTACATATGTCTCCTTTTTTCCTCCCATTGATCTCCTCCTGGCCTTCCCTACTGCTCACACTTTTCCTCACCTCCACTCCAGTATCTTGTGTCTATTGGTTGTGCTTATATGCATTCATACAAGTCCTTCGGGTGATCTCTTGGCCCCCCAACCCTCACCTGCCTTCTTACTATAGTTTGACAGTCTATTTGATGCTTTTATCTATTTTGTTCAACAATTTATAATATTCTTTATGTTCCACAAATGAGTGAAATTTAGCTTTCACTGACTGGCCTATTTCACTTAGCATAATGCTCTCCAGTTCCATCCATGCTGTTGTAAACGGTAAGAATTTCTTCTTTTTTACAGCAGCAAAGTATTCCATTATGTAGATATACCACAGTTTTCTAATCCACTCATCTGCTGATAGGTATTTAGGCTGTTTCCAAATCTTAGCTATGGTAAATTGTGCTGCTATGAACATAAAGGTGCATATATCCTTTCTGATTGGTGTTTCTGTTTTCTTGGGAAATATTTCTAGAAGTAGGATTACTGGGTCAAATGACAGTTCTATTTTTAACTTTTTGAGAAAACATCATATTGCTTTTCACAATGGCTGCACCAGTCTGCATTCCTACCAGCAGTGCACAGGGGTTCCTTTTTCTCCACATCCTCACCAGCACTTATTGTTTGTTTGTTGATTTGTTGATGATAGCCATTCTGACAGATGTGAAATGGTACCTCATTGTTGTTTTGATTTTCATCTCTCAGATGATTAGTGACTTGGAGCATGTTTTCCTATATCTCTTAGCTTTCTGAACATACTTTTTCAAAAACTGTCCATTTAGGTTCTTTGCCTATTTTTTAAATGGATTATCTTCCTTTTGTTAAGTTGTATGATTTCCCTGTAAATGTTGGAGATTAAACCCTTATCAGAGATAACATTGGCAAATATATTCTCCCATGCAGTGGGCTTTCTTATTGTTTTGTTGATGGTTTATTTTGCTGTACAGAGCATTTTATTTTGATGTAGTCCCATTTGTTTATTTTCTCCTTCGTCTTTCTTGCCCTAGGAACTGTATCGGTAAAGATATTGCTACAAATGTCTGCTATTTTGCTGCTTATGGCTTCTTCTAAGATTTTTATGGTTTCTGATCTTATGTTTAAGTTTTATCCATTTTGAGTTTATTTTTGTGTATGGTGTAATTTGGTAGTCTAGCTTCATTTTTTTCAAGTATCTGTTCAGTTTTCCCAACACCATTTATTGAAGAGACTGTCTTGTCTGTATTGTATGCTCTTGTCTCCTTTGTCAAACATTAATTGAGCATAGTGGCTGTGTTAATTTCTGGATTCTCTGTTCTGTTCCATTGCTCTATACATCTGTTCTTGTGCCACCACTAGGCACTTTTGAGAACAGTGGCTTCGTAGTATAGCTTGATATTTGGTATTGTGAATCCTCCAACATTGGTCTTCTTTCTCAAGATTGCTGTAAGCTATTCAGGGTCTTTTTTAACCCAGATGAAATTGATTCCATTAGTATTTTAATGAGGATTGTGTTGAATTTATAGATTGCTTTAGGTAGTATGGGCATTTTAATAATGTTTATTCTACCAAACCATGAACATGGATCCTTCTATTTGTTCATGTCTTCATCTCTTTTTTTAGTGTCCTGAAATTTTCTGAGTACAGGTCCTTTGTCTCCTTGGTTAAGTTTATTCCTAGATATCTTAATTTTGTTATTGCAATGGTAAATAGGATTGCTTTTTAAATTTCTCTTTCTGTGAGTTCATTATTGGTGTATAAAAATGCCACAGATTTCTGGGTATTGATTTTGTATCCTGCTACATTGTGGAATTCATTTGTTAAATCTAATAGTTTTTTGATGGAGTCTTTAGGGTTTTTTATGTACAATATCATGTCATCTATAAATAATGACAGTTTTACTTCTTCTTTTCCAATTTGGAAGCCTTTTATTTCTTCTTATTGTCTGATCACAATGGCTAGTACTTCCAATACTATGTTGAAGAGCGGTGGTGAGAATGGACATGCCTGTCTTGTTTCTGTTCTTAGGGGAAATGGTTTTAGTTTTTTTTCCATTGAATATGATGTTGGCTGTGGGTTTGTCATATATGGCTTTTATTATGTTGAGGTATGATTCTTCTATTCCCACCTTGCTTAGAGTTTTTATTAAGAAAGGGTATTGGATTTTGTCAAATGCTTTTTCTGCATCAATGGAAATGATTATATGGTTTTTATCTCTCAATTTGTTTATGTGATGTATCACATTTATTGATTTGTAGATATGTACCATCCTTGCATCCCCTGAATAAATTCCACTTGGTTATGGTGTATGATCTTTCTAATGTAATGTTTGATTCTATTTGCTAGAATTTTGTTGAGGATTTTGGCATCTATTCTCATGAAGGATATTTATTGGCCTGTAATTCGCTTTCTTTGTATTATCTTTACCTGGTTTGGGGATTAGGGTAATGCTGGATTCATAGAAAGAGCTTGTACGTGCTCCTTCTTCTTGAACTTTTTGGAATAGTCTGAGGAAGATAAGTTTTCTTTCTCCTTTGAATGTTTGCTAAAACTCCCCTGTGAAGCTGTCTGGTCCAGGGCTTTTGGTTGTTGGAATTTTTTTATTACTACTTCAATTTCCTCCATAGCTATCAACCTATTTAGATTTTTTTATTCCTCCTGGTTTAGCTTTGGAAGGTCATAATTTTTTAGGAATATGTTCATTTCTTCTCTCTAGGTTGAACAATAGAGTTGTTCATAATATTTTTTACAATTTTTTTTGTATTTCTGTGGTGTCTGTTGTTATTTCACCTCTTTTGTTTCTGAGTTTGTTTATTTGGGTCCTATCTCTTTGCTTCTTGGAAGCCTGGCTAGAGGTTCATCAATCTCGTTTATCCTATCAAAGAACCGGTTCTTGGTTTCATTGATCTTTTGTATTTTTTTTTGTCTCTGTCGTTTATTTCTGTTCTGATCTTTATTATTTCCTTCCTTCAGCTCACACTGGGCTTTTTTTGTTGCTTCCTTTCGAATTCTTCAAGTTGCAGAGTTAGATGGTTTACTAGCAGTTTTTCTTGTTTTTTGAAGCAGGCCTGTAATGCTATGAACTACCCTGTCATGATTGCTTTCACTGTGTTCCAAATATTTTGGATTGTTGTGTTTTCATTGTTATTTGTGTCCAAAATGTTTTTTATTTCTTCTTTAATATCCTTGGTAACCCACTCATCTATACTAATAAAAAGGTAATATGCAAATTTTGGGGATGCTGCCACAGTAAGGACTGATCAACAGGCTATGTGTGCAGCAGGCACAGGTGGGCAGGGACTTTTAGCAATGGGGGTGGAGACTTTCAGCATTGGGGATATGATGGCAGCTGTCACTTGCCCGGGGCCAACTCTGGGTAAGCAGCAACAGGTATGGGGGCAGGGGAAGTGGGTCCAGCAGAGGGTGGCCTGTACTCCCCATATGGCAGTGGTGGTGGCTGTATGAGCTCCTGATGGCTGGCCCTGGGAAAGCAGCAGCCATGACAGGGTTGGGGGAAGGAGTCTTGGCAGAGGGTGGTCTGTACTCCTCACATGGCAGTGGCAGCTGTGAGTGCACCTGATGGCAGCTGCCACTTGCCCAGAAGGACCACAGGTTCTTTCTGACAAGTGGCAGCAGGGGAGCTCTTCCAGGAAACGTCTGCACCAGCAGCAAAGGCAGGTGAGTGAAAGAAAGCCCAGCAGTGAAGGCAAGTGAGGAAAAGTCCAAGCTCAACACTAAAAGCGGTGGCCCAGCCATGCCTCATCTTGGCCTCTGGCAACGCAGGCAGCTCCTTACTGCAGCTCCTCAAATTTCCAGATCACTTCCATTGCCCCTCAATGCCCCTTGGGTCATAGTCAGGAATCAGTGAAGGTCTCCAGGTGTCTGGGTAACCAATGTAGGGAATTTCCTCTAGCAGTCAGATCCAGTGACCTAGGGCTGGAGGGAGACCTGCGCCCTCCCCTGCAGCCAAGAGAACCCTGGAATACCGGTCTGCCCATCACCAGATGAGTACACCCAATTGGTTAAATATAGGGAAATTCACGGCTAATGGCCACTGCCATGGCTGCTTGCCCAGGGCCAGCCTAAGAAACCTCCACACTGGCAATGAAGGCAGGTAAGTGAGGGAAAGCCCAGCAGCAAAGGGAAGCGAGGGAAAGTCTGAGCTCTACAGCTAAGAGCTCCCACCCAGCCTAGCCATGCTCCCCCTTGGCCTAGCCACACTGTGGGTCAGGTGTTCTGAAAAAGGCAGCTCCTTCCTGCAGCTCCTCAAACTCCCAGGCCACCTCCATCACCCCTCAACACCCCTTGGATCAAGGTTGAGAATTGGTGGAGGCCTCCAGGTGTCTGGGCAACCAATGTAGGGAATTTCCTCTAGCAGCTGGTATCAGTGACCCAGGACTGGAGGAAGACCTGCATCCTCCCCTGCAGCCAGAAGAACTCTGAAAGACTGGTATGCCCATCACCAGATGAGTGCACCCGATTGGTTAAGCACAGGAAGCTCGTGGCCCATGACTGCCGCCACTTGCCCAGGGCCAGACCAGGGCTCTGGCAAGCCGCTGATGGCCCCTGCTGCTGTGAAGGCCTGAGGCTTAGGCAATGAGGGCCCGGAGAGGCTCAGGCAAGCAGCAATCACTGCAATGATTGAGGCTCAGGAAGCCCTTGCAGCTGGTAGTGGCATGATGTGCCGTGCCAGCACAGCCAAGGGTTCAGAGAGCCTGAGTGAGGGCTGGTAGAGGATGAAGAAAAGACAAAGAGAATAAACTGAATCTAGGTGGATCTCCTGTGTCTGGCTGAGGCCACAGAACAGATCCAGACTGCAAGCTAAGTCTTTATTTTATAGTCATAGGTAAATGAGGTAGCGGTCACCATAGTTATAATGTTCTTGTGAGTGTCACTTGTTTTGGCAGCACTTACTGCACTTCCCACAGCCCATTAGGTGCCCAGGAAAGATCTAGGGAGTGTCATAGGTCAAGCTTAATTATGCTTAGAGTGCTGTGCCCTCTAAGCTGGGACTTGTTTGTCGCTTTACCAGCAGGTCAGTCCAAGGCTTAACCCTATAACCGCTCCCTATAGCATGATAGGGGTGTCATCTTCCTCTGATTGCAGGTCACCTTCTGCAAAGGGGGGCCAGAGGCACCACCAGCAACAGGGTAATGGGAACGGTGCCTTCCCCTGGTTAGTTGGTTGCCTCATGTAGAGGGAGGCCAGATTGCTGCTTTGGCCCACTCTCTGAGGGGAGCAGGTTTAAGCCATCAGTAGGACATCCCCTGAGGGCTCCTAGACTGTGAGAAGGGGCAGGCAGTGCTGAGGGACCTCCCTCCAGTGCACAAATTTTGTGCGCTGGGCCTCTAGATATTTAATAGTATGCTATTCAGACTCCTGGTGTTTGAATTTTTGTGTTGTTTTTTTTAGACTTTTTTTTTAGTCCTTTAAAAAATATATTTTATTGATTTTTTGACAGAGAGGAAGGGAGAGGGATAAAGAGTTAGAAATATTGATGAGAGAGAAACATTGATCAGCTGCCTCCTGCACACCTTCTACTAGGGATGTGCTTGCAACCGAAGTACATAACCTTGACTGTAATCAAACCTGGGACCTTTCAGTCTGCAGACTGATGCTCTATCCACTGAGCCAAAGCGGTTTTGGCTGAGCCAAACAGGTTTCAGCATGATTGTTTTTTTACTGTAGTTGATTTCTACTTTTATGCCATGGTGATCTGAGAAGATGCTTGATATGATTTCAATCCTCTTGAATTTGGACTTTTCCTGGTCCCAATGTGTGGTTTATCTTTGAAAATGTTCCATGTGCACTTGAGAAGAATGTATATTCTATAGTTTTGGGGTGGAATGTTCTAAAGATGTCCATTAAGTAGATCTTATCTAGTGTGTCATTTAGGATTGATATTTCTTTGCTAATTTTTGTCTAGAGGATTTATCCAGTGATTTTAATGGGGTATTAAAGTCTCCTACTATGATTGGGTTGCTGTTAATATCTCCCCTGATATTTTCTAGAAGATAGAAATGTTTTAATGTATTTGGGTGGTCCTGCATTGGGTGCATAAATGTTTACCAGAGTTATATTCTCTTGTTGTATCGATCCCTTTAGAATTACGAAGTGGCCTTTCTTGTATCTTGTTATGGTCTTCATTTAGAGGCCTATTTTGTCAGATATAAATATTGTACTCCACCTTTTTTTTCATTTCCATTTGCCTAATATATATTTTTCCATCCCTTCACTTTCAGTCTGTGTGAGTCCCTTGTTCTGAGGTGGGTCTCCTGTAGACAGCATAAATATGGGTCATGTTTTCTTGTCCATTCAGTCACTTGGGTGTGTTTTGTTTGGAGTATTTAATCCATTTTCATTTAATGTTATTATTGATAGTTACTTGTTTGTAGCCATTTCTGTATTTTATGTCTGTGTTCCTTCCTCCCTTTCTATTTCTCCTTTTAACAGGATTCCCTTTAGCATTTCTTGCATTGCTGGCTTGGCAGTGATAAACTCCATTAACCTTTTTTTTTTTTTGTCTGCAAAGCTTTTGATTTCCCCTTTAATTTTGATTGATAGTTTTGTTGGATAGAGTATTCTTGGATTCAGTCCTTTGCTTTGCATCATTTTGTATACTTCATTCCATTCTCTTCTAGCTTGATGTGTTTCTGTTGAGAAATCATTTGATAATATGATGGGGGTCTTTTTAGGTAACTCTCTGTCTCTCTCTTGCAACCTTTAAGATTCTTTATTTGTTGTTAACATTTGCCATTGTAATTATGTAGGTCTTTTGGGATTCATCTTGCTTGGGACTCTGTACTTTTGTGACTTTTTTCTTCCCCATATCCAGAAAGTTTTCTATCATTATCTCTTCAAATAGATTTTTTAATACTTGCTTCTCTTTCTTTCCTTCTGGCAGCCTTATTTTAGGTATGTTACTTAGTTTCAGGTTGTTTCAAAACTCCCTCAGGCTCTCTTCTTTTTTTTCTCCAGTTGTTGTTCAGATTTGGCTTGTTTCTCTACCTTATCTTCTAACTTACTGATCCAATCCTCTGATTCTTCTAGTCTATTGTTGAAACTTTCCATGGATTTTTTATTGTAGCTATGTCACTTTTGATTTCTTCCTGATTTTTGCATAGATTGTTGGATTTTCTCGTCCATCTGGTTTATGAACTATATAATCATTACTTTGAATTCTTTTTCTATTATGTTGCATGCCTCCATTTCACTTATTTCATTTCTTGGCGATTCCCTTTTTTCTTTTTTCTGGGTGTTGTTTCATTGTCTCCCCATTCTAACTATCACCAGAAGGTTCAAACATCAAGTTGCAGAGGCCTGGGCCATGTGCAGTGGGAACTTTGTGTCACTCAAGTGTCACACCAAGGTGTATGGCTTCCATGGGTTGGTGGGGGCCATGCTCCCCCAGGATCAGAGTCATCAGTGCTCAGTGTGGCTTCATGCACACACCTAGAATCAGGGGCCCTGTCTGCATCATGCTGAATAAGAGACTGCATTGGTGTGTGCTGGCAATCAGAGTCCTTTAGTTCCCACCAGGAGTCAGAGTCATCCTGCACCCACACTAAGAATCGAGTATCAGAGTCTCTTTTGCTTGGGGTAGCCTCACACCAAGAATCAGAGTTCCTGTGCACACATGAGCAGAGAATTGGAGTCACTGGTTCTTAGTGTGTGTGCACTGGGAATCAGGGATCCCATGCATGCACAATAAGAAACAGAGTCAAATCACTGCTGCTCAGTGCTACCTCTCACATGGAGAATCAGAGTCCCCAGACTGTTTGGGGGACCAGGTTGCACAGCCACTCTGTGTTGGTGTGCTGCAGAAAACAGATTTCCATGTACACTTGCCTAGAATCAAAGTCAGGTGGCACAGCCTCCCTGTGTGGGCATGGGGTCTGGTCATGCAAGTGTGCTCTATGGAAACAGCCTCCCAATGACTCCTTGCCAAGGCTTAAATTCAGGTAGTGCAGCCACCTTTTGTGCGTGTGGTGTCTGGTAACATGAGTGTGCTCTGTGGGAAACACCCTCCCAGTGTTTGCATGCCCAGGCTCAAATTCAGGAGGCCTGCTTGTGCAGAGTGGGTTTAGATGTTCCTATGCCACTGTAGTGGGTCGTTGGCCAGGGGAATGGGCTCTATAACTCACAGAAATCTGCAACTGGATGTCTGGATTCTTGGTGTCTGTGGGTTTGCAGCTGTGGTCATAAGTCTTTGCATCTGAGACCAGATTGGGTGGTGGTAAGGCTAGAATCCTAGTCTCAAGCAGTTCTGTTTTTCAAGATGACATGGTCTCTGTGCCTACGCTGGCCATCCCTGGAGTGTCCATGGTGGCAGCAGGGTATTGCTGTCTAAGGCTACCTGGTTTGGCAACCTCTTGGAAGACCTGCAGGATATAACTGTCCCTAGCTTGTGCTTTCTCTCTCTCTCTCTCTCTCTCTCTCTCTCTCTCTCTCTCTCTCTCT
>JAAGEH010000032.1:12469960-12560273 GCA_011751065.1 Lasiurus cinereus
TCTCTCTCTCTCTCTCTCTCTCTCTCTCTCTCTCTCTCTCTCTCTCTCTCTCACACACACACACACACACACACACACTACATGTCCACACACTCCTTTATCATTCCCTCATTCTCTCACACATTCTCCCTCCCTACCTTCTTGCCAGTCATCATCTTCTCATCTATTTTTTAACTACAGATCCAGTGCATAAAGATTTGTGCATGGGGCATGGGTCTCTCAGCCTGACCTGCACTGTCTCCAATTTGGGATCCCTCATGGGAGCCTTCTCCAATCTGGGAGTTTCTGTCTTTGCAATCATGTGGGTGAATTGTCTGAGACCTCAACTCAGTTTTGTTTGGTGCTCACAGAATAATAGAGGTCTTTTTTTTTTCTTTGCTCTATTGGTGGAGATTTCCTAGAAGTTAAAGGACATCTTCCCTTTAATTTTTTCTCAACACTATGACTTTACTTGTGTCTCTCACCTTTGCTTTCCCTCCATCCCTCACTTGCAACAGTAACTTGCTCCAGGCTCATTTTGATCTAGTGTCTAGGAGATCCCACAAAGCATCTGCCACCAGAACTACAATTTCCAGCATTCCTAGTGCTCCCTGCACTCTGGATTTCCGCTTCTGGTCCAGGGGCTGCCACCAGAACTACGATTCCCAGCAAAGCAAAAGGACTGTGAACTCCAGCCACCCCCAGACTGGGGTGACAGGACTGAATACTTTAGTGAAGTCCCTGGGACCCTGGCCACTCAGCATCTGCATGCTGGCCACAGGCTCAAAGCAGACAGGGTCCAAGGGATGCCCTCCTTGTCATCCTAGGGGGTGGGCATCCCGCCCCTCTTCCAGCTGCTCAGCATCTGTACACATGAGCTTTGCCCACAGGCCTGCCATCTTCGTCAGGTTGATTTGCATACTCACTCCTGATTGGCTGTGAACATCATAGAGGTGCAGTCAATTTACATATTTGTCTATTATTAGTATAGATAGATTTGTATTGATTTCAGAGGGAAAGAGTCATAGAAACATCAATGATAAGAGAGAATCTTTGATTGGCTGCCTTCTGCATACCCCCAACTAGGAATAGAGCCCACAACCTAGGCCCTGAATGGGAATGGGATCTTGATTATTCCTTTCATTCTATTCACTTTGTGGGTTTTTTTCCTATTTTATTTAAATGTAAAGTTAGATTGCTTGAGATTTTTTTTGCTTCTTGAGGTAGACCTGTAATGTTATGAATTTTCCTCTTAGGGCTGATTTTGTTGTGTCCCATAGATTTTTGGCTTGCTGTGTTCTCATTTTCATTTGCTTTAAGGTGTGTTTTTTTATTTCTTTCTTGATCTCATTGTTAACCTATTTATTGTTTAGTAAGATGCAATTTAGCCCCTATGTCTTTCTGTGTTTTCTTGTGATTGATTTCTAGTTTCATACTATTATGTTCAGAAAAGATGCTGGATGTTATTTCAATATTCTTTTTTATTAAATATATGTTTTATTGATTTTTTTTTTTTTTACAGAGAGGAAGGGAGAGAGATAGAGAGTTAGAAACATTGACAAGAGAGAAACATCAATCATCTGCCTCTTGCACACAAACCCACTGGGGATGTGCTCAAAACCAAGGCATGTACCCCTGACCAAAATTGAACCCAGGACCTTTCAGTCCACTAGCTGACGATCTATCCACTGAGCCAAACCGGCTTCAGCTCAATATTCTTAATTTATTGAGACTTGTTTTGTGTCCTAACATGTGGTCTGTCCTAGAAAATGTCCACTTAAATAGAATGTGTATTTTGATGCTTTTGGGTAAAATGCTCTGAATATATCAATTATATCACTTTGATTTATATGTTATTTAAGGCCACTGTTTCTTTGTTGATTTTCTGTCTGGAAGATTTATCCATTTTTGTCAATGAGTGTTAAAATCCCATACTATGACTAAATTACTGTCAATCTTTCTCTGTATGTACATCAAGATTTGCTTTACATATTTAGGTGCTCCTATGTTGGGTGCATCAGTGTTTACAACGTTATATTCTCCTGTTGGATTGCTCCCTTTATCATTATGTAATGGTCCCTCTTTGTCTTTTATAATAGCTTTTGTTCTAAAGTCTATTTTTTCTGATGTAAATATTGCTACCCCAGCCATTTTTTTTCCTTTTCATTACATGAAATATCATTTTCCATTCCTTTACTTTTAGCCTCTGTATTTTTCATTCTGAGTTGGGTCTCCTGTAGACAGCAAATATATGAGTGTTGTTTTTCTTTAAATATATATTTTTATTGATCTCAGAATGGAAGAGAGAGAGACAGAGAGAGAGGAAGAGAGAGAGCGATCGATGATGAAAGGAAATTATTGATTAGCTGCCCACTGCACGTTCATAAGAAACATGGGGCCTTACATTCAGTATGTTAAACAGAACTGCAGTTTAAAAATCCCATTTTTAAAAGATAAAAGCTGAAATGACCTTTACATTTCTCTCTAGCATTTAAATAATACTCCAGGCATGGCAATTACCACAAAGTGACTGGGATTTGTGTGAGACACGCTTGCTGCCAGCTCCCTACTTCTTCCTATCTACAGATCTTCTCAGCTCAGCCCGTCCTCCCACCCAGGCTGGAACTCAGTCTTTGGGGACCCACTTCCGTGACCCCCTGGGCTCTAGACTTCCTCTCACCATCACTCCTAACATCCACTTTCTACAGTACAAGACTCCTGCTCAGGTGCATCATGTGCATCATGCCAGTTTTGAAAATATTGAGAGAAGTGCAGGGTGACTATGAAATTCCACAAAAAGCGTTTGTCATGGGTGGGTCCAGGTAATCCCATGCTGGGCTCCCAGATGAGATCTCCACCTGCCTGAACCCACCCCACACCTCCCCATAGTGCCCCACCCCATGGGGACTTCCAGACTGACGACACTCTCCATGGGCCATGTCCTTCTCCATCTTCCTTACTAAACCTTAGCTCACACCTCCACCAGCAGCCTTCAGTGAGGCTTTGCCCCCATCCACCCCACCCCACCCCAACCCATCCCAGCCCTTACCACCCCAAACCCTGCCCAGCAACACCCAGAAGCCATGGGCAAGTTACCTGAAGTCTCAGTTTGTCCCCCTGCCACAGGGACTGTGGTGGCCCACATACCCACTTTACCCACCTTAGTGTAAACTCCACCAGACCCTTCCTGCCTAGCACCCCGGAGTCTGGGGATGGACTTCCAGGTGAAGTGGGGGGCAGGGAGGCCAGGAAAAATGGGGAGGTAGCCAGCGGTGGGCGGAAGACTCAACAGTTTCTGGTGAAGGTGCCCATTGAGCTCATTTCCCACTGCCCTGTCCCTGCTGTGGGTGCCACCATCTTGTGAGGGTGTCATGGTCAATTTGCATATTACCTCTATATAGGATACCTTACTGGTAAATTATCTTGGTTGTAGGTCATTGCTTTTTACCACTTTGAATATCTCATGCTAATCTCTTCTGGTTTGAAATGTTTCTGTTGAAAAATCAGTTGATAGTCTTATAAGAGATCCCTTGTAGATAACTGTCTTTGTGGCTTTTAAGATTCCCTTAATCTTTAACCTTTGCCATTTTAATATGTGTCTTGGTGTGGCCCACTTTGAATTCACCTTGTTTTGGACTCTACATTTCCTGGACTTGGGTATATTTTTTCCCTTACCAGATTAGAATTGCTTTCTGACATTATTTCTTCAAATAGGTTCTCAATACCTTGCTCTGTCTCTTCTCCTTCTGATCCTCCTATGATGTGGATATTGTTACACTTTATTTGTTCCAAAGATCCCTTAAACTATTCTCATTTAAAAAAATTATTTTCTCTTTTTACTGCTCTGATTGTGTGTTTTTTCTACCTTGTCTCCCTAATTGCTGGTTTTATCCACTGCTTCCAACCTACTATGTATTTTTTTCCAGTGTGTTCTTAATTTCTGACTGCTTTTTCAAAATAGTTTCTATGTATTTTCTAAGCTATTGAGCATTCTTATAACCATTGCTTTGAACTCTATGTCTGATAGATTGCTTGCCTCTATTTCACTTAGCTCTTTTTCTGGAGATTTCTCCTCTTCTTTTATTTGGGTCATGTTTCTCTGTCTCTGCATTTTGGCTACCTCTTTGTATTTGTTTCTATGTTTTAGCTTGATATGCTATGCCTGCCAGGGTGTCCTTATGTAGTATGTGTACTGTGGGGTCTAATGGTAGGCACCTGAATTTTTAGAAAGTCACTTTGGAGCAAAAAGAGTGGGTAATTATTACTATTATTATGTTTGTAAATGAATCAAAATTATATCTATTTTTGTCAAGTCAGCAAAAAAATAATTTTAGTATGTCACAGTTTTAGTAATTAATTTGTGTGTGCCATTAAATAAAAAAGTTTGAAAATAACTGAGCCAAAAATTCGAGGACAAAATGGTCAGAGAGATAGAAGAAGAGAAACTAAGGAAATGGCTGCTGTGAGGAAGAAGGGCTTGTGACATAATTAAGCAAGACTTGTGTATGGAGAGGGCTAGTGTCATGGCGACCAGATGACCTTAGTGAGACCCATTCCAGGGAAGGTGAAAACTGGACTACAGTGATTGAGGAACCAAAGAGAAGAAAATAAGGCAATCTTGTAGGTCTGTACAAATTTTCAATGATTTATCTGTGAAAAGGAAGTTGACAGAAAGATGGGAGTTGGAGGAAGACATTGGGAAATGTTTGTCAGTTTGTTTTTTCAGATAGAGAGACTTAAGCATTTTGAGTTAGTAGGACTTGGGGCCAGCCTGGCTAAAAGTCTTTTCATAGAAGAAATCTCCAAGAAATGAGATAAGCCAGGATTTGTATCTGAGTTCTGCTCTGCCACTCATTCTCTCCTCAGACAGATTATTTTTCTTCTCCAGGCTTCATTTATATAATATTTTACTTCAAAAGGGTAAGTGAGAAATGCAAAGTTGAGACACTCTATCAATAATAATCATTATTTCCAAATATGGAAGGCAAACGATGTGGCTCAAATAAAGACCCTTCCAACCTTTTCAAGCCTGAAAGTCTGGGAAATAGCAGTGTAGACATTTGAATCACAAAAATCCTGGCAGGAGACATTTTGGATGGTTTATGCAGGCTGATACTGGGCTTGTGGCAAGATACCAAAAGTGGAAATACTTAACAGATATATAGATTCAGAGACCAGATGCAGAAGAGAAATCAAGGAGGTAGAGAGAGTGCTAGCACTCCTCAGCCTAGAGGTGAGCCATGGGTCAGCACAAAGTTGTGTAATGTTTGGCAGAATCACACAAGAATACCCATAACTGCCATCACATAGTAATTAGTTTGAATCATGCCCTTAACCTACAATATCTTCAGACCTCATGATTATCTGCATTTTAGAGTGGAAAAAAAAAATGAGACTCAGAGAGGTCACCCAACTAATAAATGATGCAGCCCAGAATCAAATACAGTCACTGTGGTTACAAATCCTGCATTCTTTCCACTACCTCATGCTGCTCCAAATGATGGAGTATGAGGGAATAACTATGCTTAAGAGACAAAATGAAAGAGTTCATTGGACAGAAGAATGTTGAGAGGGTGAAAAGTTATGGAGGCCAAGAAAGGATAGAGTTTCAAGATAGTACAACTAGCAAACAGATACTTCAAAGAGAGCAAGGAAAATGAAAACTGGAAAAAGTCTACTAGATTTAGTAAAGAGAAGGTTACTGGTAAGTGGATGATTGGAGGGGGCTGTGTCAATAAAAGTAAGGTGCCTGCACAGGGCAGGACCTCATTCTCTCACATCCCTGTAATAGGGCTGATCGAGAAACTCTCACAGGAATTAATTCAGTGTCTGCTGTTCACCGCATGTGGCTAATTAGGGAAGTAAAAGCCAATGCCCTTGAATTTATGCAGCTCACAACTTAATTGGAAACAATAGCTTTCAAAATTTCAATCAGAGAACACACAGACTCGAAGAAATACATGTCTGCCCCAAGATTCCTCCCATTGCCCAGATGCCCTCAACTTCTGGGCAGTGGGGCCTGAGCTCCTGAGAGAACTGGGCAACCATCTGTGTGGCATCTATGTGTGACACCAGTGGAAGCTATGGCAGGACGTTGGCTGCCCAGAGAGCATGTGCAGCTGGAGAAAAGAAAGGGTATAGGAGAGAACTCTAAAAAGCATGAGCATTAGGGATAACAGAAAAATTGTGGATCCCTAATTATTCTGAGAAGGAGGGGCCAGAGAATAAAAAAGACAAGACTATAGGAAGAAAAGATGGAAACTGAGGTTCTAAGTCCCTCATTTGATGCCTCATTTCACCTGGAACCAATGGAGATACTTCTATATTCTCTCTACCTGCTCATTCCTCTTCTTAACAACTGTCTCATTTTCTAAAATCCAAAAGTGAGTATCATTCAGGCAAGGGAAATAGGCTTTGGACTAATCCTTTCTGTTTCACTTCCTGCTGCCACTCACCTGCTGCAGGTCAGGAGAGGACAACCAGAATTCCTCTGCTGGACCAGCCACAGGCTGTAACACCCTTGCCAGAGATGCATTCAGCTGCCTGAAATGCCAGCATTATCACCAATTCCTTTGATGCTGAATGATTCTCAACTTTGGCTCTTGTCTTAAAATTTAAATATTCCTGGATGGTGACAGATTTTGTTTCTAACACTATAAGTAAATCTCCAAGACTTCTTTGATGTGCCTTGTAGAATAAAATACCCCAGGAACCTTGCACAGCAGGGGCTGACACTAAGGAAACAAAATGGAAGGGGAAAGTGATAATGGTTATTCATCATGCAATTTAGTCCTGGATTAAACTCATCTCTTGGCTCGAGTTCAGGAAAAAGAGTAATAATTCGTGTGTCACTAAGGCTGTAGGTTCTCTAGCCATGTCCACTTGGCCTACCTGAAGACATTTTCCAAATAACAGTGAAGCAAATCTGAAGAGATTTAATGGTCTGTAGAAACTAATGAGGGTTAATTCTGAGGAATATTCTACTATGTTCTCTCAGAGGGTCCCCAGGGGGATTGGGTCCTTGTCAACCAGAGCAGTAACCTATTCATTAGCATACCTTTTATTGTTTACCCTTTAGACTGCTTCTTGGATTGAGAAGGGCTAATTCCAATGTAACCCTGATATTTGGGGCTAGTGATCTGAATCCAAGCCAGCAAGTTCAGTGCTCATTCCTGATAACCTATAATTAAGTCCCTATCTCCTTCCCAGGTACTGGTCTTGCAGAACTTGTTACTGTGAACAGTGCACTGCCCCGGAGGAAGGGTTATTAATGCTAGCACCAGGCCAGACCATCAGATATGGCCTGGAGAACCCCAACACTTGGGGGCCTTCTTGCAAGGCCTGCAAAAAAAGTGGAAGCATAATCTATGTTTATGGGACAAGGACCACAGGGAGATATAAGGGAGGACCCCATGCATGTTCCTTCACTCAGATTTGGAAGGCTGCTCCCTGAGTCTGCCAGCATATTAAACAGTGTCCCTCCTTTTCTTTGAAGCATCCTTGGTTTTCTTTGGTCTTCTGCAAAAGCTGGTTCCCTGACTGAGAAACCAACCACAGTTGACTTTTTTGGCCTCCAGTAAGGGGACAGAGCTTGGGGCCTGGGAGTATGGGATAGGCCTCCTGAAGGCGCTCCCTGATGATTTTAGCAGAATTGAACCAGGGGACTCCTAGTGCTCTCAGACCTCAGCCTAGGACCTGGCCAACATCTGGAGAAAGTGGACAGACACTTCTGGACCTGTCCACAGAATCGGTATTGTAGGGGCCCCAATCAGGCAGGCCCACTCCAAATGAATGGAAGAGGGAGCTTGATTACCTCCCTGGAAGTCATAGGACTTCATCAGTTAAATTGGTTAGGAATCAGAAATCGGTTGGACTGTGTTTTTGAACTCTGAGTGAAAGTCTTTTGAAAGTGTGTGAGTGTGGAGGGAGAGGGCCTACCCTTTCCTATCCTTTGTGTGGCTCCACGACCTTGGTTACAGAGTCCAAGTGAGCCCCAACCTGTGGTTCTGCAATTTGTCATATGGCATAATGGTGACTCACCCCCACGTGGAGGTGACTGGGCCCAGGGTTTATATGGGTGCACCTTAGCTAAGACAAATCTAAATTCCCAAGGGATATGGCCAGGGAGGCATCTGAGTGAGGATCTGTGAAAATAGGTAACACCCTCCCTTGTCTGTCTCTCGCCACCAATCATCATGGGGTCAGTTCAAAGTAGACTCACTGTTTTCAACTGCATGTTGAAACATTTTAAAAAGGGTTTCAATGGAGACTATAGTATTAAAATGAACCCCAAAACACAGGAAATTCTGTGACTTAGAATGGTCAGCCTTCAGGGTTGGCTGGTGCTCATAAGGCTCCTTAGATAAGGGCCTGGTCGGGGTGGTCTGTAATGTAGTCACTAAAGATTCTGGACACTCAGATCAGTTTCCCTACATAGACATCTGGTTAGAAATTGCTCAAACCTTGCCGCCTTGAGTCCGGTTCTGCATGTGTAACAAGGACAGAGTAAAGTTTTAATATCAGGAGTGAAGAGGCAGGCAGGGCAGGTGCAGGCAAAGGAGAGACAGCAGGGCAGAAGCAGGCTAAGGAAAAGCAGGCAGGAGAGGAGAAAGCAGAAGAGAAGCAGGCAGGAGAAAAGAAACAGGTCCCCAGAAGGGAACCCAACCCCCTGTTCTGCCAAGACCCCCTGAGGAAGTCCCGCCAGTTTTACCACCTCCATATGTGCTACAGGCAGCATCAAATGCTTCCCCTGCTGTTCTGGAAGGTCCAGAAAATCTGGAAACACCACCCCCCTCCTTCTCTCTTCAACTGAGCTCTCTAGCGCTAGTTGGGCAGCGTTTCCATTCAGTTGATCAAGGGCTCAAGCCAACTGGCAAGTCAGATGACTCTCAGGGAGATTCAGGGTGCCTAAGAGCTTGGTGAATATAGGACCTTGCAGGAAGGAAGGCCAGTCTATTATTATCAGCCCTTTACCACAAGTGACATCTTGAATTGGAAACATCACACCCCAGCTTATTTTGAAAAACCTCAGGCCATAGTAGACCTCCTAGAAATGATTTTCTAGACCCAGAAGCCCACCTGGGTGGACTGCAAGCAGCTTTTTTTCATGTTCTTTAATACTGAGGAGCACATGAGAGTAGTATTAGAAGCTCAGAAGTGGCTCTAGACCCAGGCCCCGGCAGGAATATTAGATACAGACAGAAGGAAGGGCCAGGAAGGCCTTCCCAGATGAGGAACCTGATTGGAACTCGAACTCAGAAGACGGAAGGGCCAGGCTAGAAAGATATTGGCTAGCCTTCCTCCAGGGGGTTAGGGCCAGAGCTAAAAAGCCCACCAATATGGCTAAAATCTCTGAGATTTTCCAGAAACCTGACGAACGTCCAGCAGCTTTCTATGAGAGACTATGTGAGGCATACTGAATCTATACTCCCTTTAACCCTGAGGTCCTGGAAAATCACACTGTGCTAAATGCCGCTTTCGTAGACCAAGCCCAGCCTGCTATAAGGAGAAAGTTACAGAAGCTTGAAGGGTTTCCAGAAAAAATGCCATTGAACTGCTGGAGATAGCCAATAAGGTTTTCATCAACCAAGACAGTGTAGCAAGGAGGGAGGGAGAAGAGAACACAAAAAAGTGCCAATGTAGTAGCAGAGACTCAACCTCCCAGACAGATCAGAAAGGGAAGCAAGAAGACAGATCAGGGGGAAAAGGAAGAGTAAGCCCGAGATAAGACCATTGTGCCTATTGTAAGGAGACAAGACACTGGAAGAATGAATGTCCAAAACAACAAATTAAGAAAACTGTACCCCCTTTTCTGCCTAGTGGATATCAACCAGAGCCACCTGAAGCAGATCTCATTGGGCTAACAATGTTTGATTCTGACTAGGATAGACTGGGTTCTTTTCAGCTAGACCCCCACACACCAATGGTCAGAATGAAAATTGGGGGCCAGACTGTGGACTTTATGGTTGATACAGGAGCTGAGCACTCAGTAGTCACACGGAAAATAGCGTGACCTTGAGAAAGGTCATCATTATTGGAGTTACTGGGGACCAGACCTGTAGACCGTTCTGCCAGTGCAAACTTGGCAGTTATCAAGTAATTCATGAATTCCTGTACTTGCCAGACTGTCCAGTGCCACTAATGGGTAGAGACCTTTTAGCCAAAATGTGGGCAGAAATTACTTTTGCTCCACATGGCTCAGCATAGTTTTGCCTAAGTGAGGAGACCTCCCAATGATCCTGTCTGTAGCACTGTGAAGGGAGGAAGAATGGAGACTTTATATCCCCCCAGTCAAAGGCCTCACCATTAGAACCTGAACTAGAGAAAGAATTCCTGCTGATCTGGGTGGAAAGAAATTCTCCAGATCTGGCTAAGGACCACACGACAGTGCTGTTTGACTTAAAGCCTGGGTACAGCCTGTCAAAATCCGACACTTAGACCTGCTGCTTCACTGGGAACTTGTTAAATGATGCAGATATCCACAGAACATGCCATTCTTGCCTATCAAAAAGCCTGGAACTAATGACTACAGCCTGTACAGGATCTATGGTCTGTTAATGAGGCTTTTATAACCCAGCATATCCATGGGGCCATATATAGTATAAGGAAAGGGGGCTATTGATGGCTGGAGGAAAAGGAATAAAAAATCAGAATGAGATTTTAAAGTTACTAGAAGAAGTCTGGGAGCCCATTACAAAAGTCACCAGAAAGGGAAAGACTCAGTGACAGAAGGAAAGCAACATGCTGATGCCACAGCCAAGCTGGCTGCTAAAGAACAAGTGGCACTGTCACGGATCATGTTGTACACTCCTCAGGAAGAGGAATGGGCCCAGCAAGAAGGGGAAAAGAGAATGAAGGAAGGCTTGTGGGTTCTCCTAGATTACAGGGGGTCCAAGTCCCAGAACAGTAGCCCATAAGGTAGTCCTCCAGCAGCATGAATTTACTCATTTAGGTAAATGAAGCTTTGTTAGTCAGGTACTACCTAATTTCCCATCTTCCCTCTTTGTGTGCCTCAGTCTCTCAACGTTGCCTCCTCTGTGCGCAGAACAATGCCAAACAGGGTCCTGTGGGACCAATAGGAGTTTAGCGCTGTGAGCAAGCTCCTTTTGAGGACATAGAAGTAGATTTTACAGAAATAGGACCTAGACAGGAAATAAATACAGTGGCACCTCGAGATACGAGTTTAATTCATTCCATAAACTTGCTCTTATATCAAGTTGCTCGTATCTCAAAGCAAATTTCCCCATTGAAATCAATTGAAATGCAGTTAATCCGTTCCAGCCCCCAAAATGCCACCCCAGTTGTTCTTGTTACGTGTTTTTGAATAAGAAAAATATATTTATAAATGACAAATATTGTATAAAAACATAATAAAAGGGAATGTAAAAGAATAAACTGGTTTTATAAAGTGTATTTACCTATTCATTACACTCTTAATGCTACACTTTATCCCTAAACTGAATGTAACTTAACTAATCTTCACTGAACTTAATTCCTACTGGTCTTTGCATTTTTGGCCGATTTAAAAAAAAAAAAATGTGTCCAACGAGGTTTGCCTCTTCCTCCCTTTCAGAATGTTTCTGAAATGGGTGAGACAAGTTTCATTGAAAAGCTCCGATGCATGACCAGTAGCAACTTTTTTGGGGTGTTTCTTTTCCACGAAGTGTGACACCCTCTCCCACATTCCTAAGATCTCCTTTATCTCACTTGTAGAGATCTCCTCCACCTCTGGCTCCTCCTCGAAACCAATTTTTTGGAGAACCTCCGCATGTTGCTGAGACTGCAACTCTTGTAACTCCTCCGTGGTGAGTTCCAGAGAGTGCTCCTCGACGAGCTCATTCACGTCTCTCTCATCCACCTCCAGGCCCATGGATTTTCCCAGAGACACTATCTCCTCCTCCACTGGCACCTCGGGTTTGAATCCTTCGAAGGTCCTTTCGCCTACAGCCTCAGGCCACAGCTTCTTCCATGCAGAGGTCAAAGTCCTCATTGTAACACCCAGCCAGGCCTGATCAATAATTCTGAGGCATATCACGATGTTAAAATGGTTATTCCAGAACTCTCGAAGGGTGAGGTTTGTGTTCTCCATCACCTCAAAGCAGCACCAGAACAGGTGCTTGATGTACAGCTTTTTAAAATTAGAAATTGGGGGAGGAGAAAAATGGTGGTGGAGTAGACAGACACTTTTGGAGCTTTGTTGCTGGGCAGAGGGAGAGAGAGCGGCTGAGAGTCGCACTGGGAGTGTTTGTTGGCAAGTTAAGAGTCAGTTATCCTCCAGGAGAAGGTGGGGGACTGCTGGACGGGGCTCTCCTGGCCAGGCAGCCCCACTGCCACGGGGATTTTGTCTGCCGGAGCCACCAGCATGAACACGGAGACCATGCCATCTTGCAGAGGGAGGTGGATGTCTGCGGCGGTCTGAAACCTGTGGCTGGGGCACCCACCAAGCAGCTGGGGACCCGGGGACCCAGAACATCCCTCTCCAATCGGCACAGACACATGGTGGATTCAGAGATCCACACGGCACACGGAAAGGTCAGATTTCGCCTGGGATAAGGTGAGGTTTCCTGTCCCGCAGAACAGAGATGTGCACACTATGGGAACCGGGCTGCGGGAAAGCTGCCTCTGGAGAGGTCCACGGATGTGGGGCAGGGTGTGATCCCTAAGTGTGGAGGCAAACTCTCAGAGCTGTTGACAGAAGGGAGCTCTGGAAAACAACTCGTTTTGATCTGAGGCAGAGGGACAGCCTGGGAGTTATTTCAGTGTCCCAGCTGCAAAATCCCCACAAACCGGTTTTGAGAACCACAGAGTCACAGGATCTGAGCACAGACTAGAGAGATCCTGTGCTTAGTCTCAGAGGTCAATTCCAAAACACTGCCACCCAGTGGATGACACACAAATTGACTCTCGCATAACCACAAAAGAATAAAGAGATTAAAACACAACCCGCAGTGGAACACAGGGAACTGCAATACCCTCCCACCTGGGAAACAGAAGTGCCAACAGAACAATAGCAGAAGTGAATGACCATTCTATTTTTTTTTCTTTTTCTTTTTTTTAAATTTTTTATTTTTTTTATATTTTTTCATTTTTGCATATTTTAATTAAAAAACTATTTTTTTCTTTCCTCCTCAATTGATTTCACCCTTTTAATTATTACATTTTTGTTTTCAACTAGTATTAGTACTAATATTATTTTACAATTTTGGAAAAAAAACAAGTGTCATTTTGTTTTCCCTTTATTTTACTTTGGGATTAGAGTTCTACATTATATTTTAATCTTTCCCTTAGCATAATTTTACTCTATCTCAACTCTACCTTTATGCCAACACTTTCCTCCTAACTTTCCCCATTTTACTGTCTTGTTCTCTCCCTTTTCCAACTTTAGATTCTCCCCATTCTTTCTCTTTATCTGGTTAAAATTTCATCCCACTTATATATCTAATTTCAAATCCCCTACTCCAAGCCCATACAAACCTCTCTCTTCTTGACTTCACTATCCAAAAGTTGTTTTTCTCTATGACCTTTTGTTGCTCTTTGCCTCAACAGTGATTATATCTATTTTTTGTACTTTTTTGATGAGATTGTTTTAGCTTATTCTACTTGTTTTATTTTGCTTTTTGTTTGCTTTGACTTGATTTGTTTTTTACCTCTCTTTTCCATCTCCTCCCTCCATACCAGTTGTTATTTGTAGTTTGTATTAATTTCCAGGTACTGGTTGCTGACATTTGTTGGGATTACTGACTGTTCTATTGGTGTTTTCTCTTGACACCTATATTTTGTTCTCCTTTTCTCTCTTATCCTGTTTCTTTGCACTCTGACTTTTTTCTCTGCCTCTTTTCTTCTCCTTCTTCTCCTTTTTGTTTTCTTATTTTATTTTATTTTTTTGTTCATGTTTTTTCTCACTCCCCCAATTTGATTTTGGATTTCTTTTTTTTTTCTTTTTTCCTCATTTTCTTCTTCTTCTTTCTCAATTTACCCCTAATTTGTCTTTCATTGTTGATCACCTTATTTGTGATTATTAACATCCTGAATACATTTCTACTCAGTGCCTTGTGTGTTGTACATGGTCGTGTTGTGGTTTGTGCCTTTCAATCAACGTAGGAGAGAGAACTGCATAACCAGACACGCGGAAAAGAAAGATTATGGGCAGAAAAAGAAACAGCCCACATAAGACAGAAAGGCAGGTTTGACCAGAAAAGGAAGTAAACGAAATAGAAGCAGAAATAAACCTGCAAGAGAAAAAGTTCAGAGAAATGATCATAAGGTGGATGAAAAGAATGGAAGACAAAATTGACAATGTGAGTAAGAGCCAAGAGGAAATGAAGAAGACCCAAAAAGAAATAAAGGAGAAGCAAGAAGAAATGCAGAAGCACAAAGAAAAAATGCAGAAGAACCTAGAGGAGGTGAAGAATAATCAAGAAGAAATGAAAAATAACATCACTGCTATAAAGAACTCAATAGAAAGCATCAAAAGTAGACTAGAAGAAGCAGAGGACCGCATCAGTGAGCTAGAAGACAAGGTAGAAAAAAATAGCCAAGTACAGAAGGATCTAGAAAAAAAAATTAAAAAGCAAGAGGAGAACCTAAGGGAACTTTGGGATAACATTTAAAAAAAAAACATCCACATAATTAGAGTTCCAGAAAGAGTGGAAACTGAGCAAGGATTAGAGAACCTGTTTGAAGAAAAAATGACAGAAAATTTCCCCAATATAGGAAAGAAAAACCCCACACAAATCCAAGAAGCTCACAGAGTCCCAAGCAAAATGAACCCCAACAAACCGACACCAAGGCACATTATAATTAAATTGGCAAACACCAACGACAAAGTAAGAATCTTAAAAGCAGCCAGAGAGAAACAGAAAGTTACCTACAAAGGAACCCCCATAAGACTAGCTACTGATTTCTCAACAGAAACTCATCAGGCCAGAAGGGAATGAAATGAAATATACAAAGTCATGCAAATACTGTACCCTGCAAAACTCTCAATCAAAATTGAAGGTGAAATCAGAAGCTTCACAGACAAAAAAGGACTAAGGGAATATATTACCACCAAACCAGCAATGCAAGAAATGTTGAAGGGTCTGCTGTAATAAAAAGAAAGAGAAAGCGAAGAAGGAATTTGGGGGTAAGGACTAAAAATGGCAACAGATAAGTACTTATCAATAATAACTTGAAATGTAAATGGATTAAATGCTCTAATCAAAAAAACAATTGGATAAGAAAACATGATCCATATATCTGCTGTCTACAAGAAACCCACCTCAGGAAAAGAGATGCACAGATTGAGGGTAAAGGGATTGAAGATGGTATTTCAGGCAAATGGAAATAAAAAAAAAGCTGGGGTTGCAATACTTATATCTGACAAATTAGATCTCAAAGTGAAGGACATAACAAGAGATAAAGAAGGCCACTTCATAATACTAAAGGGAACAATCCAACAAGAAGAAATAACTCTGGTAAACATACATGCACCCAATATAGGAGCACCTAAATACATAAAAAATCTCTTGGAGGACATTAAGGGAGAGATTGACAGCAATACAATCATTGCAGGAGACTTTAATACCGCACTGTCACCATTGGACAAATCCTCTAAACAAAAAATCAGGAAAGAAACATCAATCCTAAATGACTCACTAGACCAGATGGAATTAATTGACATCTTCAGAACATTTCACCCCAAAACCACAAAATATACATTCTTTTCTAGTGCACATGGGTCATTTTCAAAGATAGATCATATGTTGGGTCATAAGAGTAGTCTCTTCAAATTCAAGAAGATAGAAATCATATCAAGCATTTTCTCAGACCACAGTGGCATAAAACTGAAAATCAACTATAACAAAAACAATAGAAAGAAATCAAACACATGGAGACTAAACAGCATGCAATTAAACAATGACTGGGTAAACAGGGAGATCAAGGAAGAAATAAAAAACATCATGACAATAAATGACAATGACAACACAATATAAAATTTATGGGACACAGTGAAAGCAGTCTTGAGAGGGAAGTTCATAGCCCTACAAGCCTACTGCAAAAAACAGGAAACAATGTTAATAAATTACCTAACCCTACAACTCAAAGAGCTAGAAAGAGAGCAACAAGAAAAGCCCAGTGTAAACAGAAGGAAGGAAATAGTAAAGATCAGAGCGGAGATAAACAACATGGACACCAAAGAAACGATTCAAAGATCAACAAAACCATGAGCTGGTTCTTTGAAAGGATAAACAAGATTGATGGACTTCTAGCCAGTCTCACCAAGAAGCAAAGAGAGAAGACCCAAATAAACAAAATCAGAAATGAAAGAGGAGAAATAACATCAGACTCTGCCAAAATACAAAGGATTGTTAAAAATACAAGAACAACTCTATTCTAACAAATTGGACAACCTGCAAGAAATGGACATATTCCTAAAAAAAATTAACCTCCCAAAACTCACTCAGGAAGAATCTAAACATCTCAATAGGCCAATAACTATGGAAGAAATTGAAGCAGTCATCAAAAAGTTTCCAGCAAATAAAAGCCCGGGACCAGATGGCTACACAGGAGAGTTTTACCAAACATTCAAGGAAGAATTAAAACCTATCCTCCTCAGACTATTCAAAAACATTCAAGAAGAAGGAACACTTCCAAACACCTTCTAGGAAGCCAGCATCACCCTAATACCAAAACCAGATAAAGACAACACAATGAAAGAGAATTAATTATAGGCCAATATCTCCCATGAACATAGATGCCAAAATTCTCAACAAAATTCTAGCAAATTGGTTCCAGCAGTACATCAGAAAGATCATACACCATGACCAAGTAGGATTCATCCCAGGAATGCAAGGATGGTACAATATCTGCAAATCAATAAACGTGATACATCACATAAACAAATTGAGACATAAAAATCGCATAGTCATATCAATTGATGCAGAAAAAGCATTTGACAAAATCCAACACTCTTTCTTGATAAAAACTGTCAGCAAAGTGGGAATAGCGGGATCATACCTCAACATCATAGAAGCCATATATGATAATCCCACAGCTAACATCATACTCAATGGGCAAAAACTAAAACCATTTCCCCTAAGAACAGGAACAAGACAGGGATGCCCACTCTCACCTCTCCTGTTTGACATAGTACTGGAAATATTAGCCATTGCAATTAGACAAGAAGAAGAAATAAAAGGCATCCAAATTGAAAAAGAAGTAAAACTGTCCTTATTTGAAGATGACATGATACTGTACATAAAAAACCCAAAGGACTCCATCCCAAAACTAATTGACTTAATAAATGAATTTGGCAATGTAGCAGGATACAAAGTTAGTGCTAAGAAATCTGTGGCATTTCTCTACACTAATAGTGAAATTACAGAAAGAGAGACTGAAAAAGCAATCCCATTTACCATCGCAGCAAAAAAATTACGATTCCTAGGAATAAACCTAAGTAAAGAGGTAAAAGAACTATATGTAGAAAACTACAGGACACTGAAGAAAAAAGAGATGGAGGAAGATGTTAACAGATGGAATAGCATACCATGCTCATGGATTGGGAGAATCAACATAATTAAAATATCCATACTACCCAAAGCAATCTATAGATTCAATGCACTACCCATTAAAATACCAAAGACATACTTCACAGACCTTGATAGAATTATTCATAGTTTCATCTGAAACAAAAAAAAGACTATGAATAGCCACAGCAATTCTGAGAAAGAAGAATAAAGTAGGTGGGATCTCAATACCAGATTTCAAGCTATATTACAAAGCAACTGATCTCAAAACAGCCTGGTACTGGCACAAGAACAGACATATAGACCAATGGAATAGAATAGAGAACCCAGATATCCACCCAAAACATTATGCTCAACTAATATTTGACAAAGGAGGCATGAACATACAATGGAGTCAAGATAACCTCTTCAACAAATGGTGTTGTGAAAATTGGACAGATACATGCAAAAAAATGAAACTGGACCACCAACTTACACCAAATACAAAAATAAACTCAAAATGGATACAGGACTTAAACATTAGAAGGGAAACCATAAAAATATTAGAGGAATCCACAGGCAGCACAATCTCAGACATATGCCAAAAGAACTTCTTCACTGATACTGCTCCAAAGGCAATAGAAGCTAAAGAAAAAATAAACAAATGGGACTACATCAAAATAAAATTAGAAATCACCTCCTGATCCATGGGCTGCAGGATAGGAGTGGTGTTGGGAGGTAGGTAGACAACCTTTATAAACTTGAACTCTTTGTAGAGTTCATCTTCGAGGTTCGGTGGGTGAGCAGGAGCATTGTCAAGGACAAGGAGGGCTTGCATTGTTAGGGTGTTTTCCTGTAGATATTTCTTAATAGAAGGGCCGAAAACCAGGTTTACCCACTCCACAAAGAATTGCCTGGTGACCCATGCCTTAGGATTTGCCCTCCACATAACTTGCAGTTTATCTTTTAAAATCTTATGTGACTTAAAGACTCTGGGGTTTTCCAAATGGTATATGAGCAGAGGCTTGATCTTGCAGTCGCCACTCGCATTGGCACACAGTGCGAGAGTTAGCCTATCCTTCATGGGTTTGTGGCCTGGCATCGCCTTCTCCTCTGCCGTTATATAAGTCCTATTCGGCATCTTCTTCCAGAAAAGCCCTGTCTCGTCACAGTTGAAGACTTGCTGGGGGATATATCCTTTGGCTTCTATCAGTTCGGAAAAAGTTTTGAGGTAATTAGCTGCCTTCACATCCGAACTTGCTGCCTCACCATGCCTGATGATGGGGTGAATGCCGGACCTTTTCCTGAAGTTATCAAACCAACCTCTACTGGCTTTAAATGAGTCTTTTGATGCTTCGTCCGTGGAAGTGCACGGGGGTCTGCTCTAGCAAATCACCGTAAATCACTTGCGCCTTCTCACATATGATGCCCTGTGTTAATGTATCTCCTTTAAGCTGCTTCTCTGTCACCCACACCATCAGTAGATGTTCCATCTTTTCATGGAGAGAGCTACGGAGCTTAGAAATTATTGTAACGCCCTTAGCTGGCCTTATACCCTTTATCAACTCCTTCTGTTTAAGCACAGTGCATATCGTTGAAGTACTACACCAGTACTGCCTCGCCAAGTCAGCCACTCGCACACCTTGCTCATATTTTTCTATGATTTCATGCTTTAATTCAATAGATATCATCCTCTTCTAAGCACTGACTTTTCCACTCGCTTTCTTCGGACCCATGGTTATAACAAGAAATGTGATAAAGTATGTAAATGCACAAAAGATGCTTCGACAACTAGGTAAACAAGCACACTGACTGAGGTGTGGGAAACTATGAGCCTCTCGAGTCGCAGTAAACTGGTGGGTCATGTGCAGTCGGCCAATCCTTGTGATTACTCGTATCTCAAATGTTGCTCGTATTTCAAAGCAAAAAATCGCTCGCTCGACGACTTGTATCTCAAAAATCTCGTATGTTAGGGCACTCGTATCTCGAGGTACCACTGTACCTGTTAGTTTTGTTTGCACCTTTTCAGACTGGATTGTGGCATATCTGACTCCCACAGAAAAGGCGAGAGAAGTCACTAAGGCATTGCTGAAGGATGTAATTCCACGGTATGGAATGCCTCTGACCATAGGGCCTGATAATGGACCAGCCTCTGTAGCAGAAATAATACAACAGGTAGCTAAGGCTTTAGGAATTAAATGGAACCTACAGCCTATACAGGCCTCAGAGTTCAGGGAAAGTAGAATGCATGAACCAGACTCTAAAGCAACTATTGCTAAACTATTCCAAGAGACAATCTTACCCTGGACAGATATCTTGCCTCTTTTACTCCTGCGGGTATGCTGTGCCTCAAGGGCCAGGGTAGGTTTCTCTTCCCTTGAAATTCTATATGGTAGACCCCCTCCCTTAATTCGGTCAAAGGGAGATTTGGGGAAAATAGGGAACTTAGAAATCTAGAGACAACTATAAGGACTCGTAAAAAATTGTCTTTGAGGTACATAGATGAGTTACTGACTGACTACCCATCTCTCTAGGAACAGCCATACATCCTTATAAACCCAGAGACCAGGTTGGGGTAAAAGACTGGAAAAGGGAGCCCCTCATGCCTACCTGGAAGGGACCCTATCCAGTCATATTAACCATTGCCACAGCTCTCAAGGTTGCAGGACTGAACACCTGTATTCACCACTCCTGAGTGAAGGCAGTTCACCAGCCCAGTGATGCCCAGCCTGAGTGGATGCTCTGACCTGAGGATCACTCTCAAGAAGACAGTGGATCTGGCTGATCAATCTGCTCCAAGGAATTTAGAAACATCCTGCTGAATTCTCCCTAACATTGATGTCTCTTTTTTATTGCCTCCTAAAGGTAATATTCTCTGGTATTTCTGGGTAATCATTAGTTTTATCTTTCTAATAATTCTCATTTTGTCTTTTTATGAGTGCCACCGGAACCTGAGGCTAGTACTAGGACGAAAACTCATCTGTTCTTGCTGGGACACAGAAGCACCATAAAATTACTGCTTCCCACACAGCAAAGAAATAAACCTTATCATGGATTGCTGGCATAAAACCTTGTCATGCTATCTTTGGCTACATCTGGCTTGCAAGAATAGCCGTAATACTGCTCTTTGTCCCAGCGGTTCACTGTTGTGGACCTCCACTGAACAGAAATAGAGGGAATAACATGTTCCCACTAATACTATCTAGCACATACTTGCCTCCCATAGAGACCACTAAAACTCGCTATCCAAATATGCTAGACCAGGTAGCCTATGGGAAAGCCCCATCAAGCCAGATTTTTGTTAGCTATACTTATCAGCCTTTGACATGTTACAACTCCACTATTAAATGCATGTAGGGGTGGGAAGAGGGGGCTGGGAATTGTATTGGATGGAAAAAATGATAGGACCTGTCACGGCCAATGTGCAGCTAATTAATGCTGCTCCTATTTGTTTCAGCAGTACCCAGGGCCAACATCCAACAGGTCACCTCCCAGATGAACTATGCAACTCTACCCTCAAGGCTGACAATACCGCCTGGTGCTCCCTGCAGAAACATTCTACGTATGTGGGACCACTGATTGTCTCTGCCTGCCTGCAAATTGGACAGAAATGCCTTTAAACTTCAGAATTCCCTACAAACCTCTCACTGAATGCTAACCTCTTTGTCATCATCCCTTTTCAGCTGGAATCAGTTAAGAGCATTCATTGGCCATGTTCACCATAACATTCCGTAATCTTTGTACCACAAGGTTAAGAGAAGCTTGTGGAACAAGGGTATGGGGAATGAGAAGGCTAAAAAGGGCTAATTCCAATGTAACCCTGATATTTAGGGCCAGTGATCTGAATCCAAACCAGCAAGCTCAGTATACATTCCTGATAACCTATAATTAAGTCCCTATCTCCTTCCTAGATACTGGTCTTGAAGAACCTGTTACTGTGAACAGAGCACTGCCCCGAGGGACCATTATTAATACTGGCACTAGTCCTGACCATAATATATGGCCTGAAGAGCCCCAACACCTGAGGTCTTCTTGCAGGCCCGCAAAAAGGACCGGAAGCATAATCCATGTTTGTGGGACAAGGACCACAAGGAAATATAAGGGAGGGGCCCATGCATGTTCCTTCACTAAGATTTGGAAGGCTGTTCCCTGAGTCTGCCAACATATTAAACAGTGTCCCTCCTTTTTTTTGAAGTGTCCTTGGTTTTCTTTGGTCTTCTGTAACAGGATCGCCTCTAGATAAAGCTAATTACACCCAAATTCTTGTTTCACATGATGTTTTAGGGAAAATATAAACCAAGACATAATATTTTATGGACCTCTCCCTGTCTCCCCAACACCAATGAAGGGAAAAATAAAGCCTAGTGGTTCCTAAAATATATACAGACCCCAAATTTGGAGATGGGCTTCAAATTTTTAAATGTCCTCATCCTTTGACCCAGTAATTGTACTTCTAGAAGTTTACCTTAAGAAAACTAACAGACTGGGTATGTAAAAATGTATATATAAGGAGCTTTATCACCATGTACCAGAGTAGTACACTGGGAAACAATTTAAATTTCCAGCAATAACAAATTAGTTAATCAATTATAGTAATTCTATGTTGACACTGGAAATAATGATACAGTTTTTTTCTCCATCTGTCCATGTCTGTGGTAAGTTAAGTGAAAATGCAGAGGACAAAACATCATATGCTATGTAATCTATTTTTGTAAATATACTTACATCCATACGTGAATATGTATGCAGGAAGAATCTGAAAGGATAACAAAATGTTATCAGAAGTTATCTTTGGGTGGAAGGACTGGGAATTGGAGATCATTTTGTTTTCTTTATAGCTTTCTGAATTGGAAAATAATTATACTTGTTTCATGATTTAAACAAACTTCAAAACGCATAAAAAGAAATCAATGACCTTAGTCACACAGAACTGAATTCTATAGCTCAAATTTCTATTCTCCCAGCAGCTTTTGGTCTCTTTCCCCATCAGGGGACTAGAACAGAACCACAGAAAGAAGCCATCCCACTTAGCACAGTCCGACGCTAGGCGGTGGCTGTTCTAAGTGAGCAAATCCATCGGTAACTGGCAGCAATGGGAGAGCACTGTGTGTCAGATGTCCAGCAAGTGTGGCCCCCTCTGACTCAAGAGGAAACATATAGCCCTGCATCCATGGTTAGGTTCCTTGTCAGGCTTGGTGGCGTCCCTCCCTCTCACTCCCAACCCCGCTGGCCCCTGCACCTGCCTGAAGCCCCATCTGGCACTCAGCAGGCCCCCTTCCAATTTGCTGCATATTCAGGAGCTCATTATTCCCACAGGAAGAAGTTACCATGGCAATGTGAGCTTCCCATCTGGAGACCCACCCCAGAGGCTCAGCCTACAGGGCCTCCCTAACTCAGAGGTGGCTCTGGGCTCCCTGTGCTGTGGGGATAGTGTTTAGGCTCCAGATAGTTTGCGCTGTGGGGAGAGTGGTGGAGGAGAGGGGAAGGGGCATCAATTAAGGACACTAGGTAAGAAGGAAAGGAAAGAAAAAAAAAAGGAAGGTTTTATTAAAAGCCATTGGCCACTCTGCCTCTTCTCCTACATACCAGGACTCCCGAGTCCAATGCTGTCTCTGGTTCAGAGTGGGAATGTCAGACAGTTTACTTTCCTCTTAAGGCCCCCAAGAACCCTTTTTTTAAGTTTCTGGAACGAAGCACATGGAATGAAGCTTTAACCTCTCCTGGAGCAGGAGCTTCAGCCTGGTACTGAAAAGAGGGGAAGGCTGTGGGGTGGGTGGAGAGGGAAGCAATTGCCCAGTGATGGTGAATGGATATGGCTAGGCCTAGTGCAGAGCAGAGACTGGCGGGGGTGTGTCTGCAGGGAAGAACAGGCATCTGCCCTGGCTGGCAAGAGGAGGCGCCCAAACACTGGCTGGAAGGTGGAGGGATGCGGTCATGTGTCCCCACCCCATCATGGGACCATGCCAGGTCACACCAGGCCCTGCCCCACTCCCGAAAGCCCAATGGACTCATCAGGAAACACCAGACTCAGAACGCAGCAATTGGAGAGAACTATGTCTTCAATTCCACACTCCTATGCTGGCTGCCCAGATAAAAGCTCAAAGCATATCACTGATTGGCTTGGGAAGCCTTTCATCTCTGCTTTACCAGCAGCAGCGCTTTGATTATTTGAATCTTTAGACTTTGGAGCCTCCAACCATTTACCACACTAAGTCTGTGGGTGCCTGCTGTCTCAGGGTGGCGCAAGTGTACACTCAGGGGCATCCCCTTTTCTCAGCCTTCTTCCCTCTTCCTACTACCTTCCCACCTCTCAAGCCTTAGGGACTTTTGGTTGCAATGAACCCTAGAATTTTTTCAAGAGTCTTTTTTCCTTCAGCCTCTTTGCACCCATGCACTCCGACACTGCGGTCTACTTCTCTCTCTCTCTCTCTCTCTCTCTCTCTCTCTCTCTCTTTCTTTCTCCCTCTCTCTCTCACACACACAACTTTCCTTCCCTCTGTCATTGGTCAAGTGAGTTGTCAGCTCACCCAACAGGCAAGAACACAGACATCTGCCCACTCAGTCCAAGAGAGAAGGCTGCACCCAATGGCAGGCTCATAAGGAAACAGTGCTTTTGACAACCCAAGTCATCATGTTTCATAAATGAACCAAATGTTTCACCCAATAAGCTCACATCTATAGTTACAATATGACTGGGATAAAATTTCCCTGGTTATTAATTCTTGTGTGTTAGGGTTTAAGCTGATCACCAGCTGGGATCGAGAAGAATTCTGGCCCAGGTCCTGACAGCCTGCTTCCCCATCCTCACCTGCTCCATCTCCTCAGTATATTGTTGCCCATTTAGTTCTTCTGCAAACCAAGTTCATACATACCAGTGGAGGTTCCCCCAGAGAGGACAGCCCCAGTCTACCCTAAAGAAGATACCCATTCCATCATGTGAGTATGTACTGAGAATTAACTATGTGTAAGACATTGTTGGTCTGCACTGTGATGGAAACAGGAAAAATTCCAGCATGGCCTCATGTCTTTTTCATGTCATGAAAAACTCAAGTGGGTGGTCATAACTGAAGTGTTTTCTGGGACTCCCTGCCCTGAAGCACTCTGAGTATATCAGATAGCCTTGGGAAACACAGTTTGGATATGAATAGCATTTTCACACTTGTTGCCAACAAGGAATGAAGCCATTTCCTCCAGCCTCCACTTACGTGGCTTCTCCCTGCAATGAGCCATCAAGATAGGTCAGGGTAGTTTTGTTTCTACCCTGGAGTAGAACTCCCAGGAGTTCCCATTTCCCTTGGGGGGATCAGGAGAGTAGCAGGCTGAGAGCCAGGGTTTATTCTTTCCAGATCATCAAGTCTGGGGCTATGACCAACAAAGAAAAGACATTCCTGAGAGACCATGTTCTCCTGTCACTTCAGACCTGGCTTAGTATGGACTGACCAAGTAATTCAGCATCTAAATTTGGACCTCTCAATAATGAAAAGAGGTGTCACTGGTAATTACATGGAACTTCCTGAACAAACCAGGTTGTATTCACCTTATCTTAGGGGTCATCTCCATTGGGAAGGGCCATCACAAAAGGTACAAATAACAAGAGGTTGTTAGCTCAACCCTGATGACTTCTCTGCATTCATCAGCCCTTGGTCCCCTTCTGTGGACATGACTTCACCTACATCAGCCCTTTTTCTCTACCTCAGTTCTTTCACCTTCTATATCTGAAGCATCTGTATTTCCCACTATCTGTTCTTAATGGTGTTATTGTTAGCATGGGGAGCTGAATATTAATAAAGGAAGGAAGCAAAGGAAATCAGACATCAAGAAGCCTAATCAACTAGGGAGCTGAATCAGACAATAAGCTGGATTAAGTCTAGAATTTATAGCTTCAGACATCTCAGGGGACCACAGAATTGTCTCACCAAGGGGATTACCACCCCTCCTTCTCCCATGTGGGGAGAAAGGGGTGGCTTTCCAATCTCCACAAGGTATGACTGGTCCATTTGCCAGAATTATGGGGTGAAGGGGAGGTAAGCAGATGCACAGGAGCAGCCAAGATAGCTACCATAAAGACTTGTCTGTCTAGCTTAGGAAAAGGATTGGATTAGATAAGAGACACAGAACCCTGGAAGATCTAGGAAATGAATTGGTTAGTGAGGGCCCAACCTCAACCCACAAAGGATCGAGAAGTTTGAAAGAGAACCTTGTCCTTCAAAAGTCCGAGACAATATAATCCAAGCTTAACACAGTTTCTCTCTCTCTCTCTCTCTCTCTCTCTCTCTCTCTCTCTCTCTCTCTCAACACATGCTAGTCCTGTTCATTCATGCATTCTCACTCCACAGCAGTCATGTGACCCTAGCAATGACATGAACTCCAAATGCAGGCTCCAAGTGCAAGCCTGGGTACAGCAATGCAGTACTGGCTGGAGCACAGTCCAGCTAGAAAAAGACTCATTAACCAGACAGGGACAGAGGCTGAAATGGACTAAGCTTTGGCATGGCACAGAATTCATGGACACTGGCCCTATTTCTGGGCCTGATGAAGACAAAGCTGGACTTTTTCCAGAGTGGGATGGACAGAGATAAAATACCAGGAACCTGGAGGCAGTCTTCTATCTCCAATCCAATAAATCTTACTGCTACATTTTATCTTCCCATACATGGTACTTGGAAATGTCTTTCTTGCACCTCCACAAAAGATCCTTACTTCCACTGGCAACACTATATCCAGGATGTTGGGAGATAATAGAGATTGTTATCAATAATATTTGTCAAGTGAATCAATCTGGTTGACTCCATGACACAATTATGCCTTCTACCCTTGCATACTTCTCAATATTGCTCAGTTGTTCTGTTAGCTTTCTCATTTCACATGGTAGCTTTACAAACCTTCAATAGCTGAAATCTCCATCTATCCTCTTGCTTGACAAAGATCCTAACTTTGCCAAGAACAAAAACAAAATAAACTTGAGATGTATGAACATCTCAGATTTTCCAAACTCCTCCACCTCCAAACTACATATACTGTATTAATGGACACCTCTATTCATTGAAAACTGTCCCTCTTTCCACTCCATTTGTGTGGTCCCATGAGTGCTGGGGTGTGCTTACATAGGACCTCCTCCCCATAGCCTAATCACAATTTATTGACTCACAGTTGGGTTCCTAAAGACTTGAGATAGACCAATAAAAAAGCCTTCCCCTAGAATTTTGGGGTTGGGGTCAAGAGGTTTGGCCCAGTTTCTTCCCTACGGCTGCATCTGTCAGCCTTGTTTCCCCTTCAGATGGAAGAAGCTGAGGACCTGCAGGCCTGAGAGAAGAATCTGGTAAATGGAGAGGATCTGAGAAGATCACAGAGACTCCTGGCTCTGGATGTTCCTGAGGCCCAGCCATGCTTGTGTGTTTTGTTTTGTTTTGTTTTGTTTTGTGTTTACTTAACAGGCTTAAATTGGTTTCTGCCACTTATATCAAAAACCTCTTCTGTAATGGACTATGATGAGATTTACCTGAGTCTCTGAGGGAAAAGTTTTCTTTCTATGGGCGCTAGGAAATTTCTCCTCCTGCACTCTCAGTTCAGTCCTCATCCTGGACATCTTTGTTTCATCACTTGCACCACTTCTCTTGAATCTTCAGTCATTTCAGCTATAAATATGCTCATATCCTATCCAAAATGAAAATAAATGAACAAAAGCTTTCTTTCATCTCATTCCTCCTCAAGCGTCCCTTCTAAACTCTCTATCTCCATGTTCTCACTTCCTACATAGTACCCGATCTACTGCTGCAGTTGATTAGGCTTCTTGATGTCTGATTTCCTTATGAATAGTGCATTGCAAATTATGCCCAGTTCCTAATATTTATTTTTCTTGGCTCCAGAACCTGACGTTAAAACCACCTCTTCTGTCTTGAAACTCACACTTAGCTTAATGGCTTCTTCGTGGATTATGCTCTGACATAGAAAAGTTTGACCTGCTGAAGCTGTGCCAGAATCTAAAGGTACTAAGTATCTATGTAAAGCTCTAAAATTTCCCAACCTTACTCTCGCCCCTTAACAGTGCAACTGGCCTGTGCCCATTCTCCTGGCTCAGTGCTAAGTGAAGAATGCCTCATCTAATGAGATAATTGAAGCTATGGCATTAATGAGCAAACTATTTTGCTTTTAAAAAAAAACACTTAGAATTCATTTTTATTTTTTAATACATTTTTACTGATTTCAGAAGGAAGGGAAAGGAAGTTAGAAACATCAATGATGAAAATCATTGATCGGCTGCCTCTTACACGCCTCCCACTGGGGATGTGCCCGTGACCAGAATTGAACCTGGGACCCTTCATTCAACAGGCCAATGCTTTGTCCATTGAGCCAAACCAGCTAAGGCCTATTTTGCTATTTTGATAACAGCTCTCCAAAACTTAGCTTAGTGTCTCCCAAATGTGGATGATAGTGGAAGGGGAAGTCTGGGGAAAGGGATGGTGGCAGAAGTGGAGCTAGGGATATATAATTTGAAGGTCTAAAAGTTTTTATGAAGAGGAACCAAGATGGCAGCATAGGTGAACACCTAAACTGCTGCCTCACACAACAATTTCAAAACTACAACTAAAAGACAGAATGGACACCATTCAGAACCACAGGAAAGCTGGCTGAGTGAAAATTCTACAACTAGAAGTAAAGAGAGGGACTCATGAAGACTCAGAGGAGCTGTAAAAAGCTGAGGTAGAGAGACACGCTCGTGGAGAGGATGGGTGGCTGTGGGTCTGGCTGGCTTCCTCTAGCAGGAGGGAGACAGAAAATCCTGACTGCACTGAACCTTGCTTCTGACTGCACTAAACCCCAATTCAGGGCGAGACTCATACAAGGGAGTCTGGACTGTTGTGAAAAGGAAGGAATGCAGGAAAACTTAGGGGAACCACGAAAAAAAAAGAGGTCTGGGGGCGTGCAAAAGTGTGCACACAGAGCGCTGACTGCTAATTGTGCCACTGGCTTTCTCTAGCAGGAGGAAAACAGAACCTCCCCAACAGCACTGAAATCCAGGTCCAACTGCACTGAACCCCAGTTTCAGGTGAGACCCTGGGGACGCAGACTCATACGCATCCCTAGAGCACAAGGAAACTCAGGGGAGCCAGAAAGGCAGAGATCTGGAGGCTCACATGCACATGCATGTAAAATGCAGAAGTCTAAAGACGTGCATGCATACTCACAGAGAGGCCTGCAGCGATTACCAGAGGCACTGAGACCCAGGGACTGCTGTGAAGTGCAGGGCTGACAGAGAGCCAAGGCTGTCTGTTTAGCCCTGAGACTCCACCACATCCAAGCCCAGCACAGAGTCTGTTGCAATCTTGCAAGGCCTAAGGCTGAGTCCAGCACAGAAGTTCTCCAGGTGCAGACACAGCTGATCTTCACAACCAGTTGGCTTGAAGGTCAATTTCCCCCAGTGATACTAACAACAATCAAGACTTAACTACAACAAGACTGTACACACAGTCACAAAGGGGTGCACCAAGAGTGTCCACGTTAGGTAACTGAGGAGGCAGAGCAACTGGGCCATATAGGACACCTAACACACAAAGCTACTCTACCAACTCAGGGAAGCAGCAAAATATGCAGACAAAAGAACAGATCACAAATGAAAGAAATGGAGGAAAACAAATGATTGGATATAGAGTTTAAAACCACAGTTTTAAGGATTTTTTTAAGAATTTCCTAGAAAAAAAATGGATAAATTTAACAAGACCCAAGAAGAGATGAAAAAGAACCAACTGGAGATGGAAAAGGACCAACTAGAAATTAAACATACACTGATTGAAGCAAAAAATATTATACATAGACCTAACAGCAGACTAGAGGAACGCAAGAATCAAGTCATAGATTTGAAATACAGAGTAGCAGAAAACACTCCACTGGAAAAGAAAAAAGAATCCAAAAATGTGAAAATAATGTAAGAAGCCTCTGGGACAACTTTAAGTGTACCAACATCAGAATTATGGGGATGCCAGAAGAAGAATGAGAACAAGATACTGAAAACCTATTTGAAGAAATAATGAATGAAAACTTCCCCCACCTGGTGAAAGAAATAGACTTACAAGTGCAGGAAGCACACAGAACCCCAAACAAAAGGAATTTAAAGAGGACTACACCAAGACACATCATAATTAAAATGTCAAGAGCAAAAGACAAAGAGAGAATATTAAAAGCAGCAAGAGAGAAACAGTTAATTACCAAAAGGGAGCACCCATACGATTGTCAGCTGATTTCTCAACAGAAACTATGCAGGCCACATGGGAGTGGCAAGAAATATTCAAAGTGATGAATAGCAAGAACCTACAACCAAGATTACTCTACCCAGCAAAGCTATCATTCAGAATTGAAGGTCAGATAAAGAGCTTCACAGGTAAGAAAAAACTAAGGAATTTCATCAGCACCAAACCAGTATTATATGAAATGCTGAAAGGTATTCTTTAAGAAGAGGAAGAAGAAGAAAATGATAAAGGTAAAAATTATGAACAACAAATATGTATCTATCAACAAGTGAATCTAAAACTCAATGAATTGAAAATCTGATGAACAGAATAAACTAGTGAATATAATAGAATTAGGGGCATAGAAAGGGAGTAGACTGGTAATTATCAGGGGGAAAGAAGTAGGGAGGATTGCAGGGAGAGACTGCAAAATCATACACCTATGGATGAGGACAATGTGGGGGAGATAAGAGCAGAGGGTGGGATGGGAGCCAAGTGGAGGGGAGCTTGGGGGAAAAAAAGAGGAACAATTGTAATAATCTGAACAATAAAGATTTATTTTAAAAAATAATAAAAAAATAAGTTTTTATGACATTTAAGTTTTGTATTTTCACTTTGATGTTGATCAGTGCTTGATTATAAGTTTTAGTTTACCATTCCATTAGCACCAAGTAATCACCAACTTTTGTGCAATATTTATAAAGTGGATTGTATTCTCAATGTTTTAGAACATTTCTGCTTCTAAAGTGAGTCTCTCTTTGTTCCTCAAATTGTGATGTACTGACTCAAAGAATAAGCACTTTTGAAATATGAGTGCTATCTACTAGTATATCATGAGAATTTCCAAAGAGAGAGACAGAAATGTCAGACTGGAGTCATGCCCTCAAAAACTAATAGGCTCATTGTTAAAACAATACAATTACATTTATAAAAAAATAAATACATTTCCAGGTTGTCAAATATATAGAGATTGGGAGAGAGATCATGGAATTTTCATGCCCCTTATTCATACCTTGTCTATGCATCATTCTGATCTGGCTGTTTCTGAGTTGTATCCTTTTTGTTGTTCTTAATCTTCATCTGAGGATATTTTTTCTATTGATTTTTAGGGAGAGTGGAAGGGAGGAGAGAGAGAAAGATACTGAGACACCAATGTGAGAGAGACACATCAATTGGTTGCCTGCCATACATATCCCAACCGGGACCAGGAATTGAATCTGTGATCTTTTATTTTTTTAAAAATCTTTATTATTCATGTTATTACATTTGTTTCTCTTTTTTCCCCTCCATAGCTCCCCTCCACCCGGCTCCCACCACTCCCTCTACCCTTACCCCCCCCCCTCATTGACCTCAACCATAGGTGTATGTATGATTTTTGTCCAGTCTCTCCATGCACTCCCGTCACCACTTTCCCCCTGAGAATTATCAGTCCACTCCCTTTCTGTGCTCCTGAATTTATTATATTCACCAGTTTATTCTGTTGATCAAATTTTTAATTCACTTAATTTTTAGATTCACTTGTTGATAGATATGTATTTGTTGTTCATAATTTTTTGTTTTTAGTCATTATTTCTTCAAATAGGTTTTCAGTATCTTGCTCTTGCTCTTCTTCTGGCACCCCCACAATTCTTATGTTTGTACACTTGAAGCTGTCCCAGAGGCTCCTTACATTATCTTCACATTTTTGGATTCTTTTTTCTTCTTGCTTCTTGCTTATCTAGTTGAGTGTTTTCTAATTCTTTATATTTCAATTTTTTTACTTGATTCTTCCCTTCCTCTAGTCTGCTGTTAGGTCTCTGAATAATATTTTTTATTTCAGTCAGTATATGTTTAATTTCTAGTTGGTCCTTATTCATCTCTAGTTGGTTCTTTTTCATCTACTTTTGGGACTCGCTAATTTTATCCATCTTTTCTAGGATATTCTTGAAAAGCCTTATAAATGTAGTTTTGAACTCTATATCCAGTCGTTTGTTTTCCTCCATTTCTTTTGTTTGTGATCTCTTCCTTTGTCTTGGCATTTTCACTATGCCAGGAGAACTTATGTGTTGGATTCAGCCTTATGATACAAGACTTGCAAAACTGCAAAAGCCTCTCTGTTGATCTTGGGATGGGTTAAGTCTCAGGGCTTACTGAACTGCCTTGCCTTCCAGTTGGCCCTGCCCTCCACGGCCCCTGGGTCTCACATGACTGGGTAATCACTGGAGCGGTCCCTGTGTGAGCAGTGGCGCAGTGCCTCTAGACCTCTGCCTTTCTGGGTCCTCTGCACTCTGGGACCATATGAGTCAGGGTTTCGCCCTAAACTGGGGTTCAATGGAGCTAGAAGTGGCGCAGTTGGGAGGCTCTATCCCCCGTTCACTCACGAAAGCCAGTGGCACAACCAGCAATCGGTCCTCTGCGCGCAGTACCATGTGCGCCACCAGACCTCCACCCTTTCGCATCTCCCCCAGATCTCCATGCACTTTTCCTCTTCACAATCCGAACTCCTCCTGTATGAATCCAGGCCAGATGTGGGGTTTAGTGCCATAGGATAACGGGTTCAATGCAGCTGGGAGTCTCCGTCCCCCTCCCACCAGAGAAAGTCAGCCAGGCAGTCCGGCACCCGCTCTCTCCACACGCACGTCTCCGTACCTCAGCTTTTTGCAGCTCCTCTGGGTCTCTGCGAGCCCCTTTCTTTCCTTCTAGTTGCAGAATTTCCACTCAGCCAGCTTTCCTGTGGTTCTGGATGATGTCTGTTCTGTCTTTTAGTTGTAGTTTTGAAATTGTTGTGCGAGGCAGCAATGTAGGTGTTCACTTATGCTGCCATCTTGGATTCCCCCCTGAATCTGTGATCTTTTAGTACACAGGCTGACACTCTAACTATTGAGCCATGCTGGCCAGGGCCTGAGTTGTATCCTTTTATATTAAAAACAGTGATCTAGTAAATAATTTTTTTAATTAATGAAATATAAGCATAAAATAACAATGTGAGACATGTCACAAACTGATGTGTTATTAAATGATATGGCAATACTTTCTATGCGGATCAGAGGCAAATAGGAATAGTCAATGGAGGCTTCTTCCTGGGAGAGGACTTGTCTGGGGATTGAGCAGGACCTTAGGAAAAATTGGGAATTATGTAACCAGAGAAGAAAGAGGGAGATTCTAGATGCAAAGGAAGTCCAAGAGCCTACAAAGTTTAGGCTGGATTGAATGGAGGGTTCTTTTAGGGAAACTGTGGACAACGCTTGATTATTCTCTATCAAATTGTGCATATAATCAAGCAATTAATATAGCAAAGACACGAAAAGTTTCTGTTTAGGAACTTACGATTTGATTTATATATTTAAAAACATTATGAGAAAAATCAGAAAAGAGTTGGACTGCTTTGTACTTACTTTTTTAGTAATGTTTTATATTTATTTTTATGGATTATATAGGTGAGATGCCATAAACATTAATTAAGCCTCTAAAGGCTAATGTGGTCCCATTATGAGAAGGTAAAATTGGGGCCATATTTAGGAAGACTTGAATTACAACTGAGGAAGCCAGATTCTATATGTCTTTATGTTCAGAGGGCTTCAAGAGTATTAACAACCTCAAATTCTCTGAGTCTCTAGAGAAAAATATTTCTGGGGTTATACACCTACTTTAATACTTTCATTGTTTGATGTAACTTGTAGGTATTCTTTATCATAGTGATTATGTCTTTTTGATTCATTACTATTGTTGATTGACCTTTGTTAAAAGATATAATGTTCCCTTGAAAATCTCCATTGCAAAGTATTTCCCTAAAACAACTGTTAATACTTACTATTTTTATTAACTTGACAGTTTATAGACAATATTGATGCCATTCCTCTGGTGGGGGACACTACTTTGCTGTTGCTGCCTATACTCATATGATAACCTGAATCATAGATATCTCTGACAATGAGTGAATGAATGAATGAATGAATGAATGTGTAATTAGGGAGGATTTATGCTAATAAATGGTATCCCAGAACTGGTATTGAGAAGAAACTTGGAAAGATGATTTCTAAGGTCTCTTTCAAGAATTCTTCTTATACTGGAGATGGACTGTGGGAAGACCTCCAATTCTATAATAGTCTCTCAAGAGAGACCCACTTTCTGTCCTTTCCCTAGAACTTTTTTTCAAAAAATCTCATCACATTTTTTTTCAGTAGCATATTTCAATTCTCCAAGCCTCAGGGGAAAACATTCTTTTAATGAAAAGGGCTCTTCTCATATCAGGATACGAATGTTGATAAAGCCAGTCTAGGATTAAAGTTCACAGAAGGACTTGGTGAAGAGGAGGAAGAAGCATTTATGGAAACACAATTCAAGATTATGGGGACCTGCAGGAACTGAGAGGAGCCAGAGGTATTGGCTCAGAAAGAATAATTACATTGAACAACACAGATCTCCCAGACAGCCTCACTGCCCAGAGCATTGACAAAGGTGGATTGCTTCAATTATCTGGGCATCTTGATGAATGGGTGCTGCACACACTCTGGGTAATATGGGAGGCAATGAGCCACAGATTAATCACTCATAGCGCCACAGAATGATGGTGTTTAGAACCTGTGGGAGCCAGAAGAACAACGGGTTCACAAAAGCAGAGAGGGAGATGGAAAGTAATTGGGTCATGATTAGAAAATAAGAGGGGCTGGCAAATATTATACTGAGACTCCTCTTTTTTAGGTAGTAATCTGCATAAAAATATTGAGAATTAAATTATTTTTAATTTCAATTATTGTATCCTTCATTTCTAACTGGTTCTTTTTTGAGTCGTTGAAGTTTTCAGTAAGTTCACTGAAATTCTAAGTTCCATGAAGTTTTCATTAAATTCCTTCAGCATCCTTATACCCATTGGTTTGCACTCTGTATTGGTAGATTGCTTGCTTTCATTTCATTTCATTCTTTTTCTGGATATCTTGTTTGTTCTTTCATTTGTGACATGTTTCTTTATCTCTGCATTTTGTCTGCTTCCTTGTATTTGTTTCTATGTATTAGGTAGAACTACCATGTCTCCTGGAATTGGTAAAGTGGCTTTGTGTAGTAGGTATTTTTTAGGGCCTGGTGGCTCAGTCTTTCCAGTCACCTGAGCTGGGAACTCTAGCTGTGACCCTCTGTGAGCTGTGTGCACTATCCTGTTGCTACTGAGACTTAATTGCTGCTGGCATCACTGGGAGGAATTGATATCCAGGCCAATTGTCTGTGAGGACAAGCTGTGACTATGGAAGAGCTGCTATGCAGGAGATGCCCCTCTGGAGCAGGACTTCCTTCAGTGGGCTTTTGTGCTCACTGATTCTATCCCTTGAGTGTGTTATTCATAGATATGGTGGGGTTGTAATTTGGTTTGGTTTGAAGCTGATCACTGGGTGCACTGGATCTGGGCCTCCTTGGAGGTGCAGAGACAGCCACATCCTGTGCCCTGCTTGGGCCACCTGGCAGGAGCTACAGAGTGAGCTGTAGATTTCTAGTATTTGTGTTGGGCTTAGAGGTGTCCAGGAAAGACCAAACTGTGAACTTTGATGGCCTACTGCTAGACCCAAGCCAGGGACCACTTATTAAGAGGAATGGGGCATGGGGCCATATATTGAGAGGTCTGGGGCATACTGAGGCTAGCCTCTGCTTGTTTGAGAGATTTTAGGAAAGTCTGAAGCCTGAATCAGGACAAGCCATTCATACAGAAAAATAACTGCAAAGAGCTTGGGTGAGGCTGCAAATTCAGTGATCTCAGGATATCACTAGGGCAGGGCGAATAGTGTGGGCCAGGTTGATGGAGACATAGATATGGCTCATGCATGTTGGCTCTCTGGTGGGGGAGGAGGTCTCAGACAAGGAATAATGACCTCTGCCAGAACTTTTTTCTGGGAGAAAGCTCTCCCCAGTTCTTGCCCTGCACCAACATTTGCATCATAGGGGTGCTGGAAGGAAAAGAGAAGAAGCAATAAATTGAAAAACTATTTGAAAAAATAATGAGAGAAAATTTTCTCTGCCTGGTGAACATAATAGGCTTACAAGTCCAGGAAATGCAAAGAGTTCCAAACAAGATGAACTTAAGAGGCTCACACTAAGACACCTCATAATTAAAATGCTAAAGGTTAAAGACCGAGAGAGACTCTTAAAAGCAGCAAGAGAAAAGTAATTAGTTACCTAGAAGGGAACACCCATATGAGTGTCAGTTGATTTCTCAACAAAAACTTTTCAGACCAGAAGGAAGTGGCAATAAACATTCAAAGTAATGGGCAAGCTTTCTGCAAGATATCTGTTAAGCACAGTCAGTTTTTTATTATAAAAAGTGGGAATAATATTCCTTCTAACTCTCTATATTCTTTGCTCAGAGACAGAGGTACTTCATGGGGGATGTCTATGGCTGTCTGAAAAGCTACAGCTGCAGCACCCACCGAACAGCAAAGGGACCCAGAACACCGCTCTCCAATCGGCACAAACACTCAGACTCAGAGGAGCTCCACAAGCCAAAAGGAAAGGTCAGATTTCACCTGGGAAAAGTGCCTTGTGTGTTGTACCTGGTTGAGTTGAAGTTTGTGCCTTTAAAACAACATAGGAGAGAGAACTACATAACCAGACACCCGGAGAATAAAGACCATGGGAAGACAAAGAAACAACCCGCATATGACAGAAAAGCAGGTATCACCAGAAAAGGAAGTAAACGAAATAGAAGCAGAAATAAACCTGCAAGAGAAAGAGTTCAGAGAAATGGTCATAAGGTGGCTGAAAAGAATGGAAGACAAAATCGACAATTTGAGTAAGAACCAAGAAGAAATGAAGAAGAGTAAAGAGGAAATGAACAAGAGCCAAGAGGAAATGAAGAAGAACCAAGAAGAAATGAAGAATAATCAAGAAGAAATGAAAAATGACATCACTGTTGTAAAGAACTCAATAGAAAGCATCAAAAGTAGACTAGAAGAAGCAGAGGACCACATCAGTGAGCTAGAAGACAAGGTAGAAAAAAATAGCCAAGTACAGAGGATCTAAAAAAAAAAATTAAAAAGCAAGAGGAGAACCTAAGGGAACTTTGGGATAACATTAAAAAAAAAACATCCACATAATTAGGGTTCCAGAAAGAGTGGAAACTGAGCAAGGAATAGAAAACCTGTTTGAAGAAATGATAACAGAAAACTTTCCCAATACAGAAAAGAAAAATCCCACACAAATCCAAGAAGCTCACAGAATCCCAAGCAAAATGAACTCCAAAAAACCGATGCCAAGGCACATTCAAATTAAATTGGCAAACACCAACGACAAAGTAAGAATCTTAAAAGGAGACAGAGAGAAACAGAAAGTTACCTACAAAGGAACCCCCATCAGACTAGCAACTGATTTCTCAACAGAAACTCATCAGGCCAGAAGGGAATGGAATGAAATATACAAAGTCATGCAAAGAAAGGGTCTGAATCCAACAATACTGTACGCAGCAAGGCTTTCACTCAAAATTGATGGTGAAATCAGGAGCTTCACAGATAAAAAAGGACTAAGGGAATATATTACCACCAAACCAGCAATGCAAGAAATGTTAAAGGGTCTGCTGTAAAAAAAAGAAATAGGAAGTGAAGAAGGAACTCGGGGGTAAAGACTAAAAATGGCGACAGATAAAAACCTATCAATAATAACTTTAAATGTAAATGGATTAAATGCTCCAAACAAAAGACATAGGGCAACTGATTGGATAAGAAAAAATAATCCATATATCAGCTGTCTACAAGAAACCCACCTCAGGAAAAGAGATGCACACAGATTGAGGGTGAAGGGATGGAAGATGGTATTTTAGGCAAATGGAAATTAAAAAAAAAAAAAGCTGGGGTTGCAATACTTATATCTGACAAATTAGATCTCAAAGTGAAGGACATAACAAGAGATAAAGAAGGACACTTCATAATACTAAAGGGAACAATCCAACAAGAAGAAATAATTCTGGTAAACATATATGCACCCAATATATGAGCACCAAAATACATTAAAAAAAACTCCTGGAGGATATTAAGGGAGAGATTGTCAGCAATACAATCATAGTAGGAGATTTTAATACCCACCCCCTGTCACCACTAGACAAATCCTCTAAACAAAAAATCAGCAAAGAAACATCAATCCTAAATGACTCACTAGACCAGATGGAATTAATTGACAACTTCAGAACATTTCACCCCAAAGCCACAGAATATACATTCTTCTCCAGTGCACGTGGGTCATTTTCAAAGACAGACCATATGTTAGGTCATAGGAAAAGACTCTTCACCCTAATTCAAGAAGATAGAAATCCTATCAAGCATTTTCTCAGATCACAGTGGCCAAAAACTGGAAATCAACTACAATAAAAAAAAATACAAAAAAATCAAACAAATGGAGACTAAACAGCATGCTATTAAACAACGACTAGGTAACCCAAGAGATCAAGAAAGAAATAAAAAACATCATGGCAACAAATAACAATGACAACACAAAATTTATGGGACACAGTGAAAGCAGTCTTGAGAGGGAAGTTCATAGCCCTACAAGCCTACTGCAAAAAACAGGAAACAATGGTAATAAATTAAATAACCCTACAACTCAAAGAGCTAGAATGAGAGCAACAAGAAAAGCCCAATGTATGCAGAAGAAAGGAAAGAGTAAAGATCAGAGTGGAGATAAACAATATGGAGACCAAAGAAACAATTCAAAAGATCAACAAAACCAAGAGCTAGTTCTTTGAAAGGATAAACAAGATTGATGCACCTCTAGCCAGGCTGACCAAGAAGCAAAGAGAGAAGACCCAAATAAACAAAATCAGAAATGAAAGAGGAGAAATAACAACAGACCCTGCCGAAATAAAAAGGATTGTTAAAAAATACTATGAACAACTCTATTCTAACAAATTGGACAACCTGCAAGAAATGGACATATTCCTAGAGAAATATAACCTGTCAAAACTCAAACAGGAGGAATCTAAACAGCTCAATAGTTCAATAACTATTGAAGAAATTGAAGCAGTCATCAAAAAGCTTCCAGCAAACAAAAGCCCGGGACAGATGACTGCACAGGGGAATTTTACGAAACATTCAAGGAAGAATGAAAATCTATCCTCCTCAAACTATTCAAAAATATTCTAGAAGAAGGAACACTTCCAAACACCTTCTATTAAGCCAGCATCACCCTAATACCAAAACCAGATAAAGACAAAATAAGGAAATAGAATTATAGGCCAATATCTCTCATAAACATAGGTGCCAAAATCCTCAACAAAATTCTAGCAAATCAGATCCAACAGTACATCAGAAAGATCATACACTATGACCAAGTAGGATTCATCCCAGGAATGCAAGGATGGTACAATATCTGCAAATCAATAAACGTGATACATCACATAAACAAATTGAGACATAAAAATCGCATAGTCATATCAATTGATGCAGAAAAAGCATTTGACAAAATCCAACACCCTTTCTTGATAAAAACTCTCAGCAAGGTGGGAATAGGAGGATTATAACTCAACATCATAAAAACCATATATGATAAACCCACAGCTAACATCATACTCAATGGGAAAAAACTAAAACCATTTCCCCTAAGAACAGGAACAAGACAGGGATGGCCACACTCACCACTCCTGTTTGACATAGTACTAGAAGTATTAGCCTTTGCAATTAGACAACAAGAAGAAATAAAAGGCATCCAAATTGGAAAAGAAGAAATAAAGCTGTCCTTATTTGCAGATGACATGATACTGTACATAAAAAACCCAAAGGACTCCATCCCACAACTAATTGACTTAATAAATGAATTCAGCAATATAGCAGGATACAAAATTAATACCAAGAATTCTGTGGCATTTCTATACACCAATAGCGAAATTACAGAAAGAGAGACTAAAAAAGCAATTCCATTTACCATCGCACCAAAAAAATAAATAAAGGAACAAACCTAACTAAGGAGGTAAAAGACCTATATGCAGAAAACTACAGGACCCTGAAAAAAAGAGATAGGGGAAGACTTAAACAGATAGAAGAGCATAACATGCTCATGGATTGGGAGAATCAACATCATTAAAATGTCCATACTATCCAAAGCAATCTATAAATTCAATGCACTACCTATTAAAATACCAACAACATATTTCACAGTCCTAGAAAGAACTCTTCAAAGATTCATTTGGAACAAAAAAAGACCTCGAATAGCCACAGCAATCCTGAGAAAGAAGAATAAAGTATGTGGGATCTCAATATCAGATTTCAAGCTATATTACAAAGCAACTGTTCTCAAAACAGCCTGGTACTGGCACAAGAACAGACATATAGACCAGTAGAATAGAGTTGAGAATCCAGATATCCACCCAAACCACTATACAGTGGTACCTCAAGATACGAGTTTAATTCATTCCGTAACCTTGAGGTGTGAGAAACTATGAGATGCTCGAGTTGCTGTAAACTGGTGGGTCGTGTGCCAATCAGCGTGATTACTCCTATCTCAAATGTTGCTCGTATTCCAAAGCAAAAATTGCTCACTCGACCGCTCATATCTCAAAAATCTCGTATGTTAGGGCACACATATCTTCAGGTACCACTGTACTCACTTAATGTTTGACAAAGGAGGCATGAACATACAATGGAGCCAAGACAGTCTCTTTAATAAATGGTGTTGGGAAAATTGGACAGATACATGCAACAAAATGAAACTGGATCACTAACTTACACCAAATACAAAAATAAACTCAAAATAGATATAGGACTACACATTAAACTGGAAACCATAAAAATACTAGAGGAATCCACAGGCAGCTCAATCTCAGACATATGCCAAAAGAACTTCTTCACTGATACTGCTCCAAGGGCATTGGAAGCTAAAGAGAAAATAAACAAATGAGACCACATCAAAATTAAAAGCTTTTGCACAGCAAAGGAAACCATCAACAAAACAACAAGAAAGCCCACTGTATGGGAGAACATATTTGCAAATGTTATCACTGATAAAGGTTTAATCTCCAACATCTGCAGCCAACTTATACAACTTAATAAAAGGAAGATAAATGATCAAATAAAAAAAATGGACAACGGACCTAAATAGAACCTTTTCGAAAGATGACAGAAGGAAGGCCAAGAGATACATGAAAACATGTTCAAAGTCACTAATTATCTGAGAGATTCAAATCAAAACGACAATGTGATATCATCTCACACCTGTCAGAATGGCAATCATCAACAAATCAACAAACGACAAGTATTGGCGAGGATGCAGAGAAAAAGGAACCCTTGTGCACTGTTGGTGGGAATGCAGACTGGTGCAGCCACTGTGGAGAACAGTATGGAGGTTTCTTAAAAAACTAAAAATAGATCTCCCATTTGACCCAGCAATCCCACTCTTAGGAATATATCCTAAAAAAAGTAGAAACACCAATCAGAAAGGATTTATGCACCCCTATATTCATAGCAGCACAATTTACAATAGCTACAATTTGGAAACAGCCTAAGTGCCCGTCAGCAGATGAGTGAATCAGAAAACCATGGTACATCTACACAATGGAATTCTATGCTGCCATTAAAAAGAAGGAATTCTTACCATTTGCAGCAACCTGGATGGAACTGGAGAGACTTATGTTAAGTGAAATAAATCAGTCAATGAAGGAGAAACACCACATGATATCACTCATTTGTGGATAATAAAGAACATTATAAACTGATAAACAAAAGGATAGGTACAGAGGCAGTAAGGCATCAAACAGACTGTCAACTCACAGCAGGAAGATGAAGGAGAGGTGGGGTAGATAAGAGATCAACCAAAGGACTTGTATGCATGCATATAAGCATAACCAATGAACATAAGACACTGGGGGTTTAGGTATGCCTGGGAGGGTGGGTGGCAATGGGAAGGTATTTATATATGTAACACAATAAAAGAAAAAATTAAAATTAAAATTAAAAAAAAAAACAGTCCAACTGATTCCTGATTCCTAACCAATTTAACTGATGAAATCTTATGACTTTCAGGGAGGTAATCAAGCTCCCCCTTCCACTCATTTGGAGTGGGCCTGCCTGATTGGGGCCTCACATTATCAATTCTGTGGACAGGTCCAGAAGTGTCTGTCCACTTTCTCCAGATGTTGGCCAGGTCCTAGGCTGAGGTCTGAGAGCACTAGGAGTCCCCTGGTTCGATTTTGCTAAAATCATCAGGGAGCGCCTTCAGGAGGCCTATCCCATACTCCCAGGCCCCAAGCTCTGTCCCCTTACTGGAGGCCAAAAAAGTCAACTGTGGTTGGTTTCTCAGTCAGGGAACTAGCTTTTGCAGAAGACCAAAGAAAACCAAGGATGCTTCAAAGAAAAGGAGGGACACTGTTTAATATGCTGGCAGACTCAGGGAGCAGCCTTCCAAACCTGAGTGAAGGAACATGCATGGGGTCCTCCCTTATATCTCCCTGTGGTCCTTGTCCCATAAACATAGATTATGCTTCCCGTCCTTTTCTCAGGCCTTGCAAGAAGGACCGCAGGTGTTGGGGATCTCCAGGCCATATCTTATGGTCTGGCCTGGTGCTAGCACTAATAACTCTTTCTCTGGTACAGTGCTCTCTGTTCGCAGTAACAGGTTCTGCAGGACCAGTATCTGGGAAGGAAATAGGGACTTAATTACAGGTTATCAGGAATGTACACTGAGCTTGCTGGTTTGGGTTCAGATCACTAGCCCCAAATATCAGGGTTACATTGGAATTAGCCCTTTTTAGCCTTCTCACTGGCTGATCCCCTCTCTCTGTAAATGGCATTAGGGTGGTCAGGGTGAATGGGGAAAGCCCTTTGCTTTAATTTGGATTGACAGTTTTATAAGGGAGAAAGGGGGATGTCAGCCTCGAGGTCTAGCAGTGAGTCCCAGCCTCATCAGGGAGCTGAGTTTGGCTCTGTGGTACTGGAAGGGGCAGTGGGGTCCTGGAGCTCTGGCCACATCCCTCTCTTTTACTTTCTCCCTCTCCATGCTCTGGGCCTCTCTGTGGCTCTCACAGGGTCCCAGTGTTTCCTCAGTTCTTACTTTCGCTTCTCTCTCTGTTCTCACTGACCAATAATTGTGTCTTTCTGATTACCAGTCTCTTATACCCTCTGGGCTTCCTGCATTTGCTTTCTGGTACCCACACCACTGGCCAGGTAACTGCTCCAGACACAAATTCATCCCTCCTCAGAGCAAGGTCTACCTGGGGTGAAGAGAGGGAGGGGAGGGGGGAGTGGTCATAAAATGAGGTAGAAGGAGAAAGAGAGTGGGGAAAAGAGAGCAGAGGACGAAAATAAAATGATTTTCATCTGTGGAGAGGAATATCCTTCCTGGCCCAGGTTTTATTACCAAGCACTGCTCCTCTACTTTCACCAGGGTTGGACAGAAAAGAGTCTTCAGGGAGAGGGGAAGAGAGGAAAATGCCCTCCATCTAAATGTGTCCTGAGTTTGAGTTGCTCAGTGACTCTAAATGAAATTATTTGCAAGAGGAGAGGTAGAAAGGGAACCACCCACCAAAGTGACACAGCAGGCCTGAAGAGGACCAGGCCCTGCCCAGCACTCTAGCAATTGGGAGCCTGGACTCTGGAGTATATTGGGTATGTATCAGTCTCATCTAAAACCAGAATTGTGTTCCCTTTTGAAATGGTTGGCTCTACAACTGTTTGAAACCCCCTGGTACTTGAAGACAAATGATCTAAGCCAGCCTGTGCTAATAGGCCCATTTCAGAGCCAAGCAATAGGTCTGGCTGATGTGGCTTTATTCTGGGGCCCTTCAATTACCACCCCTCAGGGCAATCCCTAAAGGCCTCTCTGAAAATATTGTTATTGAGAAGGCTAAAAAGGCTAATTCCAATGTAACCCTGATATTTGGGGGGCTAGCAATCTGAATCCATCCAGCAAGCTCAGTGTACATTGTTTATAACCTATAATTTAAGTCACTACCTCTTTCCCAGACACTGGACTTGCAGAACTTGTTATAGAGTCCATAAAACTGTGAATAGTGCACTTCCCTAGAGGGAGGGTTATTAACGCCGGAGCCAGGTCAGACCATTAGATATGGCCTGGAGACCCCCAAAACCTAGGAACCTTCTTGTAAAGCCTGCAAAAAGGATTGGAAGCATAATCTGTATTTGTGGAACAAAGACCCCAGAAAGATATAAAAGAGAAGCCCCCTGCATGTTACTTTACTCAGATTTGGAAAGCTATTCCCTAAGTCTACCGAGGTAAATAAACAGTGTCACTCCTTTTCTTTAAAGCGATGCTTGGTTTTTCTTTGGTCTTCTGCAACATTATCATTCGAACATGACTGTGAAGCTTCCAGAAAAAAGAGGACTGCCAGAAAACACACCCTTGGGCCTCATGATCCCTTATTGCCCAAGTGCAAGCCAAACCTTCTCAAGGCCCTATGGTGGGTTAACCATGTCCCTGTCCCTGAGGAAATGCTGCAGGGAACATTCCCTAATGTGGGAGCAGAACCCCCTCAGAGGGGAAGAAAAAGGAGAGCTTACCTAACTGGCTCTATATAACCATCACAGTGTGGTTTCCACTGACAGCCCTCCTCAGATATCATGTGAATTCAGCCAAAGGCATCTGCTGACAAGAAAATATTTTTCATTTTTACCTCAGACTCTCATAGCTAAGATGGTTTTGCCCAGCATGGAGAGGAATTGTGATGCTTTTCTCTGGGCTACGACAGCTGGGAGTGTCACAGCTCTGAACATGGGAGCATTTGGGGAGCCCCAGAGGCAGGAGGAAAGCCTACCCACCGAGATGGGGTGCTCCCAGCTGCTGCAGCTGACGTGCTTGGCTAAAGAAGGATTATGCACCTGTTTAATCTGGGAAGAAGGACTGCAAGTTCTGGCTGTTTTGCTCTAACACACCCCTTTAAATATTCCAGGAATTCAAATGCAAGAGGAAAAATAAACCACTTTGAACTTCCAGGCAAGGGGTGATGTGACAGGAGTAGGGTCCAGGCACAGCTAGACAGTCTGTGTAGCACTGGTTCCTCCCCTGGCCATATGGGGCTTGAGAAGGGCCTCCCCAGCCCTTTAATTGGGTGTGTCTAGGCAATAGTTGGTCCTTGAATTTGCAGGAAGTGCAGGGAGAGAAGAGTGGTGTCTCAGGTTGCAGCTGCACCACATGGGAGGGAGGATGAAAGAGCCATCCACCTGAGTGAATCTGGTAGATTGATTTCCTTAGAGCTCAAGTCAACCCAAGTCTCCAGTAAAACAAATTCATCATACATTGTACTCACAGGGCACTCACTGCTCTGAGTGCTGTAGGTGTATTAACTCATTTAATCCTCACAATAAACCTGTAGCAGGGTACCATTACTGCCCATATTATAAATAAGAAAACCAAGGCACAGAGACATAAAGTAGCTTTCCCAAGGTACTTAGGAAAGAAGCATCAGGGTTAGGATTTGAATCCACAGTCTTGCTCCAGAGTTCCTGCTCTTAACCAGGATGTGCCACTGTCTCTTTAACTGCATTTTAAAACCAACTATTCTGCCCAAGAGGAGTTTGGCAAACCGAAGCCTGCCCATGCTAGCACTCATCATCTGGAAAGTTCCCCAGAGTCTATGACTGGCTTTCTCTCTGGGATGGAGCCATCCTGCACACTTGCATACCATCCCAGCCCAGGTCCTGACAAAATCATCCCAGAGTCTGTTTCCTGTGCTTTTCCCCATCTCTGGAAACAGAAGAGTTTTACAAAGCTTGGATGCCATTAAAAAGCTAACAAAGGAACAGTAACAACAGCCTTCTACTGGCCACTCCCAGGGTATATTGTAATTCATGAGTAACTGAGGTCTTCAGTCCCTGCAACTCCAGAGCCAGGGTAATTGCTCCTCTTACCTTCCTGGGAATCAGACACCACCCCCACACTTCCACAAAGCTATCTTCCTTTCCCTGAGGCTAGAGCTAGTTTCTCCTCAGAACATTCTCTCATCAGAAAAGGCCTCCTGGATCCAAACTCACCTTCATCATCTGCTGAAAATGTCCTTATTACTGAAATCCCAGGAATATGTCTCTCTTTGTTTCCAAATGACTCATCCAGCCTCCTCATTGTTCCCTAGATTTATCTTTCCAAAACACAAATCAGATTGTCTCTCCCCTGATTAAAACAGTTTTAAATCTGATGGGGCCATCTGTCCACAAGAGACCATGATAATGTCTTATGAGGCCCTCTGCAGTCCAGTCCAGACCACAGGCCTCTGTCTATTTCATCGAGCCAGAGCCAGAGGCCATCACTGTTTCCAGGCATTGGTTACGTCACTTTCCCTGCTCATGACTTCTCACTGGGTATACATCTTGTACTCATTTCTGAAAGCCATATTCAAACATCTCCTTCCAGGACTGCACTCAACCATCTTTCTCCAGGGGCAAAAAAAAAAAAAGGAAAGGAAGGCACCAAAACCTTTGCACATACTTCGGTTACTTCTATTATGTCCCCTGTATCATGTTATCCTCACTATATGATATGTCTCCCCACAATAATGCACTGCTTAAGAGAAGGTGGCTGGTACCAATAATGCTTATTTCTAGTATCAGGTACCAATAATGCTGTTAAAATTCAAGTATGTGGGATAGAGAATACATTGAGCCAATAATATCCATTACAAATGCATTTCTTGAGTTAGTTCTTACAGAGAAAGCATTCTGAGGGATTGACTACTACATGTGGGAGTTTTTGTGACATGCAGGAGACACTGAGATAGTCTTGCCCAAGGAGGCCAGAGACTTGGGCAAGGGGACTGGGGACCCTGAGGGACCTGCAGGAATCTGGCAAGTTTTAGAGCTTTGCAGATGAGTGGAGACCAAATGTTCTTAGCTCATGGTTTCACCCAAGCCAGCCTTGCCCAAAGGAACTCATTCTACCACCCCACTCATGTACCTTAGACTCTGCCTCTCCCACTGAGGCTTAATCCTAGCCACCAGCATCCCTCTCCCAACTGTCAATGAAGGCAGCCCCTGTGCACCCCCTCTTAGTCCATTACAGGTAACTCCAGTCACCCCCATTTCCATCTTCATCCATGGGCAGCATCTGCTCCTCCCTGCTGTCATGAAACCAGGTCCCTGTTATCTGGAGGTAATTGCAGCTGCCTAGCTGGAAACATTGAGTGCTATAGAAGATAGTACTTTGGAGTCAAATAAAATTTAAGATTAAATCATGACTCAGATAATCTAAATTTCCTCATCTACAAAGAAGTGATAATGAACCATTTCTGAGTATAGGTGTGAGAAGTGGAGATAACACATGTAGAATATCAACTAGCAAACAGTCGGTGCTCAATACATGGCAGCTCTGGGTCCAGTAGCCCCATTGCTCTTCTCTTCATGTTGGTGAACAGCAGTTAACCATCATGTTAGGTTTATAGGCTCCTCTGTTTTAGCTCATGTGGGGTAAATCTAAGTACCTGTAAGCCACAGCATCCAAGGTCTGAACATGCAAGATGCTAAGCAGTCTTGAGCAGGGCAGAGTACAAGACCATTTTTATAAGAAAAAATAAATAAAGTTATACATATAATTGAATATGTCTAGAAAACATTTAGAAGGATAATTTTCAAAGTGCTAACCGTCATTAGTCTACGATTATGTTTTTCTTTGTGTTATGTATTTATCTACCTTTTACATCACAATGAGTGTACATTGAGGAACAATAAGAAAAAAAATCAAACAACATGTGTTAGAAATCTGCATGTAAAGTGAGCCTTAAATTCAAAGTATCATCAGGGATTTGCATGTCAAAAAAACATGGTTTACATCTACAGATGGCCATGGCCTCCATATGGAAGAAATTAGGGTAGTTGAGCATGTTCCCACCCTAAGGAGGTATTTGTGGAGAGAAGGCAAACACCACTCCCAAAATAGAGGCTTCCCAATAGTTACTACATGATAGATTAGTTTGTAAATTTGACAACATTATCACTTAAAGGAAATTATCCATTACATTTGTCATATTTTGGATTTTTATTTTCAAAATTAAGGTACATTTTTAATCCATTTCATGAGTTCTATGTTTAAAAAAACACTCCAGAAACATTTTGTGAGACAAAGCCACTTCTGCAGTTCAAACTCTCATTTCCCTGAATCTTTCTACTTTATAAATTTGCACACTAGTTGATTTTCCTGAAGCAAGAAAGGCCTACATATCCTAACAGAAACTGGTTCTAGCAGGAAAAATGCCACCACATTTATTTTAGGATAAAATTCTGACACTATATCTCCTTCCTTGGCATTGCCATACTGAAATGCACTATAGGAAGGGAGGTGATGACATTTCTGTGTCTATGAAAAGCATATGAAACAATTTTACGGTGCAGTTTCTCATCAGGCCTGCTTAGGGTTAGGACAAATATACTAAATTAACTCTTTACAACATTTTCCATTTTACAAGCCTATCAAAGTTATTGTAAAGATGCCTTTGCCTCTTTTTTTTGTAGTTCCTTATCCCTTCATGAAGAAGAGATTACACAAACATCCAGCCTGAATAATGTTAACACAAAAATCAGCCATGTTGAGGTATGAATTATTTAAAATAAGAGTTTTAAATAATAAAAATATACTTACAAATGAAAATTTTACAGTATAAAGTAGTTTTAGGGTTGGTTAATTCAACTGTACTATTACTTCATCAATAATTATAATCCTTTCACTCTTTCTGCTCTGCTAACTGTGACATTTTGCTCTTCTCCTCATGGTCATAGGATGACTGTAACAATTTAGAATCCTCAATTCTCAAAGAGAAACATACAAAAGCCTATTCCTGAATCAATCACTGGTTAGAAGAATGATTTATTACCGAAAACCAGCCAGTCCCCACCCATGCACCAGGCCTCTATCTATACTAATTAAAGGGTAATATGCTAATTAGACTGGGAGACCTTCCAGGAAACCTTCCAGACATTCTTCTGGACAAAGCCATGATGGCGGGGCTGAGGTAGAGGCAGTTAGAGGCCAAGAGGGGAGGGCAGTTGTGGGTGATCAGGAACATTGAGGGTAAGCAGACCAGAAGGGAGGTCAGTGGGGGACAAGCAGATCATCAGTGAGCGTCAGTTGGAGGTGATCAGGATAGCGGGGATGGGAGGAATTTGGAGTGAGCAGGCCAACAGAGGGACAGTTTGGAGTGAGCAGGCTGGCAGGCAGAGTGGTTAGAGACAATCAGGCAGGCAAACAGGCAGGTAAGCAGTTAGGAGCCAGCAGTCCTAGATTGCGAGAGGGGTGTCTGACTGCTGGATTAGGCCAGATCCCTATAAACCATCAGTAAGACATCCTTCAAGGGATCCCAAATTGAAGAGGGTACAGGTTGGCCTGAGGAATACCCCTTCTCCATGCACAAATTTTGTGCAGCAGGCCACTAGTAAAATAAACAAAATAAAATGAGATATATCAAAAAACTCCACCATATATAACTTCAAAATGCAAGTGGATTCCATTACACAATTCTATGATTAGAAACCAAAAAATTTTTAGTCAGATAAAAGCATATCAGTATGTCAACAATAAAAACAAAATAGCTAGAAATGTTAGGGAAAATAAATAATCACACAACATCATAGTACAAATATGAGGCAGAATAAAAAGTGGCATGACATTGAGCAAATGATTATAATTGTAAAAAGAATCAATTTGACTATGAGATTTCCCTCCAGTGGTCTAGTGTAGTGTATTAGGAGTACATTTATTTCCTTTGCAATAGATCTAGTCATTCTTTATGAGTTCAATATATGGTATTTATATAATTGTAATTTTGCAATGCTGGCTTTTGGTTTGCAGTTTTTATAACCAGCCTATAGATAAAGTGATGAAGATTAATTATGCTGACAGTACCAAATGTTAACAAATATGGAAGATGTGTAAAAGTAATATTATAGCTGACAGAAATTGAGATTGTCAAAGAAAAAAAGTAGACTAAAAATAACCAGAACTCCTTGGAGAAATGGTTAATCCTGGTCATGGGCAGAAAATGTGTCTGGAACATCTATTCATACTAGAAAATGAGGAAGGTAATGAAGACCCTTGGAACTGGTCAAAAAAAATTCATGAGCAAATTTTCAGAGGCTTTCATTGGCCAAAGATAGGACAATTTGAACATCATAAGAATTTAAATGCAAGGATTTTAAACACATCAAATATGGGTTCAATGTGATCCCAAAAGAAAAAGAAACTCAATGGTAACCATTAGAGGATGCCACTAAATCAACTCATTATTTTTAAAACTAGTAATTAAACAAGTTTTATTATTATTAAAAGAGACAAGAAATCACTTCTGCTTTTTCTTGTATCTTAGGATAGCCAAGTAGTCAAATTGGGAAATTTCATTTTTTATCAAATTTATTGGCTTGACTTAGTTAATAAAAATTATATAGGTTTCAGGTGTGCAAGTCTATGATACAACATCTGTATATTGCATTGTGTGCCCACAACCCAAAGTCAATCTTCAGTCACCATGTATTTGAACCCTTTTACTAACCCTCCGTCCCCCTTCCCTCTGGTAACCACCATATCATTGTGTGTGTCCGTGAGTTTGTGTTTATTTTTCTTGTGTGTTCATTTGTTGCTTTCAGTTTTTTATCTTACATATGAGTGAAACCATATGGTTCTTAACTTTTTCTGACTAACTTATTTGACTTAGCATGATATTCTCAAGCTTCATCCATGTTGCAAATGGCAGTATTTCATCTTTTCTTATGGTTGAGTAGTATTCATGTAGTATATACACTGAGTGGCCAGATTATTATGATCTCTGAACTCATAATAATCTGGCCACTTAGTGTATGTAAGTGTGTGTGTGTGTGTGTGTGTGTGTGTGTGTGTGTGTGTATTAGAGGCCCAGTGCATGAATTCGTGAATGGGTGGGGTCCAGCCAGCCTGGCCAGGTGGAGTTGGCCATCTAGGTTGTTGGCCAAACTCCTGGTCAAAGGGACAATTTGCATATTAGCCTTTTATTATATAGGATATACACTTAGTAGCCAGATTATTATGCATTCAGAGATCATAATAAGCTGCCCACCCAATGTACATACCACCTTTTCTTTGTTCAATTACTAGTATCTAGCAAAGGACACTTCAGTTGTTTCTTTTTACAGAAGTATTCCAACTATCAAGAGAATAAGGATTGAGAGATCATCACTACCCCTAATGAATTAATGGATCTAGGTCAGGAGTGGGGAACCATTTTTCTGCCAAGAGCCATTTGGATATTTATAACATCACTAGTGACCTGGTGCATGAAATTTGTGCACATTAAAAGGGAATTAATTGGAGGAAATATTTTAATATTGCTATTTGCCCTTTCTCTATAATGAAAGTATCAGAGATGCAAGAAAATTAGTAAATGTTCAACCTGTCAGTCTGTGGTGCACCATGGGAACCAGAGTCAAGTACCTGCCCATCCACGTGCATCTCAAAATCACACAAGACCCAGACCCAGCCAGCCCCACCCCTGTCAATCCCTGCTGAGTAAGGGCCATGGCCTTAGATTACCTGGCCTGGTGCATGAGGTCTCTTGGCCTGGGCCAGGGCAGGGGATATACCTTAAGGTCCCCATCAAGCCCCGCAGGTGGGGAGTGCAGCCTCAGGTCCCCAGCCTGGTGCCAGAGGGGGTGTGTGGCAACAGGTCCTCTGGCCCAGTGCCAGGGCAGGGTAGCATGGCTTGAGGTCCTTCATCAAGCCCCTCCAGGTGAGGGACACAGCCTGAGGTCCCCTGTAAAGCCCCGCTGGGCAGATGGCATGACCTTAGATTCCACGGCCTGGCACTAGGGATGGGGGTGTGGCCTGAGGTCCCCTGTCAAACCCTACCAGGCAGGGAATGCAGCCTCAGTCCCCTGCCCTGGCCCAGCACCATGCAGCCTCAGGTCCCTACTGATTGCTTGTTATGTCTTCTTACAGGAACTCGGCCTCCAGTGTGGGCACAGCCATCTTATGTTATAAGACCCCTGCCTCTGCTGTGGGCGCAGTCATCTTGTGTTATGCAACCCCTTCCTTCACTGTGGGCATAGTCATCTTGTTAATTTGCATATTTCCTCTTCATTAGATAGGATTCCCAGGCCATAAAAAATTATCAACTTAAAAATTAGCCTGCTATATTTGGTCAAATATTTAGTTAATTCATCCCTAATGCCGTGGTAAGACCAGACGAAATGTTTTTGTGGGTCTTATATGGCCCACAGACCAAACATTCCCCACCCCTGATCTAGGCAATGGTCATCAATCCCTGCTGGAATTATTTTAAAATGATTCACAATTATTTTTAAATGATCACACAACCAGATGTGATGTAGTACCTGGTAGAAGTTAACAAAATTATGTATGAAATATTCTCACCAGAAAATCAAATCTCAATATGAGCAAGTCTTAGATCTAATTACCAATTTCTAGAAAAACATGTTAAATGACACCAAGAAGATACCATCATCAAAATCCAGACAGTGGAAACTCTACAAGTCAAACAACCCAGTTTATTCCACAACTTACATTGCAGTGGTAAGAAAAAGAGAGGTGGGGAACCTATAAATTAAAAGAGGGTAAAGAGATATGTCAACCAATTGCAATGTAAGGAACTTACTTGAATCCTCATTTGAACAAACTCAGAAAAAATATAAGACAGCAAAATTTCAACATTAACTGGTTTTTAAGGAATCATTGTTCATTGTTTTAGGCATGGTAATGGCATTACAGTAATGTTGTGTGTGTTCTTAAGCCCTTATTTTTAAGAACTACATATTAAAATATTTACAGATAAAATTATGCAATGTCTAAGATTTGTTTCAAAATAATGAGGAGTGAGTGAGTGGGGATATGGATGAAACTGAATTGACTCTGGGTTCATAAGAGAAGCTTGGTGCTAAGTACATAGGGGCTTAATCTATTCTTCTCACTACTTTTGTATACGTTTAAAATTTTTCATATTAGAAAAGTTTTAAAATATAAAGGTTTAAGTATGTTATTTAAAGCTAAAAAATTAACTTCTAGAAAATCAAAAAATCAGGAGACAGAATCAGCGGATTGGCGAGAGTTAGTGAAAGTACACTCAATCCTTCATCCATCCTTGTTAAGAAGCTTCAAATACTATTGTATTTATTAGGAGTAGGGGGTAAAAAAGAAGAAAGATGATCTCTTCTTATTTAATACAGTTTTGTATTAAATGATGCTTTTATTTTTCTTTGATAGTATTACAGATGTACCCTTTTTCCCCCACCTCAGCCCAGATCCTAACCCCCTCATTAGGCCTTCATCACATGATTGTCTGTGTTCAGGGGCTATGAATATAAGAATATAAGTTATTTGGTTTTTTTCTTCTTGCTACCCCCACTCTGAGATATGTTAGTCTGAATGATGATTTTAACTTGCACACATATTACTTTTTTTATTATGGTAAAATACACATAGCAAAATTTATAATTTTAAATGTATAGTTCATTAGGTGTACATTCACAGTATTGCCCAACAACCTCTACTACTATTTTCAGAACTTTTTCATCATCCCAAACAGAAATCCATTAAACAATAACTCCCCATTATCTCTTTTCTGCAGTCTTTGTTAATCACTCTGATAGGGATGAAATTGCTGGATCATCTGGTAATTCTAGTTTAACTTTTAGAGGAACTTCCAAACTGTTTTCCACAACATTTTACATTTTCATTAGCATTGTACAGGGATTTTTATTTCCCAGATCCTTCCCAACATTTGCTATTTTGTTTTTAATAATAGTCATTCTAATGGATGCATAATGCTCTCAAATTGTGATTTTGTTTTGCATTTCCTTAATGAGTAGTGATGGGAGCATCTTTTCACCTGCCTATTGCCCATTTGCATAACTCAGTTGGATAAAAAATTACTGAGTCTTTTTTCAAGCCCATTTTTTAAATTTAATTGTTTGGTTTTGTTGTTGAATTGGAGAAGTTCTGTATATATACTAGATATTAGTCCCTTATTAGGTATATAATTTTTAAAGACTTTTTCATCGCTTGGGTTTCCTTTTCACTATGTTGATTGTGTCTTTTGATACACAAAAGTTTTCATTTTGGGGCAATCTAGTTTATCTATGTTTTCTGTTGTTGCCTGTGCTTTGGTGTCACATCTAAGAAATTATTGGCAAAGCCATTGTCATGGTGCTTTCCCTCTATGTTTTCTTGTAAGAATTTTATAGTTTTACATCTTAAGTTTAGGACTTTAATTTATTTTGAATTATTTTTATATATGGTTTAAAGTAAAAGCACATGTAATATTTTTAGGTTTAAAAATAAACATTTGTGGAAATAAGAAAAAATTATTTTTAAATGTTGTAAATAATTCAACAGAATGATGGTTGCCTTTTTAAAATCTCCAAAACCTATAGCTTTGAAAATCACATTGTTCTACCATTTCTCCTGAAGTTTTTCAATGACCGTTAGTTGAATTACATTGGAAAGTCCAAAAAAACCATTGACTTTAAGGTCAACAATGATTCTTTTCCACAGTGTTATAGGAAAATCTCAAACCTTGACAAAAGCAGATAGTTTTCAGCCTATTTACTGCCAGAAAAGTTCAGCTTCTCATTTGGGTTCATGAGGAAGGACAAGAATAGTAGGTGATTAATGAAGTCTGTTCAGTGTGTCACTGGATGATTTGTTGACTATAAAATTTCTAGGATTGAGCACATCCCATTAACTGTTGTGCTAGTTGGTGAATAGCTAACCTATGTACCAGGACACACCCAGGAAAGACAGGAGTAAGATCAGCATCTGCTAGGCCTTCCCTGGCAATTCTCCCAGCTCAGGGAATGAGTGTCTGTAGTATGTCCAAATTTTCAATTCTCTCCTCTCCTTTGCAGTCTCTGAACCTGGAAATTTAGAGTTATCTGGCATTGGGAAGATACTAGAGTCCCCATACTTACCGCTATACTTACAAGGCTTTTTCTGTAAAAATGTCAAATCTTCATAGATCTGCCTATGAAATACAACAACTACTTTTCTATAAGCACCAGATTGATTATATATTACTATGTCATTTAACTTTAATAATAAACTGGAAAAGTAGATGTTTTAGTCCTATTTTACAGATGAGCATACTTGAGGCATATATAAGAATTCTTTTTTTAAAAAAATATATTTTATTAATTTTTTACAGAGAGTAAGCGAGAGGGATAGAGAGTTAGAAACATCAATGAGAGAGAGACATCAATCAGCTGTTTCTTGCACCCCCCTTCCTGGGGATGTGCCTGAAACCAAGGTACATGCCCTTGACTGGAACTGAACTGGGACCTTTCAGTCCGCAGACCGATGCTCTATCCACTGAGCCAAAATGATTTCGGCGCAAATTCTTAATCAGCATATATAAGAATTCAAACCCAAGTCCCTCTTTAAGAATAAACTGGAAAGGTAGATGTTTTAGTCCTATTTTATAAATGAGAATACTTGAGGCATATATACGAATTCTTAATTAGCATATATAAAAATTCAAACCCAAGTCCCTCTTCCCTGAAGACTTTTCTCTGAACAATCAGTCTGTGATTTCTAGCTTGCATTTCACTGCTTTCATTCTTCAACACTGTCATATTTTCTCATAGAATAGCAGTTCTAAAGGCCTCAGTCATTCCTTAGTTTAGCCTGGTAGGCCTCTTCCATAAGGTAACAATGAGGGGAAGCGATGCCCCAAGAAAAGATCTTCAATCTATTAACTTCCCTCTTTTTCCTTCTGCTGACTGACTTTTACTTTCACTTCTCAGACTGCCCTCAGTAGTGGGACATGGTAAAGAACAGAAATAACATGAAAAGATTCAGGAGACCCTTTTCCCAAGTCCTCTCCACGGCAATTGTGGGAGCCCCTTTCCACGTCCCATATGGTTCAGGGTTCCCGTTCAGGGTTCAGGTTCTGGAAGAGGCCACACACAAATGAAAAGAGAGACTAGAAAAGTATTAATTTGGCGATATTGGAGGGCCAGGCGGGAGCCTTTCTCTAGTGGAAAGACTACCTCTTACTCTGGCCTTTTTCTCCCTTTTATTAAGACTTTGGGACACACCCATAGCCTTTAGACAGGAAATTACAAGAACAGAAATTAACATAAAACAAAGAGGTAGTAGAGGCTGCTTCACCTAACAATGTTTCAACTAAACAGTGAGTGATTAGCTCTGACCTTTCAGAGCAATTAAGGTTGACCAGCCTTCTGGTCTCCTGTTCACATCTTTCTATTAGTGAGACAATGCTTGGTTTCTGGCAGAAATTACTTAGCAAGACTTTAAAAAAAAATTCAGAAGATGCAGTAATTGCTTTTGAGAAGACTGATCAGTGGGATCTTGCTTGCTCAAAGGAAACTACTACAAGAAAAAAAGGATTTCCATTCAACTCTCTGACAAAAATTTTAACAAGAAACCTAAAAAAAGGAAGAATCACTGAAACCTCCTAAATTCTTAAAAGCAAATATAATTATGAAATAAATATACATTTTATTTGTGATAGCCTGAAAGAATGACTCAGGGACGTCAAACTAATGATACAAAAAAGTAGTATTTTCTTGGCTGTGTATATTCTTAGATTAAAGCCAACTCCTTGTACAACAATATGCCAACTATTTTAGGGCACAAAGGAAGGCAGCAATAAATAAAAGTGGAATGACCAAGAGTTTTAGCTTTTGTTTGTTGTTGAGCTGGGTGACTTTGGGTAAGCTACTTAAGATCACTGGACAAAGGGTGGCAAAATGGTGGTGGAGTAAGTGAAAGCTACACTAACACTCTCCCAGAACTAAACTGGAATTACAACTAAAATACAGAAATATATATATATATATAGATATATATATATATATATCCTGAATAATCAACCAAAGACTAAGACTAGCTGGAGAGAACCCTGATAACCAAGGATGAAAAGTGGAGATTGCTAGGAAGTATGGAGGCACAAAATGGCTGACCAGGCTCCCACAGACAGCAGGGGAGGCTCCAAAGAGATATTTCAGCTGTGGTGTGTTCCCTCTGAGAACAATGTGGTATAAAGCCCAAGATGGGACTCCCATCTCAGAGAACCAGAACTGAGAATGGTGCCCACATAACAGCTGGCTGTAAATAACAGCAGGGTTGCTATCTGCCAGGGAAAGAAGTTTTGAAATACAGGCATCTACATAAAAGGCCATCACACAACATTTTGTGTGTATCCTCTCACCTTAGGCTCCAGTAGAGGGAGGGCATAGTGGAATAGAGCTGTGTGAGGAAAACCTGGATTGGAAATTCTGGGATTAAAGCTCAGAACGCAGCTACCCCATTTTCCTATGCTGAGTCATTCCTCATACTGCAGAGGACATTTTTCTCAGACAGACACTTACCATCCAGACAGCTTTTGCCTGGAAGGAGGAAGCCAGTGCCACACTCTGTTGTAAGACCTCTACCCCATCTTGTGGAGTCTATGTCTTGCTGTAGTTAGTAGCCTGAATAAAAATCAGATTGCAGCAATCTGGGCTCTGGGCTAGGAAAAACAGACTTTGGTACACATCCTGGTTCTTTCCAAAGAAACCCAGCCTCAATAGAGGGAGCCACAAGCTATAAATTGCTTATAGCACCAAATAGGTTAGTCCAGGCCAGTCAAAAATAGCTCGGACATTGTCCTGCACTAGAGACTGGAAGTCATAGAAGATATACTTAATACATAAACACAAACACAAACAGGTACTAAAAATGGGAGATTAAAAAAAGTCTCAAATGAAAGAACAAGAGAATTTTTCAAAAGAAGAGCTAAATCAAATGGAGATAAGAAATTTATCAGATATATAGTTCATAATAATGATTATAAGTATGCTCAATAGCATGAGAAAAGATTTAGAAATTAGGAAAAGAGACCAGTAAGAAAAGAAGAATGACCTAACACTAATAAAGAATACATTGGAAGGAATACCCAGCAGATTAAGGAGAGACAGGTATTGGTCCAGTGAATTAGAAAACATGGCAGAAAAAAAATCACTCAATCAGAGAACCAAAGAGGAAAAACAATTAAAAAAACAGTAGGACAGCTTAAGGAAGCTGTGGAACAACATGAAATGTAAAAATATTCACATCATAGGAGTATCAGAGAGTAAGGGAGTGAACAAGGTATAGAGAACCTGTTTGAAGAAATAATGGTAGAAAACTTCCCTAACCTGGTGAAGGAAAAAGTCACACAAGTTCAGGAGGGCCAGAGAGTATCAAACAAGAAGAACCCAAACAAGCCCAAGCCCAGACACATCATAATTAAAATGCCCAAAAATTAAAAACAAAGAGAGAATCCTAAAGGCAACAAGAGAAAAGCAATTTGTTACCTATATAGAGTTCCAATAAGACTGTCAGCTCGTTTCTAATCAGAAACTCTACATTCCAAAAGGGATTGGCATAAAGTATTCAAGATAATGAAAAGCAAGGATCTGAAACCAAGACTATATCTAGCAAAGCTATCCTTGAAAATAGATAAAGAGCTTCCCAGAAAAAAAATGCTAAAGGAGTTTATCACCATCTAATCAACACTGTAAAAAATGCTAAAGGGACTGCTATAATAAGAAGAAATATATATAGAGAGAAACATGGGCATAAATAATTAAAATGGCAAGAAATAAGTATGTAGCAATAATAACCTTAAGTGTAAATGGATTAAATGCTGCAATCAAAAGATATAAGGTAGCTGAATGGATATGAAAACATAATTTAAACATATGCTGTCTACAAGAGACCTACATTAGAGCAAAAGTCTCACATAGGGTGAGAATGAAGGAACAGAAAAAAAATTTTCCATGCAAATGGAAATGAAAAAAAGATGGAATAGTATCACTCATATTTGACAAAATATTCTTCAAAATGATGGTCACCACAAGGGACAATAAACAACACTGCATAATATTAAGGGATCAATCCAACAAGAGGATATAATCCTGGTAAACATATATGCACCCAATATAGGAGCACCTAAATATATAAAAACACTTCTGGAGGACTTTAAGGGAGAGATTGATAGCAATACAGTCATACAGTCATAGTAAGGGACTTTAACACCCCACTGACTTCACTGGATAGATCTTCCAGAAAAAAACAAACAAACAAACAAAAGGAAACACTGACTCTAAATAACACACTGGATCAGATAGATTTAACTGATATTTACAGAACATTTCACCCCAAAGCTCCAGAATATACATTCTTCTCAAGTGCACATCAATCATTCTTAAAGACAGGCCAAATGTTAGGAGACAGACTAAATCTCAACAAGTTCAACAAGATATCAAGTATCTTCTTGGATCAAAATAGCATGAAATTAGATATCAACTACAACAAAAATATTTAAAAACAGTCAAACACACGGAGATTAAATAGCATGTTATTAAACATGGGATACCAATGAGATCAAGAAATAAATAAAAAACTTCATGAGGTAAACACACAGCCATCCAAAATCTCTGGAACACAGCAAAAGCAGTCCTGAGAGAGATGTTCATAGCTCTACAGGCCTACTCCAAAAAACAAGGCAATTAATAATAAATAATTTAACTCTACAAGTTATGAAAAAGAACAATAAGAAAAATCCAGAATAAGTAGAAGGGAGGAAACGCAGTAAGTAGAAGAAAGGAAATAAAAATCAGAGCAGAAATAAATGACATAAAGATTTAAAAAAATACAAAAGATCAATGTAACCAAGAGCTGGTTCTTTCAAAAGATAAACAAGATTGATGAACCTTTAGCCAGATTCATAAAAACAAAACAAAACAACAACAACAAAAAAAAACAAAGAGAGAGAACACAAGTAAATAAAATCAGACACAAAAGCAGAGAAGTAACAACTGCTACCACAAATATACAAAGGATTAAAAGAAAATACTATGAACAACTATATTTCAATAAGCTGGACATCCAGATGAAATTGACATATTCCTTCAAAAGTCCATTCCTAGAAAAGTACAATCTTCCAAAACTGAATCAGGAAGAATCAGAAAACCTGAATAGACCTATAATTACTAATGAAATTGAAGCAGTGATTCAAAAAATAAATGCCCAGAAAACCAAAGACCAGGCCTGGATGGCTTTACAGGAGAGTTTTATCAAATACCCAAAGAACTAAAAACTATCCACCTCAAACTATTCCTCTTTTTATGTGGCTAGTATTAGCCTAATTACAAAACTAGATAAAAACATGACAATGAAAGAGAATTACAGGCCAATATCCCTGTTGGACATAGATGCTAAAATTCACAACAAAATATTAGCAAATCAAATCTAGCAATATATTCAAAAGATGATACAACATGACAAAGTGTGGTTTATTCCAGGGATACAAGGCTGGTACAATATTTGCAAATTAATAAACATGATACATCATGTAAACAAATTGATCCTATCAATAGATAAAGAAAAAGCATTTGACAAAATGCAACACCCATTTTTGATAAAAACTCTCAGCAAAGTGGGAATAGAGGGATCATATCTCAACATAATAAAGGCTATATATGACAAACCTACAGCTAGTATTATACTCAATGGGCAAAAATTAAAACTATTTTCCCTAAGAACAGGAATAAGACAGGGGTGTCCACTTTTGCTACTCTTAGTCAAAATACTACTGAGGTCTTAACCACATCAATCATATAAGAAGAAAACATGAAAAGCATTCTAACTGGAAAGGAAGAAGTATAGCTGTAATTATTTGCAGATGAAATGATATTGTACGTAGAAAATCCTAAAGACTCCACCAAAACACTACTACATTTAATAAATGAATTCAGCAATGTAGCAGCATACAAAATTAACAACAAAAATAAGGCATTTTTATAGACCAATAATAAACTCTCAGGAAGAGAAACTAAAAAACAGTCACATTTAACATTGCAATAAAAAAATTTAGGATACTTAGAAATAAAATTAACCAAGTAGGTAAAAGACCTTTATACAGAAAACTATTGGATATTGAAAAAAGAGATAGAAGAAGATATCAACAAGTGGAAGAATATACCACAAGTAAACCTGCTTTTGTGTCTGATTTTATTTACATGTTCATGCATTGGTAGAATCTATATGATTAAAATGTTCATACTACCCAAAGCAATCTATAGATTCAATGCAATCCCTATTTAAACACCAATGGCATATTTCACAGATTTAACACAAATACTCCAAAAATTCATCTGGAATTTAAAAAAGACCCCAAAGAGCCACAGCAATTTTGAGAAAGAAAAAGGAAGTTAGAGGTACCACAATACCAGGATTCAAGTTTTAAGACAGAGAACAAAGAAACCAGAAATTTACCCAAATCATTATGCTCACCTAATATTTTACAAAGCAGGCAACTGCATACAATGGAGCAAAGCAGTCTCTTTAATACATAGTGTTGGGACTATTGGAGAGATATATGTAAAAAAAAATGAAATTAGGTCAGCAACTTACACCATACACAAGAATAAACTCAAAATAGGTAAAAGTCTTAAAGGTGAGTCGTGAAACCATAAAAATCCTAGAAGAGCCGAAACTGGTTTGGGTCAGTGGATAGAGCATTGGCCTGTGGACTGAAAGTTCCCAGGTTTGATTCCAGTCAAGGGCATGTGCCTTGGTTGCAAGCACATCCCCAGTGGGAAGTGTGCAGGAGGCGGCTGATCAATGTCTCTCTCTCATCCATGTTTCTAACTTTCTATCCCTCTCCCTTCCTCTCTGTAAAAAATCAATAAAATATTTTTTAAAAATCCTAGAAGAAACTATAGGCAGCAAAATCTCAGACATCTCTCATAGCAATATGTTTGCAAATACATCTCCTAGGGCAAGAGAATAAACAACTGGGACTACATCAAAATAAAAAAAGCTTCTATACAGCAAAAGAAACCAACAACAAAATGAAAAGGGAACCCACTGTATGGGGGGATATATTTGCCAATAATACATCTGCTATATGGTTAATGTCTAAAATATATAGGAATCATACAACTTAATAAAAGGAAGACAGACAATCCAATTAAAAAGTGGGCAAAAGACCTAAATAGATACTTCTCCAAAGTGGACATACAGATAGTCAAGAGACATATGAAAAAATACTCAAAGTCACTAATCACCAGAGAGATACAAATTAAAATGATACTGACACTTGTCAGAATGGCAACCATCAACAAATGACAAGTGCTGGTGAGAATGTGGAGAAAAGAGAACCCTAGTAGACTGTTGGTGGGAATGCAGCCTCAGTGGAAACAGTTTGAAGTTTCCTAAAATAATTAAGTATGTAACTGCAATTTGATCCAGTGATCCTACTTCTAGGAATATATCCTAAGAAACCTGAAAAACCAATCAGAAAGGATGTATGCATCCCCATGTTCATAGCAGCATAATTTATAATAGCTGAGATCTGGAAACAGTCCAAGTGCCCATCATTAGATAAATGAATTTAAAAAAACTGTGATACATTTGCACTGTGGAATTCTATGCAACAGTGAAAAAGAAGGATCTCTTATCCTTTGAGAACAGCATGGAGCGACCTAGAGAATATTATGAAAGGTGAGATAAGCCATTCAGAGAAAGATTATCACATGATCTCACTCATATATGAATTAAAATAAACTAAATGAACAAAATAGATCTGGAGACAGAATCATGGAACAGACTGTTGAATCTCTGAAGGAAGCCAAGGTTCGGTGGATGGAAGAAATCAACCAAAAGGACTTCTTATATGCTTATATACATAATTCATGGACATAACAATAGTGAAGTGAAGGTCTGGGGTGCATGGCATGAGCAGGCCAGAAAGGGTCATTGGGAGGGGAAAAGGGGACATATGTAATACTTTTAACAATAAAGTTTTTTTTAATTAAGCCTCCAAAACAATCACCGGACATTATTTTTAATTCATTAATTAATTCATTCATTGAGACAGCCAAGTATTTATTAAGCACCTTCTGTTCTAAAATTACTATGGTATTTTAATTTATAGAGATAACACAGAGAGGTCAATGCCATTGAAAGAAGAATTTATTACTTTCATTTCCCAAGAGAAAGGAACATAAGCCTCCAAGCAGAATCTGAGGGGTAGCATCAGGATGGTCAGAAAGAATATGACAGGGGCTTCTGTAGAAAAGGCAGAGTAGGGTAAAGAGCTTAGGATTAACTCAATTGAATAATTCCAGTGGGCTTTTGGAAAATGGAAATGGTTTCTAATGGCCATGTACCTGGGTCTGAAATGATTTAGAGCAGAGAAAATATTGGCTTGGTGTTTGAGAGGAAATAGTCGGAGCTACAGACTTGGGGTTGTTTGGTTGGCATACGAAAGATGTGCTACTAACCAAGACATTTGCTAGCTCTAAGAATTGTGTAGTTCGGAGAAAGTCAGTCTCTTTTAGGGTTTGTAAGGCCCACAAATGCCAGACTATCAACAATGCAGAAAAATAAGAAAATACTATTAATAAGCATGAAATTATCAAGATAGCAGAATAGAAGTTTTCAGCACTGGTCCTCACAGAAACATCAATGTGAGCCTTGTGTTGGGGTGCACAGGGATGGGCCTAGAGACTTGTTTTAGGGAGTTATCCTGGAACCAATGTGCTGGAATGCCCATATTCTGTGAGGCCTACCTGTGCTAAAATGGACTTTGAGCCTGTTATAACAATACACACATCATTAAAGTTTCAGGAAAAGCAGAGAAAAAGAAAAGGACAGAGAATTTTTCTTAAAAATGACAGAAAACTCCCCAAACTCATGAAACCCAGAGAACTACAAATAGATTAAACATAAAGAGATAATCACCAACAGACATTATAATCAAACTAGAGACCTGGTGCATGAAATTCATGAACTAGAGAGATGTCCTTGAGCCCAGCCTGCATCCTCTCCAATCTGGAACCCCTTGAGGGATGTCTGACTGCCCATTTAGGCCCAATCCCACAGTCAGACATCCCTCTCATAATATGGGACTGCTGGCTTCTAATCACTCACCTGTCTGCCTGCCTGATCACCTCTAACCACTCCTCTGCCAGCCTGATTGACACCTACATGCTCCCCTGCTGGCCTGATTGCCCCTAATTGCCCTCTCTTTCTGGCCCAGTTGCCCTCAACTGCCCTCTCCTGCAGGCCTGGTTGCCCCCAACTTCCCTCTCCTGCAGGCCTGGTCCCCCCCAACTGTCCTCCTCTGCAGGCCTCATCCCCCCAACTGCCCTTCCCTGCAGACCCTGTCCCTCCCAACTGCCCTCCCCTGCTGGCCATCTTGTGGTGGCCATCTTGTGACCACATGGGGTCAATTTGCATATTACTTCTTTATTATATAGGATTCTCAAAAGTCAAAGACAAAAAAGAGAATTTTGAAAGAGAAAAGTAACTTACATACAAGAACTTCTGGTGGATTTTCATCAGAACTCTTGAAGGCCAGGAGAGAGTGAAATGATATACTCATAGTATTGAAAGAAAAACTGCCAACCAAGATTATTATAGCAAGCAAAGCTATCCTTCAAATATGAAGATAAAGACTGACCAAAACCAATAAAAATAAGAACAATTTTTAAAAAGCTGAATAAGTTCATTACCAATAGACATGCCATGTAAGAAATGCTAATAACAGTTCTTCAAGTTGCAATAAAAGGACACTAATGATATGAAAACATATGAAAGTATAAAACATATGAAAGTATTAAAGTAAGTATAGTTAAATACAATTATGCTAGTACTGTAATAGTGGCACATAAATCATTTTTAACCATAAAAGTCAAAAGATAATGTATTCTTTAAAATTCTATAACTACAATAATTTGTTATTGGATATACAATATAAGATATAAATGATGACATGAAAATTATAATGTGGGAGGAGAAATAAAAATGTGGAGGTTTTGTATGCAGTTATGTAGAGAGTGACTATAAGATTAAGCCTTGTTTAACGTGTGGCAAAGCCACAAACAAGTTCCAGCTTAGAGGGCACAGCCCTCTTAGCACAATTAAGCTTGACCTTGTGATGCTCCCTGGATCCTTCCTAGGTAGCTAATGGGCTGTAGGAGGTGCAACAAGTGCTGTCAAAACAAGTGAAACTCACAAGAACATTGTAACTATGTTGACCATTTGTTTGTCTCTGACTATAAAATAAAGCCTCAGCTTATAGGTGAGGTATTTTCTGTGTCCTCATCCAGGCATGGAAGATCCACTGAGCCCCAACTGTATTTTCTTTGTCTGTATTTTCTAAATTCTTCACCACCTCCCTCAGGTTTACCCTTGGCCATGCTGGTGTGGCACACAGTTGAAGTTGTCAGTTTTAGACTGTTACAACTATTACTAAAAAATGCTTTATGCAATCATAAAGAAAAAAAACTAAAGTAAATATAGAAAAAAAGAAAAATAAATTAAAACATGACATTACCAAAAAATAATCCAATCACAAAGGAATATACTAGTAGCAAGACAGAAAGAAAGGAATTATAATCATAAAAGTTAACAAAATGGCAATAGTTATTCTTATCTATCACTAGTTTAAATGTAAATTGATTAAATTATCCAATCAGAAGACACAAAATGGCTGAATGGATTACAAAACACAAACTTACAAGACACTCACTTTACTTTAAGTATACTCATAGGCTGAAGGTGAAGAGATAGAAGATGTTCCATGAAAATGATAACAATAACAGCAAGAGTGGCTATACTTATATCAAGACAAAATAGATTTTAGTCAAAAAACTGTCACCAGAAACAAAGATATAACATTAAGAAGATATAACAATTGTACATATTTATGTATGCAACATTGGAGTATCTGAATATACACAATAAATATCAGAATTAAATGGATAAATAGACAGAATTCAATAAAGGAAGTGGACTTCAATACCCTAGAACAATGGAAAATCAATAAGCAAACATTGGACTTGAAGTACATGTTAGGACAAACAGACCTAACAGATATAAACAGAACATTCTATCCAACAGCAGTAGAATACACATTATTTTCAAGTGCACACATAATATTCTTCAGGAGATATTATATGTTAGGCCACAAACAAGTCTTTAATAAATTTTAAAAGATTGAAATCATATAAAGTATGATTATATGAATACAAATCTGTAAGAGAAATTTTAAAAAAAATCACAAAGTGCACTCCTAAATAATCAGTGGGTCAAAGAAAAAAATCAAATGAAAATCAAACTTAACTTGAAACAAACAAAAATGAAACACAACATAGAAATAAATGCTTACATTAAGAAATAAAAAGATCTAAATTAAAACTATAACCTTACACTGAAAAGAATTAGAAAAAAATAAACTAAGCTCAAAGTTAGCAGAAGGAAGGAAATGATACAGATTAAAGCAAAAATAAATGAATTAGAAATTAGGAAAACAATAAAAAAAATCAATGAAACTAAGAATTATTTATAAAGCTAAAATTGACAAATATTAAGCTAGGCTAAAAAATGGAGATAAAACAAATAAAATTATAAATGAAAGAGGAGACATTATCACTTATATCACAGGAATATTAAGGATCTTATAAACTTCCATAAAAAATTATATGCCAACAAATTGGATAACCTGGAAAAATGGCTAAATTACTAGAAACTTACAGCCTACATTATACAAAAACTAGACGCCTGATGCATGAAATTGAGGCAAGAGTAGGCCTTCCTTCCCTTGGCTGCCCACACTGGTTTCCCTCTGTCCACAGCTTTATCCAGGACATCTGGAATCATATCCAGAATAACATCTAATTAGCATATTATGCTTTTATTATTATAGATAGCAGTCTAGTTTGCAGTTGATGGCTGCAGCTCCAGGAGATAAAACTGCACTGCTAGATCAAGGTGGTCAATGAGCACTTGATGGCCTTGGGGTTGAGGAACCAGAACAAGGGCATCCCCACATGGTTGAACCTCTCTCGGCAGGTGCTCCAAAGTGCACCGTGGCTTCCTGCGCTGCGAGAAAGGGGGATTGAGAGGGAGCTGCGAAGCACAGGACCAGCTATGAGGTGCATGGAGCCAGCAGGCTCTGTCAGGGAGTCAGTCTGGGACACTTCTTCTGAGCCAGAGGCAGGCGCTCTGGGCCCTTGCCTCCAGAATTCTGAAGCTGAAAAGCAGAAGTTAGTGAGCTCAGCCCCTGAGGTTCGCCCCCTACCCTGTCACCCGCCTCTTCTCCCCTCCCCCCACTTCGCCCCCCTGCCCCCCGCCACACACACACCTGTTGTTTCTTCAGAGCCAGAAGGAGGAGAGCTTCAGGAACACAACATCTGTTTATTCTCATGCTCATTTCTGCGACATAGAATTGACAGTAGTAATCCAGTTTTTGGGAAAGGTAAAATAACTGCATTTTCCTTCAATAAATTCTGTTTCTTCCATAGAATTTTTTGTAACTAAAAAAAAAAAAAAGAAAAAAAGGCTTTAAGGGATGATGATCTCTAGACCACATCAGTATAGTAGTAAAGCTTTAGGTTGCATCTTGATTTTTTTTTAATTAAAGTTGTTGATTACTGCAAAAAATAAAAAGAAAGAAAAGCCCATGATGGGTCTGGCAGCCTGATTCATATTTGGGGGACAAAGAAACTAAAGGGTATAAAGGGAAAGCTTTGTCCATATTCATCACTCAGGATTTGGAGACTGACTTCCCTGTGTCCTGGCACTAGTGCAATCTGCAAAAAAGGATACTTTTCTGAATAGCTTTATGAGTACCTAGCTGATTAGTTCTTCTGCGCTGCCTGGCAGCTTATCTGCAACATTAATTCTCAAAAGAAGATAGTCAAGTGGCCAAAAAGACATAAGAAAAAATGCTCAACACCACTAATCATCAGATAAACACATATCAAAACCAAAGAAAAATATCACCTACATCTTTCACAATGGTTACTGTAACATAAGGATGTGGAGAAAATAAGCCTTTGCACACTGTTCATAGGAATCTAAATTGGGATAGCCATTATGGAAAATGGTGTGGATGTAAAAATAGAACTATCCTATGATTCAGCAATTCCACTTCTCAGGAAAGTAAAAATAGAACTATCCTATGATTCAGCAATTCCACTTCTGAGTATATTTCCAAAGGACACAAAATGACTATCTTTAAAAACTACACTCCCATGTTCATTGCAATAGTGTTCACAATAGCTAAGCTACAGAAACATCCCAAGTGTATATTGGTGGATGAACAAGTAAAAAAGTTGTGGTACAAATATACAATGAAGTATTACACAGCCATTTAAAAAAAAAAAAAGGAAATCTTGTCATTTGCAGCATCATGGATAAACTTGGAGAACATTATGCTAAGTAAAATAAACTAGGCGCAGAAAGACAAACACCGAATGATCTCACTTATATGTGGAATCTAATAAAGTTAAACTCACTGAAACCGGTTTGGTTCAGTGGTTAAAGCATTGGTCTGCAAACTGAAAGGTCCAGGTTTGATTCCGGTCAAGGGCATGTACCTTGGATGTGGCCACATCCCCAGTAGGGGGCGTGCAGGAAGCAGCTGATGGATATTTCTCTCTCATTGATGTTTCTAACTCTCTATCCTTCCCCCTACCTCTCCGTAAAAAAATCAATAAAATATATTTTTTAAATGCTTTAAAAATTAAAAAGTTAAACTCATAAAAGCAGAGAGGAGAATGCTGGTTGCCATGGCTGGCAGGTGAGTGGTAGGAAAAAATGAGGAATGTTGGTCAAAGAATACAAAGTTTTAGTTATGCAACATGAATAAATTCTCAGGATCTTAAATGTTCACATACACACAAATGTCATTATGTGAAATGCTGAATGTATTAATTAACTTAATTATGGTAATTATTTTCCTATATGTCAAAATATTATTATATATATATTATCATTTTGTCAATCATATATATACTAGAGACCCATTGCACGAAGAGATTCGTGCAATAGACCTTCCTTCTCTTGACTTCCAGCACCAGTTTTTCTTCGGCACCCAGGACCCAGGCCTTTGCTCTGGCCAGAGTCTGCAGTCTTCATCTTTGCTGCAGCCAGAGTAGATCCCTTTATTCCCTGCCCTCCCTCTCATAGCAGGTGTCCTGCCCTTCCTGGCCACTCCAAGCCTGGAGCAGTGGGGTGGTCACCATCTTTTTTCTTCTAATTTGCATATTCCCTTCTGATTGGCTGATGGGAATAGACAAGTGATGGTCAATTTGCATGTTTCTCTTTTATTAGTGAGGATATAATTTTGTCAATCATACCTCAAAAAATCAAGGAGGAGAAATATATTTAGTGAGATAATTGGCCCGGTGATAATGGATGCCAAATAGACAAAGATAGAATCTAAGAAAACACAATTAGAACCTGTGGACAAAAGGGTTCACATGCTAACCTGACAAATTCAGGGAAAGCCTGCATGGTGGCCCTGCAAACTCAGAGACCTAAAGTAACTACAAAGGATGCTCTGAAATTAAACTTTAACTGAAAGCAGTTATGGTGGACACTTATATCCTAGGCCTGTATCTTCATTGATTGAGCCTATCTGTCTTTTTGCATCTATAATAATATACCCTTGAAATGTCTGGGTAACTTGTAACGTCCCTTTTTCTGGATCCATTGGGGCACAACCTAATGTGCCTGGGTGCCAGGACAGATGCCACAAATTCCTTCATTGTTATCATGTTAATTGTTCCTGCACTCACCTAAGTATATTATTTTTCTAACCCCAGGGGTTTCTCTGCTTTGCTTTCTCCCACCCCTCTAGTCTATCACCAATGGATTTCATGTAACCCACCTCTGTCTCTTCCTTTGATTGCAATGTATAATATAGATGTAACCTGACATTCTCTGGAACATTATCTCAATTCTGCTTCCTGGCACATGTCAACAGTTTGGCTCAAATAAACTCACAAAAATTCTTTACATATTTGAATGTTTGTATGTTAACAAACTTCATCTATGTGTTATTACTTACGTTAAGTCCTGAAAATGTAGTGGTGAACAAAACCAGCACCATTACCTTTATGGTACATTTAGTCTAATTGTAGAAAGAAGATTGAATTAAGTAATCTCTAAATTCTGTAACTAAATTCATTGCATAATATTTAGATGGTGGGAGAATCATATCTATGAGTTTTTTGCTACTAAGCTCTTGGTCAGAATGTAATCCTTCCTTATAACATTGCTTCAGCAGTGAAAAGAATTTTCTATAAGCAGCCAGCTTCATACTGGGTTAGAGGAATGCACCATGGAAATGAGTGCATTGCTTTTCCCACACTCAAAGCTTCAGAGGAGGTGGGGAGATCTGTGCCGAGCAGCCTATTTGGCAGGACAAGAGAAAGGGAGAGATCCAAGCTTTTCTCAGTGCCTCACAATGTACCAGAGGGTGCCCCTGCCCCACCCCTTGCCAAAGCACTGAATTTTCCTAGGCACAACTGTAATGCCATTGAAAGCTAGAAGTCGATGGAAGGGGTAACAAGATCATGCTTCAGTCAGGAAGATGGGAGAGAGCCACAGTGCATTTCCTTCCTATCAATTTTACTTCTCAGTATATCACAGATCTATCCATTTTCTTTTCTTTCATTCATGGCCATTTTAACCCAAGCGGCCATCATCTCTTTCATGGACTGCTACAGTTGTTCCCTTGGTACCATTGTAATTAACTAGTTACTAATAACAGGAAAGGAGCAGAGGGAATGCCAGACATTATACGCACATTCCCTGCAGAACACTGGGGGAGGAAACCACATAGGGAAGGTAGACACATACTCAGTAAAGTTTGGGTGACATAGGGAAGATTCTTGCCTATCAATCACAACTGGGGAAAGAGATCTTTGGGCAGAATGGGCATGACTTCTGAAAGCATGCAATAATTTGGAATACATAATTCCCTGAACAAAGGAGCTCCCTCTCATGTGCTCTCAGGACTCTTGTTGCTCAGAGTGCACTCTTGATTCTCTTGCATTCTCTCTACAGCCCATGGCCATGCAGACCCCATATGCAGTGGACTAATGGATTGCAGTGGAAAAAGACAAGCTAAAGGGGCCTGATGCTGAACTGGACCTAGCTCCAATATGGAAAGGAAACTCTGAGCACTGACTTTGATTTAGCTCTACTGGAACCTTAGCTACACTTCTATGAGTGAACTAAAGGAAATGGGACTTTAAAAATCCAGAGGAATAATTCCACAGAAATTACATATCTACTATACCTTATCCTCTTGTGGAGCCTCCAAAAATTCTTATTTCAGTCATACCTCAAGAAGCCCACTCCCAATAACAACCAGGGAAGATGAGGCCCTCTCTCCGCCAATAACACCCCCATGGGTCTCTCTGCTTCTAGTGCTTACAATCCTTTTTCCAAATTATTTCTTCTTTGATCATAAAATAATTTGAAGTGTTTTAACATTTTCAAATATATGGAAAATTTGGAGATGTTTATTATATCATTTGTTTTCTCATTTCATTGCACCATATTGAGAGATGTCGGTTGCATAGTTCTGGAGTGCTAGTATTTCTTGGATGTTTTGGTGATCTCATACGGAATCACTTTTTGAAAATGTTCCAAATATGCTTGAAAAATTGTTTATTATTTTTAATTACTGGGTAAAGAATTCTCTTTTTATATCTACTAGAGGCCTAATGCACAAAATTCTTGCACGGGTTGGGGGTCTCCTTCAGCCCAGCCTGCTCCCTCTCCAATCTGGGACCTCTTGAGGGATGTCCAACTGCCCATTTAGGACAATCCAGGTAGGATCTGGCCTAAACAGGCAGTCAGACATCCCTCTTACAATCCAGGACTACTGGCTCCCAACCGCTCACCTGCCTGCCTTCCTGATTGCCCCTAACCACTTCTGCCTGCCAGCCTGATCACTCTATAACCAATCCCCTGCTAGCCTGATTGATGCCTAACTGCTCCCCTGCCAGCCTGTTTGCCCCTAACTTTTTCTCCCCTGTGGGCCTGGTCACCCCTAACTGCCCTCCCCTGCAGGCTTGATTACCCCCAACTGCTCTCCCTTGCAGGCCTGGTCCCTCCCAACTGCCCTCCCTTTGTCACAGCCATCTTGTTTCCACATGGGGGCAGTCATCTTGTGTGTTGGAGTGATGTTCAATCTTCATATTACTCTTTTATTAGATAGTATAGAAGCCTAGTGCATGGGTGGGGGCCAGCTGGTTTGCCCTGAAGGGTGTCCTGGATCAAGGGTATCCTGAAGGGTTCTCTTGGTGCATGGGGTGGCCTGGGCGAGGGGCCTGTGGTGGTTTGCAGGCCGGCCATGTCCCCTGGCAACCCAAGCAGAGGCCCTGGTATCTGGGATTTATTTATCTTCTAAATTGAAACTTTGTAGCCTGGAGCAGAACCAAGCCTTCTACTTGCACAGCCATTAAAACTTTGGGCTGGCCAGGGTGTGTAGAAAGCTTGGCTTCCTCCATTGCCAGAGGCAACCCAAGCCTGCCTCCTGCTCTCTCTGTGGCCAAGCCATATTGGTTGAGTTAATTTGCATACTTGTTCTGATGGGCTGGTGGACATGGTGGTGGGTATGGCTTGTTGGTGTAGCAGAGGTGTGGTCAATTTACATATTACTCTTTTATTAGATAGTACTAGAGGCCCAGTGCACAAAATTCATTCACAGGTGGGGGAATTCCTCTGCCTGGCCTGCACCCTCTTGCAATCTGGGACCCCTCGGAACAATGTCCTACTGCCAGTTTAGGCCCAATCCCATAGGGATCCCTGCAGGATTAGACCTAACTCAGCAGCAGGATTGGGCCTAAACCAGCAGTCGGACATTCCTCTCACAATCTGGGATCACTGGCTCCTAACGGCTCACCTGCCTGCCTCATTGCCCCTAAACACTCTACCTGACTGCCTGATCACTCCTAACTGCTCGCCTGCCTGCCTGATCTCCTCTAACTGCCTCTGCCTTGGCCCCCACCACTGCGGCTTCATCCAAAAGGATGCCTGGAATGATGTCTGGAAGGTCATTTGACTGTCTGGTCTAATTAGCATATTATGCCTTTATTATTATCTAGATATATGGATAAAAGGAACGGCAGAATGACCAGTCGTTATGACATGCACTGCAGCAGCCAACCGGCCTGATGGGGACCCCATTAAGCCTCTCCCTAGAACCTGCCAGCCCTCTCCCCCCACCAGTCCCACCCTCGATTGCCCCTCCCCTGGTCGGGGGTTGGGCCAGTCGGCCAACCTCCTGCATCCCCTCACCCCTCCTTCCCCCCACTGCCTGGCCCTGAATGCAAGCTGCCTGGCCTGACCCACCCATCCACAAATTCACACACTGGGCCTCTAGTAGATTAATAATGTTCAAATATTCTACTGTTACTAATGTCATGTCATTCTGCCAGTTTGTGAGGGAAATACTGTAAATTTTCCCATTATAAAGGTAGATTTGTCAACTTTACCTTGTAACTCTGATAGTTTTTGCTTTAGATATCTGAAGGCTATTCTGTTAGGTGACTATAGATGTATAAAAATTCCAAATTTGTATATTTTTCTGTTGAACTGTACCCTTTACCATTGTGTGATGACTTCTCTGAACTCTCTCAGTGTTCCATCCTGCTCTGTCTCTATTCAAACACTCGGCCCTCATTCCTGAATGCTTGCTGATACCAGTGACTCAGATTTGGACTACCTCTGCCTTGAGTGCCTGTTAGCATGGAAGGTCAAACAAATACACTGACAAACCAATAAATCCAAATAATATTAGTAGTGAGCATGTTTAGGTGTTTTAAAATAGAGTGTATTGATCATGATGTGTCAGTGTAGGATCATCAATTGTAACAAATGTGCCACTTTAATGGAAGATATTGATAATGGGGAGTCTATGTATGTGTGGGGATGAGGGCATATATGGGAAATCTCTGTACCATCTGCTCAATTTTGCTATGAACCTAAAAATAAAGTCTAATGAAATATACCAACAGAAAATTTGAGGTACAGTAAGGCCAGTAGACCGTTGAAATGAGAATTTGTCACATTTCTCAAGAGGAGGGGGCATGTCATAGTATGGGAGACCATGGGGGGGGTCACACAGAGAAGCATAAGGGTCAGTCAGGAGGCAAAGGGAGCAAAAGGAAAGGTGGACAAGAAGAGTCTTTACTGTGGTTTCCATGACTAAGAGTGGGTGAGGCAGTTTAGGATTGGGCTAGTTTGAATAATTTTAGCAAGCTCTGGGTATAAGGGCTGTCACTAGTTGTTTGGTACTTTTTTTCTGGGGGCATTAGGGCAGGTTATCTATAGGCCAAAAATGGAATGTAGAACTTGACAAAAGAGATGTTGAGTCAGCATGTGGGCTTTGGATTTGTTAGTTTGCTCTTGAAGTTGTGAGCAAGTTGTTTATTATCTCTAGGAACTGGGAGAGGGATTGTCCTTCTGAATTAGCAAGAACACTGAAGTCAAAGCATCAGAATATAGAAAAAGAAAAAAGAAAAAGTTGATTAATACTATCAAGCACTTGATTTATGCTAGTAACTTTCCCTAGGCCACAAAGCTAGTCAGACATCTGATCTAACTCCAAAAGCAGTTTTTTAAGTAATTTGCAAAGAAATTTCAATATTAATTCTACCAAGAAAGTGGGTGTGACTCATTGCAGATCTTGGCTTTGACCTTGATGTCCTGGGCAATCCATGTCCCCTTTCTGATCTTCAACATCTGGACACTGCTTTGTCTTGCTGGTATGGCTTGGGATCCTGTTTCTGGTTCCTTACTGTAAGTCACTTAAGCGCCTGCCTAAGCAAGACTTTTACCCACAAAGTCAGTGTCAGTGAGCAATGAGATTAGGATTCCTTTGTTTAAGCAGAGAACCAAATGGTCAATCACATAGGCTTCTGAGGCTATCATCACCAAGTTCCAGGCCCCAGCAAGGTTCCCTATAGCTTATTCACCTCATTAATATACTCGGAGTAGCACTGCCGCCCATTTGGATTCTATTCAGAGCACCATGATGAGCTCACAGTGTCATCATCCCTGGGCATTACTGATTTCAGAGCCATCCATATCTCCTTTCCCCCACTTCATGCCACCTCTACCCTATATCCCTGCAAAGATGTCCCAGAACAGGGTTTCCTCAGACCCCACTGCCACCACAGCCATGAGCCTGCCAAGGAGCAGGTGGGTGATTTTATGAAGCATTTATTCTCAGATGCCAGAGCTGAGGCTCAAAAATACATCATCAAAGGCTGGCAGTGGCTCGTTAAGCCAGTATTGCACCACAGGACCATTTAAGTCTGAAAAGCCTGGGTAAGGAGAAGCCTGGAAGCAGTGAGAAGGGAAGTGAGCATTTATAACATCAGCGCCTATCTGCCACTCCTCATCCTCCAGAGGCTGCAGATGCCTCTCCTTGGCCTACCCTACACAAAAGCCCCCTTAACAGCCAGGACTTGCAAATAGCCAGGCTCTGCCCTTCCCATTCCAGTTCAAATATCTTCCTGGAGGAGCAGATCCCATCTTTTAGGCCTAATGCAAGTTGCCTGATTTGCATTGATGGACCTGGAATATACCCTGGAAATAATAAAACAGAACTCTTTAGTTTTATAAACAAAGAAACTGAGGTGTAGAGAGCTGGTTCAAGGTTGAAGATGGAGTAAGTGGAACAGTTTAGACACCTCAGAATTAAATAGTGCAAAACTACCAAATCATTGCATGACAGAAGCACCAATGTAATGGATGATAGTGGATATGCTAGGTGCAGAAAGAATGAGAGGTCAAAAATTATTATTGTAATTTTAAGCCATTGAGTGTTGGAGTGATTTGTAGATAACCAGTATAGCTGAGATCAATATATTTGAAAGCCTCAACAACAACAACAAATAAACAAAACAAAACAAAAACAAAACACAGAATAATCCCCTTTTCCTGGTGTATATAGTCCGGAAAGACCTACAGGCTCCTGTAGGAAGGACTAGAGGAATATCTACTCAGGTCCTTCCTCAAGGAACTTTTCCTATTCTTATATTGGTCTCCAGGGCTGAGAACAGAGAGAGCCATTTCCAGTATGGCTCATACTAACATTCTGCTCAGTTTCTTGTGATCTCATTTAGTCTAGATCAAGCATTATCCAGTTGGTTTCCTGTCTGCCTTGCCACTAGGAACTCCATGATCCATTTGCCATTGTCATAGATCTCTGTGGGTCATGTCTGTATCAGCCATTCTGTTCTTGCTATCCATTATGGTAGTTAATTGCCTCTGATGTTTCTGTACTGCTACCTGGACTTAAAAGTATGAACTTTTGTCATATGTGTTGATATGGGGAATCCAGTTCCATAACAATATCTCCTCCCATCCCATCAACCATGACCCAAAGGACAGTCACCAGTGAGTCTATCAGTCATTTCGAGACCTCTTGGTCTTATGTAATAAGTTCATTCTAATAGTCACCACTCTTAAATATGTTGACTCTTTTTCAATACCATACGAAGGCACTTCCACCTCACTAACTGTGGGTCATCCTTATTGCCCTGAAATATTATTCAATTTTCAAAGCTACTTTTATGGAATTGTTTTAACATTAACATTAAACTACCAAGAAAGTCAACCCCATTACACTCCTATCTTTAGAGCACTTACTGTAGTACTTGCTTGATTATCCATCTTATATGATAGTTTCTAGTTCTCGAATGATTTGGGGCCACTTCAGAAATGTAAACCTACCCTCTGACAACTTTTTAAATATAGTATTTTATATTTTGTAAACTAAATTTTACAAGTATTTGTTTGTTCAAGACAATAGAAGAAACATTATTTTTTCCCCATATTATCTAAGAGATTTTGTCTCTAATAAAATACACAAAGGGATATATAATTTGCCCAGAAATCATTGATTTTAGAATGCCAAAAATGTTTTGAGAAATCACAACATCATTGGCATAAGTCTGCATTGTCTTAAAGTGATAACTTCAAAGGGGAATCTCTGAAATGAGTTCCTGTTGACTAAACTAGTTACATTATTTTAATCACACTTGTACGTTAACAACCCATGAAGCATTGGCACACATGCAATGCACTGGAATAGCTGTTTTGAAATACAGTGGTACCTCGAGATACAAGTTTAATTCATTCCGTAATCTTGAGGCATGGGAAACTATGAGACGCTCGAGTCACGGTAAACTGGAGGGTCGTGTGCAGCCGGCTGATCCATGCAATTACTCGTATCTCAACTGTTGCTCGTATTTCAAAGTAAAAATCGCTCGCTCGACAGCTCGTATCTCAAAAATCTCGTATGTTAGAACACTCGTATCTCGAGGTACCACTGTAGTAGAATTATTCCTTCAAGTGAAATCTAACATGAAGTACAATCCTATATAATAAAAGGTTAATATGCAAATCAACCAAATGGCGGAATGACCGATCACTATGAAGCATACTGACCAACAGAGGGCAAATTCTCAATGTAGGAGATGCCCCTGGTGGTCAGTGCACTCCTATGGGGGGAGCACTGCTCAGCCAGAAGCCCAGCTCACAGCTGGTGAGCACAGCAATGGTTGCGGGAGCCTTTCCCACCTCTGTGGCCTGCTCCTAAGCTGTCAGTCAGACATCCCCTGAGGGCTCCTGGACTGTGAGAGGGTGCAGACTGCGCTGAGGGGTCTCCCTCCCCTCACCCCGAGTGCATGAATTTTGTGCACTGGGTCAATAGTATGTTATACAAAACTTGGGCTGATTTGATTAAAATGAGGTAGAGTGGCCTCATCTCCCTGGCCACTTCCTACTTGCTTTGCTCCTACAAACCTTAGGGCCTCCATAGCCCAATTAGAAAAATAGAAACTTCAAGCAAGCTATAAGAAAATTAATTCTAAATGTTGTTTGACTAGGGAAAGTGGCTTTTTGAGTCAAAGAGGAAAAAAGACAATCAATGAAGAGAAGCAATAATTCACTAATGGGAAAAAATGCAACAAATTAAAATAAGATTAATCATATTTGAGAATTAATCATATTTACATCCCTAGAGTGCAGAAGGAATAAATGAAATCTGTTTGCAAGCATCCACAAATATACCCTCCCATACTATACAACAGCAGGGGTCATAGCTGAAGTATTGTGTGAGTCTTCTCAACAAATATGGTTCACATTATAAAACGGTGGCACATAGCTCATGAAAATTTGTGAAGGAAATGATTTGCCATTTTCTTTCTTTAAATATAATTTTATTGATTTCAGAGAAGAAGGGAGAGGGAGAGAGAGATAGAAACATCGATGAAGAGAGAGAATCATTGTTCGGCTGCCTCCTGCACAACCTCACTGGGGATGAAGCCCAAAACTTAGGCATGTGCCCTGACTGGTAATCAAACTATGACCTCCTGGTTCATAGGTCCACATTCAACTGCTGAGCCATTCCATCCAGGCCCACTTCCCAATCCTATCTAATAAAAGGGAAACATGCAAATTGACCATACCTCCACTATGCCCACAACCCACATCCATAAATCATGCCCACCAGGCAATCAGGAGCAAATGTGCAAATTAACCAAACCAAGATGGCAGTTAATTTGAATATCCCAGTGCAGAGCGAAGACTGAAGACAGTGTAGAAGGAAGCCAAGCACTGCAGAAGAGAAGGAAGATGCGGAGAAGCAAGCAAGCAGGGCGGCAGAGAAAGGCGGGAAGAAGAGGGGCGGGAAGCAGGCAGGGTGGGCAGAGATGGGAGGGAAGAAGGTGGGGTGGGAAGCAGGTGGGGCTGTGGAGATGGGAAGGAAGTAGGCAGGGCAGCAGAGAAGAGAGTGAAGCAGGCGGGGTGGCAGAAATGGGAGAAAAGCAGGTGGGGTAGCAGAGACTGCCGCAGGAAGCCCTATTCTTGCAGGAATCTTCCTGCAATGGGCCTCCAGTTTCTGAATAAAACCTCAAGGAGGGATGTGGCAGTCAACCTCAGCAACACGGAGTGAGGTCACTAGTGGTTCCTTTGGTGGGGCATAATTTCAGGGCAAAAAAAGTGGGGAATTGGTGACACTCTGGCTCACCAAGGACTTCAGAGGCCTCACCAACATCTCCCCACCAGGCATGTGGGTCCCTGGAGACAAGAGTTCTTTTTTTTTTTTTTAATATATTTTATTGATTTTTTACAGAGAGGAACGGAGAGGGATAGAAAGTCAGAAACATCGATGAGAAAGAGACATCGATCAGCCGCCTCCCACCCCCTACTGGAGATGTGCCCACAAGCAAGGTACATGCCCCCTACCAGAATTAAACCTGGGACCTTTCAGTCCGCAGGCCAATGCTCTATCCACTGAGCCAAACCGGTCTTGGCGAGACAAGAGTTCTTTAATTGACTTTTGTGAAAACCGCAACATTTCAGATGGACTGGGAGTATAAATCAAGACCCAATAAACCTGGCATGGACATACTCCCAGGAACAAGCTGGAATTACAACTGAAATATGGAAAGTCTTCCTGAAAAATCAACCGAAAACTCACAGGAGAAAACCCTGATACCCAAGGACCAAAGGTGTAGACCAAATAGAGACTGATGATTTTTCTTGAATAGTTCGTGTTTATTGCATGTAAAGTTATTATACTTAAAATTGTTTTTCTTGAAATTGTAATGTTTATTACATGTAACATTATTATATTTAAAATAAAGTTAAAACAAACATACAAACAAAAATGGCCCAATAAAACTTAAGAGAAATAGACATGCAATTAGAATCATGAGATTAATTTGAAAGAGTGCCCCAGTTGGGGTGTGGTATGAGGCCAGAATAGTTCAGTTCTTGGAAGTTGGCCCAGGGGCAAAAATGTTGGCTTTTTAATTTTCCTGCAATTCTTTTATGATTCCAGGTGACAAAATAATATAAATGAGAGTAACACGGTATTGAGTACTTACTTTGTGCTTACTATGCATGCATTCCTTCCTTTAATCTTTACAAGACTTCACACAAACCAGGTGTTTAATCCCATTTTGTAATTAGTCAAGGAGCCTAAGATCCTAAGGACTGAGTGGCCTAACTCACAGGCAGTAAGTGGTAGGGCTTCCATGCTAACTCAGTTTTTCGGATTCCTGAGGCTGTATTGTTGGCCTTTATACCCTGGAGCTTGCTACCCTGGACAGGCCAACTCCTATGGTTTATCTATATTATTATGGGACATGGAGAACAGCTGAGTAGGAATAGTCTCCCTGACTCCTCAGCTCTGAGACCCTGTAAACCCCAGACATGAGGATGTAGGCCTAGAGCAGACCACCTAATTATCCTGCTCACAAACCTTTTCACTCTCTGCATCCACAGGAACCTTGGAGAAGCATATGAAGGTCAATCAACTATGGTGGGACCCAGGAGAGCTACAGTGGGTCCAATTGGCTCCTCTCCAGCTGCTCAGGTCATCTCACTTCTATTAACTTCTTGGCACTTTTCAGAACACACTGACTTTTTGGTAAATAGCCATGGACTTTCATATGAACACATGGGTTTTACTACTCTCTTCCTGCTCTCAGGATTTTAACACATTTACATGTTTTTTGCAAATGCTAAAGATAAGGCATGGGATGTAACTCTTATACCCTCTCTCCCTTCCTTCAACTTTTAGTCCTCTTAATACCCTCAGAAATTGAGATTTTCCATAGGAGTGAAGAACATTCTTCATTCTACTTTTGGGAATGAAAAAATAATAGGAGAATTCAGTGGAGAGACAAAAAAAAAATAGACAGACGTGTCCCAAGCCTTGTTCCAGAGCAGATAGAAAGAACAGCTGAGGGTTGCATGGGAAGTGTTTTTTATTGAGTTAAGGGACAGCTATATCCAGGAGAAGGTGAGGGACTGCTGGACAGGGCTCCCCTGACCAGGCAGCCCCCACTGCTGCTGAGTTCCCTCCCAAAGCCACTGGCTCGGACGTGGAGACCACACCATCTTGAAGAAGAAAGTAGATGTTGTCAGAAGCCTGAAAATCTACAACTACAGCACCCACTGCACAGCTGCAAACCCCAGAACACTGGTCCCTGATTGGCACAAACAAGCGGATTCAGAAGAGCTCTATACTCCACCACAGAAAGGTCGGATTTCACCTGGGATAATGTGAGGTATCTGGTCCTGGAAGGACAGAGAAATGCTCACACTGCAGGAGCTGGAGGACCAAGGGAAGTGTGCACCTAGAAAAATCTGTGGCTGTTGGGGCTGGCATGACCCATGAATGTGGAAGGGGGTCCTCAGAGCTGCTAAAAGAAGGGATCTCTAAAAAGCAATCAATTTTGATCTGACACAAAAGAACATCCTAAACATTTTAAAAGTGTTCCAGCTGCTTAGACAAAAGGGGGGAAAAAGACTGCACAGAATTGCATGCAGCCTCAGAATTCATACATTTACGCTTCTTCCTCTTTGAGTCCTTGCTTCTGATCACTAAGCCCAATACATAAGATCACGCAATTGGGGACATTCTAAGAGACTGTAGGGGAAAGTTGTTTTTCTGGAACTTGGGGATCAGAGCAGGGAATAACCATCAGAGAACCAGCTCTAGGATAACTCATACAAACTGGTATTGAGTGCCACAGGGAAAGCAGAATCCAAGCACAGGCTAGAGAGAACCTATAGACCCAGAGGTCAATCCAGAAACACTGTCAGTCAGGGGTTGAATCACAAAATGACTTTGTGTAATCACAAATAAAGGAATACAAGAAATTAAGACACACTGCCTGCTTAAAAATCAGGACTGGCTTACAGCAGTGAAGAGCAGTAGAGTGAAAGGAACTGTAATACTATCCTGACTGGGAAATAGGCATGCCAAACAGAACAATAAAGAAAGTGAATGACCTTCACTACTGCACATTTTTTTAATTTAATTTAATTTAATTTATATTTATATTTTTTTCTTCACTTGATTTTACCTTTTTAATTATTAAAATTTTATTTTCAATCAGTATTATTACTTCTACTATTTTACCTTTTTTAAAAAGAAGTGTCATTTTATTTTTTCTTTATTTTAGTGTTCTACATTCTATTTTCATCTTTCCTTCAGCATCATTTTACTCTATCTTAACTCTACCTTCATGTCATCACTCTCTTCCTAACTTTTCCCCTTTTGTTGTCTTGTTTCTCTTACCCTTTTCCTGCTTTAGATTTTCCCTATTGTTTCTTTTTACCCCCTGTTAAAATATCACCCTACTTATATATTTAATTTCCAATCCCCTGCTCCAAGTCCATACACACCTCTCTCTTCTCTGTCTTCACTATCCAAAAAAATTATTTTTCTCCCTATCCTTTTGTTGTTGTTTGCTTCAATGTTGATTATATTGATTTTTATGCTTGTTTGTGAGATTGTTTTGCTTATTCTGTTGTTTTGTTTTGTCTTTTGTTTTACTTTTGTTTGTTTATTGCTTCTGTTTTCCCTTACCTCGCTTGGTATTAGTTGTTATTTGTAGTTTGTATTCACCTCCAGGTACTTGTTGCCGGCATTTGTTGGGATTAGTGGCTGTTCTATTGGAATTTTCTCCCCATATATATATAGTTTGTTCCCCTCTTCTTTATTATTCTCTTTATTTCATCTTTTACATTTTTCCTTTACCCAATTATATTTTTGCACTCTTTTCTTTATTTTTCTCTCTTCTTCTTTATGGTCTATACTCTAGTTTACCTTTCTCTGATGGTAACCTTTAATTTGGGTTTTTAATATCATGAATAAATTTCAGTTCAGTGCCTTGTGTGTTGTACTTGGTTGTGTTGTATTTTGTACCTTTAAATCAATTCAAGAGAGAGAGAACAACCAAACCAGACACCCAGAGAAGAGAGACCATGGGGAGACAAAAACAACAGCCCATATATGAAAGAAAAGGAGGCATTGCAAAAAAAAAATGTAAACAAAATGGAGGCAAGCAGTTTGCCAGAGAAAGAATTCAGATAAATGGTCATGAGGTGGCTGAAAAGAATAGAAGACAAATTAGACAATATGAGTAAGAATCAAGAGGAAGTGAAGAAGAAGCAAGAAGAAATAAATAATGACATTGCTGCTGTAAAGAACTCAATAGAAAGCATCAAGAGTAGACTAGAAGAAGCAGAGTATGGGATCAGTGAGTTAGAAGACAAAGTAGGAAAAAAATATCCAAGTAGAGCATTTCTGGAAAAAAAATTAAAAATGGGAGAGCCTAAGGAAACTTTGGAACAACATAAAACAAAACAACATCCACATAATAAGGGGAACAGAAGGAGAGAAAACTGAGCAAGGAATAGAAAACCTGTTTGAAGAAATAATGACCAAAACTTCTCTGATATAGGGAAGAAAAAACTCACACAAATCCAAGAAGTTCACACTGTCCCAAGAAAAATGAACCCCAAAAGACAACACCAAGGCATATTTTAATTAAATTGGCAAACACAAAAGGCAAAGTAAGAACCTTACAAATGGTCAGAGAGAGAAAGAAAGTTACATAAAAAGCAGTGGTTCTCAATCTTCCTAATGCCACGTCCCTTTAATGCAGTTCCTCATGTTGTGGTGACCCCCAACCATAAAATTATTTTTGTTGCACAACGAAAATAAATTTATGGTTGAAGGTCACCACAACATGAGGAACTGCATTAAAGGGACGTGGCATTAGGAAGGTTGATAACCACTGCTATAAAGGAATTCCCACCAGAATAGCAAATGATTTCTCAATAGAAACTCATCAGGCCAGGAGGGAATGGTATGAAATATACAAAATCATGCAGAAGAGGGGTCTGAATCCAAGAATACTGTACCCAGCAAGGCTATCAATCAAAATTGAAGGAGAAATCAAGAGCTTCATAGAAAAAAAAGGACGAAGGGAATTTATTACCACCAAACCAGCAATGCAAGAAATGCTAAAGAGTCTGCTGTAAAAAAAAAAAATAAAAATAAAAGAAAGCAAAGAAGTAACACAGGGGTAAAGAATAAAAATGGTAATAGAGAACTAGGGGAGGGGAAAATGGCGGCGGAATAGACGGATGCATCTGGAGCTTTGTCGCTGGGCAGAGGGAGAGAGAACAGCTGAGAGTTGCACGGGGAGAGTTTGTTGGCAAGTAAAGAGTCAGTTATCCTACAGGAGAAGGCGGGGAACTGCAGGACAGGCTCTCCTGGCCAGGCAGACCCACTGCACGGGGTTTTTGTTGGCCAGAGTCACCAGCGCAAACGCGGAGAAATCAGAAATGAAAGAGGAGAAATAAAAACAGACCCTGTGGAAATACAAAGGATTGTTAAAAAATACTATGAACAACTCTATTCCAACAAACTGGGCAACCTGCAAGAAATGGACATTTTCCTAGAAAAATATAACCTTCCAAAACTCAATGAGGAGGAATCTAAACATCTCAATAGTCCAATAACTATGGAAGAAATTGAAGCAGTCATCAGAAAGGTTTCAGCAAATAAAAGCCCAGGACCAGATGGCTACACAGGAGAGTTTTACCAAACATTCAAGGAAGAATTAAAACCTATCCTCCTCAGACTATTCAAAAACATTCAAGAAGAAGGAGCACTTCCAAACACCTTCAATGAAGCCAGCATCACCCTAATACCAAAACCAGATAAAGACAACACAATGAAAGAGAATTATAGGCCAATATCTCTCATGAATATAGATGCCAAAATCCTCAACAAAATTCTAGCAAATCGGATTCAGCAGTACATCAGAAAGATCATACAACATGACCAAGTAGGATTCATCCCAGGAATGCAGGGATGGTAAAATATCTGCAAATCAATAAACGTGATAAATCACATAAACAAATTGAGAGATAAAAATCACATAGTTATATCAATTGATGCAGAAAAAGCATTTGACAAAATCCAACACCCTTTCTTGATGAAAACTGTCAGCAAAGTGGGAATAGCAGGATCAAACATCAACATCACAAAATCCATATGTGATAAACCCACAGCTAAAATCATACTCAATGGGAAAAAACTAAAACCATTTCCCCTAAGAACAGGAACAAGACAGGGATGCCAATTCTCACCGCTCCTGTTCGACATAGTACTGGAAGTATTAGCCATTGCAATTAGAGAAGAAGAAGAAATAAAAGGCATCCAAATTGGAAAAGAAGAAGTAAAGCTGTCCTTATTTGCAGATGACATGATATTGTATATAAAAAACCAAAAGGACTCCATTCCAAAACTAATTTACTTAATTAATGAATTTTGCAATGTAGCAGGATATAAAATTAATGCTAAGAATTCTGTGGCATTTCTATACACTAATAGTGAAATTACAGGAAGAGAGACTAAAAAATCAATCCCATTTACAATTGCACCAAAAAAATTAAGATATCTAGGAATAAACCTAACGAAAGAGGTAAAAGACTTATATGTAGAAAACTACAGAACACTGAAAAAAAGACCAATGGAATAGAATAGAGAACCCAGATATCCACCCAAACCACTATGCTCAACTAATATTTTACAAAGGAGGCATGAACATTCAGTGGAGCCAAGATAGCCTCTTCAATAAATGGTGTTGGGAAAATTGGACACATACATGCAAAAAAATTAAACTGGACCGGCAACTTACACCAACTACAAAAATAAACTCAAACTGGAAATAGGACTTAAACATTAGAAGGGAAACCATAAAAATACTAGAGGAATCCACAGGCAGCTCAATCTCAAACATATGCCAAAAGAAATTCTTCACTGATACTGCTCCAAGGGCAACTGAAGCTAAAGAAAAAATAAACAAACGGGACTACATCAAAATAAAAATCTTTTGCATAGCAAAACAAACCATCAACAAAACAACAAGAAAGATCACTGTATGGGAGAATATATTTGCAAATGATATCACTGATAAAGGTTTAATCTGCAAAATCTACAGCCAACTTATACAACTTAATAAAAGGAAGATCAATGATCCAATAAACAAATGGGCAACGGACCTAAATAGAACCTTTTCGAAAGATGACAGAAGGAAGGCCAAGAGATACATGAAAACATGTTCAAAGTCACTAATCATCCGAGAGATGCAAATCAAAATGACAATGCAATACCATCTTACACCGGTCAGAATGGCAATCATCAAGAAATCAACAAACGACAAGTGTTGGCGAGGATGCAGAGAAAAAGGAACCCTTGTGCACTGTTGGTGGGAATGCAGACTGGTGCAGCCACTATGGAGAACAATATGGAGTTTCCTCAAAAAACTGAAAATGGATCTCCCATTTGACCCTGTAATCCCACTCTTAGGATTTTATTCTAAGAAATCACAAACACCAATCAGAAAGGATTTATGCACCCCTATGTTCATAGCAGCACAATTTACAATAGCTACAATTTGGAAACAGCCTAAGTGCCCGTCAGCAGATGAGTGGATCAGAAAACTGTGGTACATCTACACAATGTAATTCTATGCTGCCATTAAAAAGAAGGAACTCTTACCATTTGCTGCAACCTGGTTGGAACTGGAGAGCCTTATGCTTAATGAAATAAGCCAGTCAATGAAGGAGAAGCATCACATGATCTCACTCATTTGTGGATAATAAAGAACATTACAAACTGATGAACAAAAGAATAGATACAGAGACAGGAAAGCTTCAAACAGACTGTGAAATTACAGCAGGAACATTAAAGTTAGGTGAGGTAGATAAGAGATCAATCAAAGGACTTGTATGCATGCATATAAGCATAACCAATGAATATAGACACTGGGGAGTTGGGGTATGCCTGGGAGGGAGGGGGGGCAATGGGAAGATATGTATAAAAAATTAATAAAAAAATATTTCCAGAACTAGATTTCACCATTGGGTACAATGAGAGATGCCTACTTTTCTTCCTCTGCACCATATTTTCCAATGAGCCTATGTTATTTTTTGTAATATTTTCATCTTGAAAACAGAGGAGTAAAACTGGGTTTTCTCAAAAAATAAATAAAATAAAATAATTTAAAAAATGGCAATAAATAAGTACCTATCAATAATAACTTTAAATGTAAATGGATTAAATGTCCCAATCAAAAGACATAGGGCAACGGATTAGATAAGAAAACATGACTCATATATTTTCTGCCTAAAAGAAACCTACCTCAGAAAAAAAGATGCACACCAAATGAAGGTGAAGGGATGGAAAAAGGGTTTTCAGGTAAATAGAAATGAAAAAAAAGCTGGCGTAACAATACTTGCATCTGACAAATCAGATCTCAAAGTGAGGGACATAACAAGAGATAAGGAAGGCCACTTCATAATACTAAAGGGAGCAACCAACAAGAAGAAATAACTCTGGTAAACATATACGCACCCAATACAGAAACACTCAAATAAATTAAAAACTTCTGGAAGATATCAAGAAAGAGATTGACAGCAATATATCATATTGGGGAACTTTAATATCCCATTATTACCTTTTGACAAATCCTCTAAACAAAAAATCAGCAAAGAAACATCAATCCTAAATGACTCACTAGACCAGATGGAATTAATTGACATCTTCAGAACATTTCACCCCAAAGCCACAGAATATACATTCTTTTCAAGTGCACGTGGGTCATTTTCAAAGATAGACCATATGTTGGGTCAAAGGCAAAGTATCTACAAATTCAAGAAGATAGAAATCATACCAAGCATCTTCTCAGATCACAGCTACATAACTGGAAATCAATTACAATAAAAAGAATACAAAGAAATCAAACACATGGAGACTAAACAGCAAGTTATTAAACAATGAGTGGGTAACCAGAGAGATCAAGGAAGAAATAAAAAACATCATGGCAACAAATGACAATGAAAACACAACAATACAAAATCTATGGGACACAAGGAAAGCAGTCTTGAGAGGGAAGTTCATAGCTCTACAAGCCTACTGCAAAAATAAGAAACAATGATAATAAATTACCTAACTCTACAACTCAAAAACTTAGAAAGAGAGCAAAAACAAAAGTCCAGTGTAAACAGAAGGAAGGAAATAATAAAGATAAGAGCAGAGATAAATGACATTGAGAAAAAAAATGCAAACGATCAATTAAACCAAAAGCTAGTTTTTTGAAAGAATTAACAAAGTTGATAATCCTCTAGCCAGGCTCACCAAGAAGAAAAGAGAGAGGACCCAAATAAAGAAAATTAGAAATGAAAAGGAGAAATAACAACAGACCCCACCAAAACACAAAGGATTCTTTAAAAAAAAAACTATGAACAACTTTATTCTAACAAACTGGACAACCTGGAGGAAATGGACATATTCCTAGAAAAATATAACCTTCCGAAACTCAATCAGGAAGAACCTAAACATCTCAATAGGCCCAAAACTATGGAAAAAATTGAATCAGTCATCAAAAAGCTTCCAGCAAACAAAAGCCAGGGGCCAGTTCACAGGAGAGTTTTACCAAACATTCAAGGAAGAATTAAAACTATCCTCTTCAGACTATTCCACAAAGGTCAATAGGATGGAACACTTCCAATCTCCTTCTATGAAGCCAGCATCACCCTAATACTAAAACCAGATAAAAACACAATGACAGAGAATTACAGGCCAATATCCCTCATGAACATAGATTCCAAAATCCTCAACAAAATTCTAGCAAATTGGATCAGCAGTACATCAGAAAGATCATCCACCTTGACCAAGTAGGATTTATCCCAAGAATGCAAGGATGGTACAATATTCTCAAATCAATAAATGTGATACATCACATAAACAAATTGAGGAGAAACCAAGATGGTGGCATAGGTGAACACCTAAACTGCTGCTTTGCACAACAATTTCAAAATTGCAACTAAAAGACAGAACAGACACCATCCAGAACCACAGAAAAGCTGACTGAGTGAAAATTCTACAACTAAAAGTAAAAAGAGAGGCTCACAAAGACTCAGAGGACCTGTAAAAAGCTGAGGTAAGAAGAAACGCACGTGGATAGGACAGGTGACAGAGAGTCTGGCTGGCTTCCTCTAGTGGGAGGGAGGGAAATTCCCGACTACACTGACCCCCACTTCTGACTGCACTGAACCTCAGTTCCAGGTGAGACTCATATTGAGGGAGTCTGGACTGTCATGAAAATGGAGGAGTACACAGAAATGGAGGAGCCATAAAAGATAGAGGTCTGGAGGCACACGCAAAGAGGACTGACTACTGATTGTGCTGCTGGCTTTCTCTAGTGGGAGGAAAACAGAACCATCGAACTGCACTGACATCCAGGTCCAACTGCACTGAATCCCAGTTTTGGATGAGACCCTGAGGACCCAGACTCATAAAGGTCCTCGGACCACATGGAAACTCAGGGGAGCTGGAAAGGCAAAGAAAGGCAGAGATCTAGTGGCTCACACGAAAGGCAGAGGTATGTAGGCACGCGTGTGTGTGCACACAGAGAGGACTGCAGCAATTACCGATGGGCACGGAGACTCAGGGGCTGCATAGGGCAGGGCTGATAAAAAGCTAAGGCTGTCTGCTCAGCCCTAAGACTCAGCCACATCCAAACCCAGCACAGAGGCTGTTGCAATCTTGCAAGTCTTAAGGCTGAGTCCAGCACAGAAATTGTCTGAGCGTAGACACAGCTGATCCTCACAACCAAATGGCTTGGAGGTAAATTCCCCACAGTGATACCAACAACAATCAAGACTTAACTACAACAAGACTGTACAAACAATCCACAAAGGCGTGCACTAAGAGTAGCCACATCAGGTAACTGGGGAGGCAGAGCTACTGGCCATATAGGACACCTAGCACACAAAGCTACTCTACCAACTCAGGGAAGCAGCAAAAATGTGGAGACAAAGGAACAGATCACAAATTAAAGAAATGGAGGAAAACAAATGACAGAATATAGAGTTTAAAACCATGGTTATAAGGTTTTTTAAGAATTTCCTAGAAAAGATGGATAAATTTAGCAAGATCCAAGAGGAGATGAAAAATGACCAACTAGAAATTAAACATACACTGACTGAAATAAAAAAAAACATTATACAGAGACCTAATAGCAGACTAGAGGAATGCAAGGTTCAAGTCAAAGATTTGAAATACAAAGTAGCAGAAAACACTCCAATGGAAAAGCAAAAAGATTCTAAAAATGTGAAGATAGTGTAAGGAGCCTTTAGGACAATTTCAAGCATACCAACATCAGAATTATGGTGGTGCCAGAAGAAGAGAGAGAGCAAAATAATGAAAACCTATTTGAAGAAATAATGACTAAAAATTTCCCAACCTGGTGAAAGAAATAGACTTACAAATCCAGGAAGCACATAGAACTCCAAACAAAAGGAATTAAAAGAGGACCACACCAAGACACATCATAATTAAAATGCCAAGAGCAAAAGACAAAGAAAGAATATTAAAAGTAGCAAGAGAAAAACAGTTAATTACCAACAAGGGAGTACCCATACAATTGTCAACTGATTTCTCAACAGACACTATGCGGCCAGATGGGAGTGGCAAGAAATATTCAAAGTGATGAATAGCAAGGAGCTACAACCAAGATTACTCTAAAAGCTATCATTCAGAATTGAAGGGCAGATAAAGAGCTTCACAGATTAGAAAAAGCTAAAGGAGTTCATCAACTCCAAACCAGTATTATATGAAATGCTGAAAGGTACTCTTTAAGAAGAGGAAGAAGAAGAAAAAGGTAAAGATAAAATTATGAACAACAAATACATATCTATCAACAAGTGAATCTAAAAATTAGGTGAATTGAAAATCTGATGAACAGAATAAAGGGGTGAACATAATAGAATCAGGGACACAGAAAGGAAGTAGAGTGATTATTCTCAGGGGGAAAAAGGTGAGGGGAGGTGCAGGGAGAGACTGGACAAAAATCATACACTTATGGATGAGGACAAGGAGGGAGGTAAGGGCAGAGGGTGAGGGGAAGCTGGGTGGAGGGGACCTATGGGGGGGAAAGAGGAACAATTGTAAGAATCTAAAAAATGAAGATGTATAAATAAATAAATAAATAAATAAATAAATAAATAAATAAATAAATA
>JAAGEH010000032.1:12560283-12617045 GCA_011751065.1 Lasiurus cinereus
ATAAATAAATAAATAAATAAATAAATAAATAAATAAATAAATAAATAAAACAAATTAAGAGATAGAAATCATATAGTCATATTAATTGATGCATAAAAAGCATTTTACAAAATCCAACACCCTTTCTTGATAAAAACTCTCAACAAAGTGGGACTAGAAGGATCATACCTCAACATAATAAAAGCTATATATGATAAGCTCACAGAAAACATCATATTCAATGGGCAAAAACTAAAACCATTTTCCCTAAGAACACAAATAAGACAGTGATGCCCACTTTCACTATTTCTGTTCGACATAGTACTGGAAGTATTAGTCATTGCAATTAGACAAGAAAAAGAAATAAAAGACATCCAAATTGGAAAAGAAGAAGTAAAGTTGTCTTTTTTGCAGATGACATGATATTGTACATAAAAATCTGAAAGACTCCATCAAAAAACTCATAGACTTCACAAATTCAGCAATGTAGCAGGATACAAAATTAACGCTAAGAAATACATAATTTCTTTACACCAATAGTGAACTTACAGAGAGACTAAAAAAGCAATCCCATTTACCATAGCACCAAAAAAATTAAGATACATAGGAATAAACTTAACTAAAGAGGTAAAACACTGATACACAGAAAACTACAGGACACTGAAAAAAGAGATAGAGGAAGATGTAAACAGATGGAAGAACATATCATGTCATGGATTGGTAGAATCAACATTATTAAAATGTCCCTACTACCCAAAGCAATCTATAGATTCAGTGCACTGCCCATTAAAATACCAACGGCATATTTCACAGACCTACAAAGAACTCTCTAAAAATTCATCTGGAACAAAACACGACCCCAAATAGCCACAGTAATCCTGAGAAAGAAGAATAAAGTAGGTATGATCTTAATACCAGATTTCAAGCTGTATTACAAAGCCACTGTTCTCAAAACAGCCTAGTACTGGCACAAGACCAATGGAATAGAAGAGAGAATTCAGATATCGACCCACACCACTATGCTCAATTAATATTTGACAAAGGAGACATGAACATACAATGGAGTCAAGACAGTATGTTCAATAAATGGTGTTGGGAAAATTGGACAGATACATGCAAAAAAAATGAAACTAGACCACCAACTTACACCATACACAAAAATAAACTCAAAATGGATACAGAATTTAAATGTAAGATGGGAAACCATAAAAATACTAGAGGAATCCACAGCAGAGATATCTCAGACATATGCTGAAGGAATTTCTTTACTGATACCACTCCTAGGACAATGGAAGCTAAAGAGAAAATAAACAAATGAGACTACATCAAAATAAAAAGCTTTTTCACAGCAAAAGAAACCATCAACAAAATAAAAGAAAGCCTACTGTATGGAAGAACATATTTTCAAATGTTATCATTGATAAAAATTTAATTTCGAACATCTACAAGCAACTTATACAACTTAATAAAAGGAAGATAAATGATGCAATAAAAAATGGGCAATGGACCTAAATAGAACCTTTTAAAAAGAAGACAGAAGGAAGACCCATGAAAACATGTTCAAAGTCACTAATTATCTGTGAGATGCAAATCAAAATGACAATATGGTATCACCTCACACCTGTCAGAATGGTAATCATCAACAAATCAGCAAACAACAAGTGCTGAAGAGGATGTGGAGAAAAAGGAACCCTCATGCACTGCCGGTGGAGCCACTGTGGAGAACAGTGTGGACTTTCCTAAAAAAACTAAAAATGGAACTCCCATTTGTCCCAGTAATCCCACTTCTAGGAATATACCCCAAGAAACTAGAAACACCAATCAGAAAAAGTATATTCACCTTTATGTTCATAGCAGCACAATTCACCAGAGCTAAGATTTGGAACAGCCTAAATGCCCATCAGCAGATGAGTGGATTAAAAATCAATGGTACATACACACAATGGAATAATACATTGCTATACAAAAGAGGGAATTCTTACCATTTTAGCAGCATGGATGAACCTGGAGAGCATTATGTTAAGTGAAATAAGCCAGTCAATGGAAGAAAAATACCACATGATCTCACTCATTTATGGATAATAAAGAACATTATAACCTGATGAATAAAAAGATAGATACAGAGGCAGTAAAGCACAGAGCAGACTGTCAATTTACAGCAGAAATGCTGGAAAGTGTTGAGGAGGGAAGGTAATAGATCAACCAAAGGACTTGTTTGTATGCATATAAGCACACCAATGGACACAAGACACTGGAGGATGGTGCGATGAGGATATGCGACAGGGGGTAGGGGAAGCTGGGGAATGATCAATGGGGGGGGAGGAGATATATGTACTAATATATGTAATACTTTAGATAACAAAAAAATTTTAAATAAAAATAAAAAATAATAGGGGCAGGAAAAATATTTAAACAAAACATTCATTTCTGCTCAAAAAATTAAACAAACTAACTAACTAACTAACAAATAAATAAATAAATAAATAAATAAATAAATAAATAAATAAAAGCAGCTTTTCCATTTCAGGTCAAAGAAATGTTGTGTTTACCCTTTGAATCTTCCCCTGCTTTCCAAGTATAGTAGTTATAAATGAAATTTTCTTTACATAAAAAAAAATAGGGCCACAGTTAGAAGCAAAATAAACATATCCAAGGACTAGAAAGTAAACAGACGTGCAATAGTAAGTATTAATATCACAAGTCTGTGGGCTCCAGGCAGAGAAGGCCTGAGCACAGTTATGGAGGGAAGTGGGATTGAAAACTGAAATCTTCTCTTTCCCTACAGGAAGCTGAGCTTGGTTTGTGAGAGAGTGAGGTAGGAAGGCAGAGTATGGCTGGGCAGAAGCAGAGAAGGACTTCACCTAGGTGAATCTGTCACCAAGGAACAGAGTCCCAAGTCAAGAATACAAGCCATATCAAGTGGATGGGTACAGGCAACCACAAAACCATGGAGAGAGAACTCAGAAATTTTCCAACCCAGAAGGCCCTGCAAACCAAAGTTCTGAAGGATACAGGGAATATAGCTCTAAGTAGTGCTCCCACAAACTCAATATCCATCAGCAAAACCCACTCTGTGAATTTAGGTAACAGAGGCAACTTCAAAATGAATTCAAAATTAACATATTTAAACCCTAGAAGGCCACAAAAAATATTAATAAGACTTTGTGCAACAAAACTAGGAAGCAACTGCCCTGGCCAGTTTCACTCAATGGTTAAAGCATCGGCCCAAGGACAGAGGGGTGGCAGATTTAATTTCTGGTCAAGGGCATGTACCCTGGTTGTAGGTTCCCCAGCCCCATTATTGGTTCATGGGGGAGGCAACCAATTGATGTGACTCTCCCACATTGACGTTTCTTTCTCTCTCTCCCTCTAGTATCTCCCTTCCATTCTTTCTAGAAATCAATGGAAAAAATATCCTCCGGTGAGGATTAAAAGTAAATAACAACAACAACAAAAACAGTAGGAAGCAATGAAACAAGAGAATATAGATAGGAAAAAGAACCAATTAGAAACCTTGGAAAAGAGAAATAGAATAATAGAAATAGCAGTTTGTATAGGTATCCTCAGTTCAGTACATATTCACCAATCTTTCATACACAATTTCATGTTCAGATTGTGAGCCAAAGATGCTTGGCATTTAAGAGAGTTTCAACTCAGTGTGGGAGAAATGGGGACATGGAAATAGAGGGAGCATGAGAAGCAGAAAGAGTGGAAAGAGGTGAAGATATTGAAGTGGTGACACCTTGGAGTCCTCCCCCTCGCACCCCAGCATTATTTAACCTCCCTTGAGCCCAATGAGGGTATAATGACCACTATAGTGTTGTGGTGAAGATGATGGATATTTATATAACATATTCTACCCTTAGTATGACCAGCTTATTAAGGTCAAAAAGTATATTGACATTTTTTTAAAACATTGTATTAATTTTTTTAACATTTTAAAAAATTAATTTTTAGAGAAAGAAGAAGGGAGAGAGAGACAGAGAAAAGAAAATCAATGTGACAATGAAACATCAATCAGTTGTTTCCTTCATGCCCCCTACCAAAGATCAAACCCAAAACCTGGGCCTGTGCCCTGACCAAGAGTTGAACCAGCAACATTTTGCTCCATGGGATGACACCCAATCAACTGAGTCACACCAGCTAGGGCAAAAAAATTGCATTATTGTTATTATTAATAAAAATAATACCAGGGAGAAGCCAAGATGGCGGCATAGGTAAACACCTACACTGCTGCCTCAGACAACAATTTCAAAACTACAACTAAAAGACAGAACGGACATCATCCAGAGGCACAGGAAAGCTGGCGGAGTGGAATTCTACAACTAGAGGGAAAGAGAGGGGCTCACGGAGACCCACAGGAGCTGCAAAAAGCTGAGGTACAGAGAGGTGCGCGTGGAGAGAGCGGGTGCTGGAGAACCTGGCTGGCCTTCTCTGGCAGGAGGGAGACAGAGACTCTTAAAGGCACTGAACTCCTTATCCTATGACACTAAACCCCTGATCCAGCCAAAACTCATTTTGGGGGGAGTTTGGACTGTGAAGGGGGAGAAGTGCACGGAAATTTAGGGGAGTCGCAAAAGATCAGAAGTCTGATGGCGCACATGGCACTGCGCCTCAGAGGACAGACTGCTGATTGTGCCGCTGGCTTTCATGAGTGGGTGGGAGACAGACCCTCCCAACTGGGCCACTTCTAACTTCAATAAACCCCAGTTCTGGGCAAAACCCTGGGGACCCAGACTCTTGTGGTCCCGTAGCACAGGGGAGCCAGAAAGGCAGCAGTCTAGAAGCACTGTGAGAGAGCGCTTGCACACACAGGGACTGCTCCAGCATTTACTCAGTCACGTGAGACTCAGGGGCCATGTAGGGCGAGCCCGAATAGAAAGCAAGGCGGACCCTTAAGCCCTGAGACTCCACACATCCCAAGCTCAAGAGAGGCTTTTGCGGTTTTTCAAGTCTGGTATCATAAGGCTGAATCCAACACAGAAGTTCTCCCGGCATAGTGAAAATGCCGAGACAAGGAAAGGGATCACAAACAAAAGAAATGGAGGGAAAAAAACGACTGGATATAGAGTTCAAAACCACACTAATAAGGTTTTTCAAGAATATGCTAGAAAAGATGGATAAATTTATCAAGTCCCAAGACGAGATGCAAAAGGACCAACTAGAGATGCAAAAGATCCAACTAGAGATGATAAAGGACCAAATAGAAATTAAACATACACTGTCTGAAATAAAAAAAAATATTACACAGAGACCTAACACTAGACTAGTGGAAGGCAAGAATCAAGTAAAAAATGTGAAATATAAAGAATCAGAAAACACTCAACTGGAAAAGCAAGAAGAGAAAAGAATCCAAAAATGTGAAGATAATGTAAGGAGCCTCTGGGACAGCTTCAAGCATACCAACCTCAGAATTGTGGGGGTGCCAGAAGAGGGAGAGCAAGATACTGAAAACCTATTTCAAGAAATAGTGACTGAAAACTTCCCACATCTGGTGAAAGAAATAGACTTACAAGTCCAGGAAGCACACAGAACCCCATATAAAAGGAATCCAAAGAGGACTACACCAAGACACATCATCATTAAAATACCAAGAGCAAAAGACAAAGAGAGAATATTAAAAGCAGCAAGAGAAAAACAATTAATTACCTACAAGGGAGCAACCATACGACTGTCAGCTGATTTCTCAAAAGAAACGATGAAGGCCAGACGGGAGTGGCAAAAAATATTCAACGTGATGAATAGCAAGAACCTACAGCCAAGAATAGTCTATCCAGCAAAGCTAACATTCAGAATTGAAGGGCAGATAAAGAGCTTCACAGATAAGAAAAAGCTAAAGGAGTTCATCAACTCCAAACCAGTATTATATGAAATGCTGAAAGGTACTCTTTTAGAAGAGGAAGAAGAAAAAGGTAAAAGCCAAAAAATTATGAACAACAAATACATATCTATCAACAAGTGAATCTAAAAATTAAGTGAATTAAAAATTTGATCAACAGAATAAACTGGTGAATATACTAGAATCAGGAGCACAGAAAGGGAGTGGACTGATAATTCTCAAGGGGAAACGGGGAGGGGGGTACAGGGCTTGACTGGACAAAAATCATACACCTATGGACTCATCAACTGGGGGGAAAGGTAAGGGTAGAGAGAGGGGTGGGAGATGGGTGGAGGGGAGCTATGGAGGGGAAAAAGGAGAGACAAATGTAATAATCTGAATAATAAAGATTTAATTAAAAAAATGATACCTTACACAACACTTTCCTTTATTATCAGAGTAGTGTATTCTCTTGTATTCTGGCCATAGAAATGTCCTTTAGATAAGTCATTTCTGACTCCTAAAAGAGGCTTTTCTTGGCAACTGCCTATGAACACTTTGCTTTTGAAGGCTGCCATTCCATATGGTCTTGAAAGACTCAGAATCAGATAGCTACACTGATATTTTATTGGCTCACTTCGCATAAGAAAAATGTTTCAAAGTGACTTAATTATTTTACTTCTAGAGTCTTCCTTCTACATGCTCCCTCTTAATTCAATAAAAAACTTATCTGTGTTAATAAATATCTGTTTGCACCAGCCTTGTTATATACCCATCATCTGATGAAGGAGATGTTTGCATTTTTTCCCCGAATCCATGATGTTGTGGTTGATTGTGGGCAAGGGTTCATTTCCAATAGTTGATGCTTTTTACTCTCAGGAAAAGAGAGATTCCTGATTAAATAAAACATAGTAGGATTAGATCTTTAAATATAAATAAAAATATAAAAAGAGTACACCTTTGATACTTTCAACAATAAAAATAAATAAAAATAAATAAAACCTGAAACACCTGTGTATGGTTGCCTAGAGCCATGTCAGTTACCTTAAGGAGAGCAGGGTTAATTCAGGTCAATCAATCTCTCTAAGAAATAAAATGTTGAATAGTAGGAACCAAGATGGCAATGTAAATAAATACCAGTACTTGCTACCTTCCAAAACCACATCAAAATTACAACTAAAATATAGAACTTCTGGGATTTTCAGCAAGAGTTCAAGGAATCTGGAAAAGGGGCTGCACATAAGTGCATAAACTATACATGAAATATAAATTTGGAAGGTATGGGGTAGCAAGGGGAAGCTTCACTCTAGTGGTGAGCTCTCCAAACTCCAGGCCCAGGGCTTTTTATTCACAAATTTTGACCTATAGCAAAGCAGGTATACATATCAAAGGTAAAGTTTGGTAAACAATAAAGGACCATCAAGTTGGGGGAACTTCCTTCAGCTGTTCAAGCAGCAGGTAATAACATGGAAATTTTCAGCCCTGCTGAAAGATTCCATTCAATCTTTTGAGGACTTCTCGCATTTATTATGACCCTGCTGGAGTTAACCTTCAGCATAGAATAACCATCATCCAGAACTAACTGAAACCTAGCTGAATAAAAGTTCTATAACTAAAGAAGTAACAAATGTACATCAAGGCTGGTAGGAGGAGCATAGGTGTGAACATGTGGTGTGTGTGTGTGTTTTTTTTTTTAATCAGGAGGGATATCTCCACTACAGAGGCCTCCCATGAGAAGCATGGGATCCCGGCCTCACAACAGATCCCCAGCACAGGGTTCCAAAGCTGGGAAGAAAAGTCCTCATAATTTCAGGCTATAAAAATCAGTGGAGATTGTGGATGACTGATAGGAGGCTGCTGACTCCAGGGAGTACCTCTTAAAGGTCCAGGGCAAGGGCTTACTCTGACTTGATCCCTCTGAGCTCCAGCACTGGGGCTTGAAAGAAACCTGAGACATTTGGAGAGAAACTGGATTATCTGGCATCAAAGCAAGAACTTTGGGACAGCTTTCTCCCAGACAGGAGTGCTCAAAGGGCTCATTGTTCCTGTGCTAGTACCTCCCCCATCACAGAGCTGACTGGCAGTCATATTTGAGTTTCCATCAGCATGGCCCAGATTGTTCATTCTTCCCTGGTAATTCCCTGAGACCTGACCTCACCCAATTAGCAGCCCCATCCAGCTGTTTGCATTAACTTTTCTATATGAATGGTCCATCCTGGCTCAGGCTTCAGACTTTGCTAAAATCTTTCAAACAAGCATCAGCTGGCATCAATGTGACCCAAATCTATCAGTAAGAGGCTCCAGACCAGGCACTAGCAACAGCCTGCCTTGCTTCACACTTGGGTCTTACTTGGGCACTTCCAGGCCCAACATAGTAGCAGCCATCTGCAGATCTCTCTGTAGCTCCTGCTTGGTGTCTGACTTTGCACCTCCAAGGAGGCTCCAGAGCCAGTGCACCCAGTAGACAGTTTCAGACGATACCATATTACCACTCTATACACCCACAAGCAACACATTCAAAGGCCAGATTCAATGAGCACCAAAGGCCCATGAAGCAAGTTCTGCTCCAAAGGGGTGTATCCTGCACAGCAGCTCTTCCTCTGTAGTCACAGCTGGTCCTCACAGCTCATTGGCTTGGAGGTCAATTCCTCTCAGTGATGCCAACAGCAATCATGGCTCAACTACAACAAGACTGTGTTCACAGCCCACACAGAGGTGTACCTAGAGGGCCCAGGTGACTGGGGAGGCTGAGCCACAGAGCTGTAGAGGACACCTTCTACACAAGGCCACTCTATCAATTCCAGGAGACATAGCAGCTCTACCTAATACACAGAAACAAACACAAGGAAGCAGCCAAAATACAGAGACAAAGAAACATGTCACAAATGAAAAGAATGGAAACAAGCAAACTACTGGATATAGAGTTCAAAGGCTACTCAAGGATCTTAATGAGAGTTTCAAGGGACTTAATGAGACTTATAAGAATTTTAGTGAGAATTTCAAAGACATGAAAAAGGTCCAGTCAGAAATTAAGCATACACTAATTGAAATAAAGAGTAATTTATAAGTATTCAACAGTAGAGGAGGATTCAGAGAATCAAATCAATTATTTGGAATATGAAGATGCAAAAATACCCAATCAGAGCAGAAAAAAAAGAATCCAAAGGCATGAAAAGCATTAAGGTAGTGTAAGGAGCTTCTGGGACAACTTCAAATGTTATGGGTGGCAGGGGGAAGAGACAGAAGAATAGATATAGCAAGATATTGAAAACCTATTTGAAGAAAACTTCCCCTATCTGGTGAAAGAGATAGACTTACAAGTATATGAAGTCCAAAAAGTCCCAAACAAGAGGAACCCAAAGATAACCACACCAAGACACATCATAATTAAAATGCCAAAACTTAAACACAAAGAGAAAATCTTAAAAGCAGCAAGAGAAAAGTAGTTAATTTCCTATAAGGAAGCACTCATATGACTTCAGCTGATTTCTCAACAGAAACTTTGCAGGGCAGAGGGAATGGCAAGAAATAGTCAATGTGTTGAATAGCAAAGGCCTACAACAAAAATTACTCTGCCCAGCAAAGCTGTCATTTAGAATTGAAGGTCAGAAAGAGGTTCCCAGACAAGAATAAGCTAACAGAATTCATCACCACCAAACAAATATTACATGAAATTTTGAAGGGTATTCTTTAAGAAGAAGAAGAGGGGAGGAGAAAAGATAAAAAATATGAACAAGCCTAAACCGGTTTGGCTCAGTGGATAGAGTGCTAGTCTGTGGACTGAAAGGTACCAGGTTCGATTCCAGTCAAGGGCATGTATCTTGGTTGCGGGCACATCCCCAGCAGGGGATGTGCAGGATGTGGCTGATTAATGTCTCTCTTATCAATGTTTCTAACTCTCTATTCCTCTCCTTTCCTCTCTGTAAAAAATCAATAAAATATATTTTTTAAAAATATATGAACAATAAAATGTCAATAAATACATATTATCAATAATTGAATCTAAAAAATAGAATCAGAAGCATGTAAACATGGAACAGACTGACAAATCTCTTAGGGAGGGGGTCTGGAGAGTGGGAAGAGATTAACCAAAGCTCATATATGCATGTATGCTTCACCTACGGATACAGACAATAAAGTGGTGAAGGCCTGCGGTGGAGGGGGAACTGGTTGGAGGAGGAAAATGGGGGATAGAGGGAGACATCTGTAACACTCTCAATAGTAAAGATTTAAATTTTAAAAAAAAGAAAGAAAATGTTGATATGACTAAAGCCTCACACAAAAACGTCCCTTCTCTCCAGGGAGAGCTATTATCTTGAAGTTAACATTATTTAAATAATGTTTTATTTAAATTTTTTCTATATACCCAGTAGGTAGTCATAAACTTTGTACTATTCTTTGTATTTTAAAACTTATATGAGGTTCCCTGACTGGTTTTGCTCAGTGAATGGAGCATCAGCCTGTGGACTGGGTGGGCATGGGGGAGGGGGTTCCGAGTTTGATTATCATTGGGACCACGTGCCTGGGTTGTGGGCTCAGTCTCCGGTGGGGAGTATGCAGGAGACAGCCAGCCAGTGATTCTCTCTCATAATTGATGTTTCTATCTCTCCCTCTCCTTTTCTCTCTGAAATCAATAAAAATATTTTTTTAATTTATATGAGCTATCCATACCCTTTTGCAGCTTGCTTTTTTTTTACTCAGTACTATGCATTTGCAATTTCACTCATTTTTTTTTACAAATAGTTATAGAGTGCCTACAATAAACCACATACTGTTTTAGGTACTGGGGTAGTAGGATTGGAGAAAGAAAGACAAAGATATAAAACCTCTATCTTCATGAGACAGACAAAAAAATTGATAAATTAGTAAAATGCATACTATAATATATACAAAATATGTTATATATATATATTATGCAAAATATGCTATGGCAATGGTAAATCCTAAGGGGAACATTTAAGGGAAAAAGGGATAAGAAGTGTGTGGGGCGATGGGGAGGGGTGAGGAGAGAGTCTGGCAATTTAGACAGATCACATGTTTCAGGTTAAACACTGTGTAGTATTAGAAATGACATCTCTTCCATGGAGGGCTGACTACATTGCATATTCTTGCTCACAGTTTCTTTGGTAATTGATGAGTAATAGTATAAATACAACTTCAAACTCATGTGCACCCTACTTCCTTCTGGGACTGTATTGATATATAGTTTCATTAACAGGGATTAGAATTTCCATTCTTGTAAGTTCTTATAAGATGTCTAAATTTTGCCTTCGTTGTTGTTGTTAATCTTCACCTGAGAATATTTTTCTATTGATTTTTAGAGAGAGTGGGAGAATCAAGGAAAGAGAAACATTGATTGTTTGCCTCCTGCATGCTCCCTGACCAGGGCTGGGAATTGAGCCTACAACCGAGGTATGTCCTCTTGACCAGAATGGAACCCAGAACCCTTCAATCAGAGGGCCAACACTTTAGCCACTGAGCCAAACCAGATAGGACTAAATTTTGCCTTTCTTAATGCTAAACTTGTTACCATTTTAATTTTTATTTCCCAAATTATTACTATGGCTCAGATCTCCAAATTGGCCAGTTTGATTTCTTTTCTGGAATTGTCTGTTCACATCCTTTGGTCTATTTTCCATGGGGGTGTTTGCTTGTTGATTTGAGAGAGAGGGTGAAGGAGAGAAAGAGAGATAGATTTAAAGAGTAACATCTATGTAAGAGAGAAACATGAACTGGTATTTGCTCCAAATCATAGATCGAGCACTCAACCTAGGTGTGTGCACTGACTGGAAATCAAACCCCCAAGCTTTAGATGTAAGGGACAGCACTCCAACCAACCGAGCCACACTAGCTAGGACTGTTCTTTTTGTTTTTGAGAACAGCTTTCCTACACTAATTCTATGAAAGTACTCTGCTATATTTTTCTCTAAATTGTATAGCTTTTTATAGAAGTCTGTAATTTGTGAATAAAGTAAGATAAAAACCATTTTTCTTTTTTTTCTATAGAGAGCCAGAAAATTGTCCCAGCACTTATTATTGAATAGCTCACATCTTCTCTGTTAATTGCTAATGAGACCTCTGTCAAATGCCAAGTTGCCAAATATGGGATTTGTTTCTGAACTGATAACCTGTCTGACTAGTCTGTGCATCTGTCTCTTATCAGTTCTACTGTCTTATCATGATAGCTATCATTAGCTTTATAATAAGTTGACATCTACAATATCCATCCAAGCCCCAGCCCACCCCCCCTGACTTCCCCATAATTAGTTTCCCAAAAAGCTACCTTTGCTATTCTTGACCTTTGCTACTCCATCCTAATAATTTTACTATCAATTTGTAAACTTCTGAGTCAAAAGTAGAATTGTATTGAATTTATATATTAATTCAGGAGAACTATTAACTTCACCATATTGAGCCTTTTCATTATGTAGATATCTCTTTGCTTATTTATTTTTAAATGTTTTGATTAATCCTCACACAATGACATGTTTATTGATTCTAGAGAGAGGAGAAGGGGGAGAGAGAAAGAGAGAGAGAGAGAGAGACAAGTGAGAGAGAAACATGGATTAGTTACATTACCATATGCACCCAAACAGAGATCTAACCTACAACCTTTCAGTGTAGGGGACAATGCTCCAACCAAATGAACCACACTTGTTAGGGCTCTATTCACTTATTTAGGTCTTGTTTGAAGTCTTTATTTATATAAATTTCATAATTTTCATTAAAACCTATCATATTTTTGTCACATAATATTCTGTTGTTATTCTTTTGCTGTAGAAAATGGTTTCAGTAACTGTATTTACTAATTTATTGCTGGTGTAAAGAACTGTTGATTTTGTGCATCGGTTTTATATCTAGCAAACTTGCTGAATTCTATTAGTTTATATGCAGTTAAGTTAGCTTATTGTCTAAATTAACTGCATACAGGTTATCAGTTCAGAAACAAATCCCATATTTGGCAACTTGGTATTTGACAGAGGTCTCATTAGCAATCAACAGAGAAGATATGGGTTATTCAATAATCAGTGCTGGAACAATTTTCCGGCTCTCTATAGAAAAAAAAAAGAAAAATGGTTTTTATCTTACTTTATTCACAAATTACAGACTTCTATAAAAAGCTATACAATTTAGAGAAAAATATAGCAGATAAACATTATCTTGCAATATTGCAAGTTAAGCTTTTTTATTTTTAATTATTATAGTTCTTTTTCTTATTTCTAAAACGTCATGATTAATATTAATAGAAGTCCTTATCTTGATACTAATTTAAGAAAGAATGTTTTATCAGTTAGGTTAAGGAAATTTTCTTCTATTCGTATTTGCAAAGAATTTTTATTAGAAATGGATTTTTGAGTTACATAAAATTTATTTTCTATTTAAATTTCTCCTTTAATTTGTTAATGTGGTAGTTACTCTTGTATCCTTAGAAAAATCCCAGAATTTGGTAATAATGTATTTTGCGTGTAGCTGGGTTTATTTTGATAATATTTTGTTTAGAATTCCGTTTCAATATTTGTAAGTGAGATTGTACAATGATTTTCTTGTATCTTACTCTTCTCTGAATTTTGGTATCAAGATTATGCTAATCTTATAAAATGAGTTACAAGGGCTCTTTTTCTTTCTTTCTTTTTTTTTTTCTATAATCTGTGAACAACTGGTATGTAATTAAATGTATTTGTCCTTCAGAGTGTTGGTACAACTCATGGGATTTTGTTTATGTAAAGGTAGCAGATATTTAATTTCAAATTTATTTTCTTTATGGACTGTAGAATAGTTAGGTTTTTTATCTATTATTAAGTAGATTTTTATAAGTTATATTATTATTATGGAAAATTATATGTTTATTCTCAGCCATCATATTTTTGTTCATAGGATTTGCTTAATAATTCTAAAATGTCAGGCATATGGATAGTATGTCTTTTTTTTCTAGCTAAGACTTGCCAGAAATTTATTTATTCTATTAGTCTTAAAGAACCAGCTATTAGATTTATTAATCTTTTTTATTTTATCTTTGTTTTCTGTTTTGTTCATTTATGTCCTCCTTTTAATTATTTCTTTTGTTAGTAATTGTATCTATCTAATATACTTCTTTTTCTCCTAATAACTATAATTTTCCATATGTATTTTATTCATTTAAAAGTGCGGATTTAGGGGAACCAAGATGGCGGCATAAGATACACATCTGTACGTGCTGTCTCTCACAACCACACCAAAACTACAACTAAAAGACAAAACAACTATCCCCCAGAACCAAAGGAAAGTTGGCGGAGTGGAAGTTCTACAACTAGAAGGAAAAAAAAAAATGCATCCAGACCTAGTGGGACGTGCAGAGGCTCAGAAAGGCAAAGGTACAAAGACGCACGGGAATCCGGCTGGCGTGCACTGTTGTTTTCAATTAGGAGAGAGTTACAAGTTCCTGACACTCTGAACTCCAGTTTCTGGCGAGATTCTGGGGAGCCAGACTCAAACGGGGAGAAACTGGACTGTCTGCCATCAGGTCAGAAAAAGAAGGTGACTCTCTTGCAGAGTTGCACACTGGAATCATTGTTTACTGTGCTGGGGCGCTGGACACAAGACACTAAACAGAACGAGGCTGAGAGGGCTGACTGGCAGCCATCACTGTTTGCCATGCCCTAGCCTAGTGACTCCCTGAGATCCTGTCATGCCCAATTTACAAACACACCCAGCTGTGTGGTAACTTTTGCATATGAATGGCCTGCCCTCTGGCAACTTAACCTAACAAATTGCAGCTGGGTCATACAACTCCAAAACTTCCAAACTCCAAGCAAAGAGGAGAAATCAACTCCAAATCTTCCAAACTCCAAGCAAAGAGGAGAAATCTGAAAATCTCCCTGTAGCTCCTGCTCGGTGACCTCAGACACTAGCTGACTTGTACCTCATTGGAGATCCAAGAACCAGTGTACCTAGAGGTTAGTGTGAGACAACAACAGATTTTAACTCCTCAAATACATAAGTGACACACTCAAGAGGCAGACTCGGTGAGCACCAAAGCCCCACTGAAGCAAGTTTTGCCCCATAGGGGTGTCTCCAGCACAGCAGTTCTTCTATTAATAGACACAGCTAATCCTCACGATCAATTGGCCTGGAGGTCAATTCCTCCCAGTGTACCAATAGCAATCAAGGCTTAACTACAACAAGACTGTGAACCCAGCCTACAAAGGGGTGCGCCAAGAGTGTCCACCCCAGGTGATTGGGGAGGTGGAGCTACTGGTCCCTTAAGGACAACTAGTACACAAAGCCACTCCTTTAACACCGGGAAGCAATCAAAATGCAGAGACCAAGAAACATGTCACGAATAAAAGAAATGGAGGAAAGCAAACATAGAGTTCAAAACCACATTTATAAGGTTATTCAAGAATCTTCTACAAACCACCGACAAACTTATTGAGAACTCTGAGAAACTTACTGAGTCCTTCAAAGATCTTAATGAGAATGTCAAAAAAAAAATGGAAAAGGACCAGTCAGAAATTAAGCATGGGAGAGAATCCAAGATGGCGGCATAGGTAAACACCTACACTGCTGCCTTGCACAACAATTTCAAAACTACAACTAAAAGACAGAAAGGACATCATCCAGACCCACAGAAAAGCTGGCTGAGTGGAAGTTCTACAGCTAGAAGGAAAGAGAGGGGCTCACAGAAACCCAGGGGAGCTGCAAAAAGCTGAGGTACGGAGACAACCTCGCTGAGAGAGCGGGTGCCGGAGTACCTGGCTGGCTTTCTCTGGCGGGAGGGAAATGGAGACTCCCACGGCATTGAACCCCTTATCTTACGACACTAAACCCCAGATCCAGCCGAAACTCATACACGGGGAGTTTGGACTGTGAAAAGGGAGAGGTGCACGGAAATTTAGGGGAGTCTCAAAAGATCAGAGGTCTGGTCATGCACGGCACTGAGCGGAGGATAGACTGCTGATTGTGCCTCTGGCTTTCGAGAGTGGGTGGGAGACAGACCCTCCCAACTGTGCCACTTCTGAGTTCACTAAGCCCCTGTTTCAGGAGAAACCCTGGAGACTAGACTCCTGTGGTCCTGGTGCTCAGGGGAGCTGGAAAGGCAGCAGTCTAGAGGCACTGGGGGCGCGCCCGTGCGCGTGCACAAGGACCGCTCCAGTGATTACCCAGTAACGTGAGATTCAGGGGCCATGGAAGGCAGGGCCAACTAGAAGGCAAGGTGGTCCCTTAAGCCCTGAGACTCCACCAATCCCAAGCTCAACAGAGGCTTCTTCGGATTTGCAAGTCTGGTATCATAAGGCTGAATCCAACACAGAAGTTCTCCCGACATAGTGAAAATGCTGAGACAAGAGAAGGGATCACAAACAAAATAAATGGAGGAAAAAAAAACGACTGGATATAGAGTTCAAAACCACGCTTATAAGGTTTTTCAAGAATATGTTAGAAAAGTTGGATAAAGTTATCGAGTCCCAAAAGGAGATGCAAAAGGACCAACTAGAGATGCAAAATATCCAATTAGAGATGATGGATAAATTTAGCAAGTCCCAAAAGAAGATGAAAAAGGACCAACTAGAGACACTGACTGAAATAAAAAATATTATACAGAGTCCTAACAGCAGACTAGAGAAAGGCAAGAATCAAGTAAAAAATTTGAGATATAAAGCAGAAAACACTCAACTGGAAAAGCAAGAAGAAAAAAGAATCCAAAAATGTGAAGATAATGTAAGGAGCCTCTGGGACAGCTTCAAGCGTACCAACCTCAGAATTGTGGGAGTGCCAGAAGAGAGAGAGCAAGATATTGAAAACCTATTTCAAGAAATAATGACTGAAAACTTCCCACATCTGGTGAAAGAAATAGACTTACAAGTCCAGGAAGCACACAGAACCCCATATAAAAGGAATCCAAAGAGGACTACACCAAGACACATCATCATTAAAATACCAAGAGCAAAAGACAAAGAGAGAATATTAAAAGCAGCAAGAAAAAAACAGTTCATTACCTACATGGGAGCACCCATACGACTGTCAGCTGATTTCTCAACAGAAACGATGTAGGCCAGACAGGAGTGGCAAAAAATATTCAACGTGATGAATATCAAGAACCTACAACCAAGAATAATCTATCCAGCAAAGCAAACATTCAGAATTGAAGGGCAGATAAAGAGCTTCACAGATAAGAAAAAGCTAAAGGAGTTCATCAACTCCAAACCAGTATTATATGAAATGCTGAAAGGTACTCTTTTAGAAGAGGAAGAAGAAGAAAAAGGTAAAAGCCAAAAAATTATGAACAACAAATACGTATCTATCAACAAGTGAATCTAAAAATTAAGTGAATTAAAAATTTGATCAACAGAATAAACTGGTGAATATACTAGAATCAGGAGCACAGAAAGGGAGTGGACTGATAATTCTCAGGGGGAAAGGGGTCAGGGGTGTACAGGGAGAGACTGGACAAAAATCATACACCTATGGATGAGATCAATGGGAGGGAGGGAAGGGTAGGAGCTGGGTGTAGGGGTGCTATGGAGGGGAAAAAACAGAAACAAATGTAATAATCTGAATAATAAATATTTAATTTAAAAAAAAGAAATTAAGCATGCACTGTCTGAAATAAAGATTAATATACAGAAATCCAACAGCAGACTAGAGGACCCCAAGAATCAAATCAAAGATCTGAAATCTGAGGAAGCAAAAACACCCTAACAGAAAAACAAAAATAAAAAAGAGTCCAAAAATGTGAAGATAATGTAAGGAGCCTCTGGGACAACTTCAAGCGTATCTACCTCAGAACTATGGGGGTGCCAGAAGAAGAGAGAGAGCAAGATACTGAAAACCTATTTGAAGAAATAATGACTGAAAACTTTCCCTACCTGGTGAAAGAAATTGACTTACAAATCCAGGAAGCATACAGAACGCCAAACAAAAATAATCCAAAGAGGACCACACCAAGACACATCATAATTAAAATGCCCAGGGCAAAAGACAAAGAGAGAATGTTAAAAGCAGCAAGAGAAAATCAGTGAATTACCCTCAAGGGAGTACCCATTTGACTGTCAGCTGATTTCTCAACAGAAACTATGCTGGCCAGAAGGGAGTGGCAGGAAATATTCAACATGATGAATAGCAAGAATCAACAACCAAGGTTACTCTACCCAGCAAAGCTATCATTCAGAATTGAAGGTCAGATAAAGAGCTTCACAGATAAGAAAAAGCTAAAGGAGTTCATCACCACCAAACCAGGATTATATGAAATGCTGAAGGGTTTTCTTCAAAAAGAAGAGGAAGAAGAAGAAAAAGGTAAAGATAAAAATTATGAACAACAAAGGAAATACAAATACATACCTATCAACAAGTGAATCTAAAAATCAAGTGAATAAAAAAATCTGATGAATAGAATAAACTGGTGAATATAATAGAATTAGGGGCATAGGAAGGGAATGGACTAACAATTCTCAGCTGAAAGGAGGAGTGAAGGGTGCAGGAAGAGATTGGACAAAAATCTTACACCTATGGATGAGGACAGGGCAGGGTGGGTAAAGGCATGGGGTGGGGGTGGGGGAATTAGTTGGAGGGGAGCTATAGGAGGGAAAAAAGGGGAACATCTGTAATAAACTGAACAATAAAGATTTATTTTAAAAAATAATCAAGAAAAAATAAAAATTAAAAATAAAAGTGTGGATTTATATTTTAAAATATTTTAGCTATATCATATAAGTTTGGTTAATTTAACTTTCTAGATTTTATTATAATTCTTTTTAGCATTAATTATTTAGAAGTAGATTTTAGAATTTATCACTATCGGTTTTTATTTTATTGTTTCCTTGTGGTATTTTATTTATTTTTTTATCTTTTATGTAGAGACCATGGGTTACAGTATATTAAATGTTTAATATTTTGAGATTTTTCTGTTTTTAATAATTATATGTAAAAAATTATATGTGTGAGTGAAATAATGTATATTTTCTAATTGTTTTGTGTGAAGTTCTCTATATAGATAGAAATCTCGAATACATCACCTTTGTCACTGTATTATTTAAATCCCTATATCATTTAAATTTTTGCCTATTTTATTTATCTAGGGAAAGGGTATTAAAATCTCCTACCAAAGTTGTAAGTTTGTGACTATCTCTTTATAATTCTAACCATCGTGTATTAATATGATTTTAGGCTAAGTTATTAGGTACTTAAAAGTTCAGAATATGTCTTGTGCTAACATTTTCTTAGATCATTATAACAAAACTCTTTATTCCTAATAGTGCTTTTTGCCTTAAAGTATATCTTATCTTTTATTAGTATAGTTTTAGCAATTTAAATAGTATCTGTCTTTACTATGAATATTTCAATGTCATTATGTTTTAGGTATGTTTCTTATAAACAGCATAGAATAGGATTTCAAAAAAAAACCCTCAGTCTGAGCATCTATATTGTAACATTGTTCAAATACATTTAAATGTGTCAAAATTAGTAAAATATTGTATTTACTTTTATCACTCTTATTTTCATTACATTTATTCTCATTTGAGACAAGCAAAAGCTGACAGAATTCATTGCCAAAACATCTGCAGGGGTATCAAAGGGACTTCTTTAGGCAGAAGAAAAATGATACCAGATGATAATTTGGATGTAAAAGAAATGAAGGGGGCCATATTGGTAAATAAGTTAGAAAATATAAAAAGTTTTTCTCATGTTTTAAATTTCTTTAATTGATCAGTTGACTAAATAGAGTGATTTAATGTTATTTGAAGACAGACATTTATAAATTAATCATGCACATTAGAAACCTTAGATAAACCACTAAAAAAAGAGGCATATATAATAAGTCAATAATGGAGATAAAATGCAATCACTAAAAAAATACTTAATCCACAAGAAGGTAGCTAAAGAGAGAAAAAAAGAAACATAGAAAAGATGATAAGTTTAAAATCCAATGAAATAATTAAATATATTAAATATATTAAATATATATGTTCTAACGTTGCAGTTGAAAGGCAGAGATTATCAAATTGGGGGAAAATGCAAGACTCAATCATGTTGTTTACAAGAAATTCACTGTATGTGCAGACACAAGTAGATTAAAAGTGATGAAAAAGATATTTCATGCAAACAAAATCAAGAGTAAAACTGAAATGGTTGTGTTATTATCAAACAGAATAGATTGCAGAGAAATAAATATTATCAGAAATTATATGAGATAAAGAGGGCCATTTCATAATTATAAACAATTCATCATGAAGATATAATAAAACTAAATGTAATTGCATCCATTAGCAAAGAGAGCTTCAAAATACATGAAGCAAAAACTAGTAGAAATTAAAGGAAAAATGGACAAGTACATAATTGCAGTTGGAAATTTTAACTCCTTTTTCAGTAACTATTAGGACAAATAGAAAATAAGTAATTATCCACAATACTTGAAAATACTATCAACCAATTTGACCTAAGTGATCATTTATAAATGATTAATTGATCACTTAGATCCATACAACAGCAATAGGACTACATGTCTTTTTTTAAGGGACACAGAGACCATTCATCAAGGTAAAAACCATATCACAAGTCTCAATAAATTTAGAAGAATTGGAATTATACAAAATACCTTATCCTAATTTAAAAAACACAGGGTCCATAACGTCCAAAACAATCAAAGGCTTGGCTGACCAGAAGTCAGTCCTGCGGTTAGTGTTGGATTGCCATGGTGACCCAGTACTGACTGCCACAAGAGTGGACATGATAAGCCAACACTGACTGTTGATAGGGACTGCAGATCAGGCCTGTAGTGAGGCCTGAAGAGAGAGGTAGGGTCTGATCCACAGCCTCCATGGAAGCTATTGATCAGCCCTTGCCTCTCTTTTTCTCTCCAGGCTTCAACAGCAGCCACAATTCTGATTCTCTCTGTACCACTGCAGGGGCTTCTGATCAGCCCTGCCTCTTTGATCAGGCCCAGAGATAGGTCTGGATACACTGATTGGCATAGAAACTGACCACTCAGAACCAAATCTGATTAAAGTGCCAGGAGCCAATGGTTGCCTAGGAGGCGGAGCTTACAGTGTTTATTGGCATAGAAACTGACCAATCAGAACCGAATTGGCCAAAAGGAGAGGAGAGTTGGGGGTGATCAGGCTGGCAAGGGAGAGCAGTTGGGGACAAGATCAGGTCAACAGGGGAGGGCATTTGGGGGCAAGATCAGGCCAGCAAGGGAAGGCAGTTGTGGGCAAGATCAGGCTGACAGGGGAGCAATTAGGGGCATCAGGCAGGCAGACAGAGGTGGATAGAAACAATCAGACAGAAAGGCAGAGTGATTAGGGGCAATCAGGTAGGCAGGCGGAGTGGTTACAGATGATCAGGAAGGCTGCTTTTGTTGTGTCCTATAGATTTTGAATTGTAGTGTTTTCATTGTCATTTGTTACCAGGATGCTTTTTATTTCTTCTTTGATCTCATTGGTAACCCAATCATTGTTTAATAGCATGCTATTTAGCCTCTAGGTGTTTGATTTTTTAATTGTTTTTATTATAGTTGATTTCTAGTTTTATGCCATTGAGATCTGAGAAGATGCTTGATTTGATTTTGATCTTCCTAAATTTAGGGAAACTTTGCCTGTGCCCCAATATGTGGTCTATCTTTGAAAATGACCCATGTGCACTTGAAAATAATGTGTATTTTGTGGCTTTGGGGTAGAATGTTCTGAAGATGTCAAATAAGTCCATCTGATCTAGTGAGTCATTTAGGATTGATGTTTACTTGCTGATTTTTAGTTTAGAGGATTTGCCCAGTGGTGTTAGTGAAGTATTAAAGTTCCCTACTATGACTTTATTGCTGTCAATCTCTCCCTTAATGTCCTCCTGAAGTTTTTTGTTTGTTTGTTTATTTGTTTTAATGTATTTGGGTGCTCATGCATTTGGTGAATATATGTATACCAGAGTTATATCTTCTTGTTGGATTGATCCCTTTAGTATTATGAAGTGACCTTCCTTATCTCTTATTATTGCCTTCACTTTGAGTTCTGATTTGTTAGATATAAGTATTGCTACCCCACCTTTTTTTTTTATTTCCTTTTGCCTGAAAAAACTTTTTCCATGCCTTCACCATCAATCTGTGTGAGTCCCTTGTTGTAAGGTGGGTTTCCCTGTATACAGCAGATATATGGGTCATGTTTTCTTATCCAACCAGTTATCCTATGTCCTTTTATTGGGGGCATTTAATCCATTTACATTTAAAGTTATTATTGATAATTACTCATTTGTCATTTTTATTCTTAATGTTTGTCTTTATTCTTGCCTTTCTGTTTCTTCTTTTTACAGCAGTACCTTTAGCATTTCTTGCATTGGTAGATTGGTGGTAACAATCTCTCTTAGCCCTTTTTTGTCTGTGATGCTCCTGATTCCACCTTCAGTATTGAATGATAGCCTTGCTGGAAACAGTATTCTTGGATTCAGACCCTTGCTTTGGATGACTTTGTATATTTCATTTCATTTCTTTCTGGCCTGATGTGTTTCTGTTGAGAAATCAGTCGCTAGTCTGATGAGAGATCCTTTGTAGGTAATTTTCTGTCTCTCTATGGCAACCTTTAATATTCTTACTTTGTCATTGTGTTTGCCAATTTAATTATAATGTGTCTTGGTGTCAATATTTTGTAGTTCATCTTGTTTGGGACTCTAAGCTTCTTGGACTTGTATGAGTTTTTTCTTCTGTATATCAGGGAAGTTTTCTGTCATTATTTCTTCAAACAGGTTTTCTATTCCTTGCTCAGTTTCCTCTCCTTCTGGCACCACTATATGCGGATGTTGTTTCATTTTGTGTTGTCCCAAAGTTCCATTATGTTCTCCTTCCTACTGTTTTTTAGGGTTTTTTTCTAGATACTGCTCTGCCTGAGTATTTTTTCCTACCCTGTTTTCTAGCTTATGATGCAGACTTCCACTTCTTCTAGTCTACTGTTGAGGCTTTCTATTGAATACTTTATTGCAGCGATGTCACTTTTTATTTTTTCTTGGTTCTTCTTCATTTCCTCTTGGTTCTTATACATATTATTGAATTTGTCTTTCATCCTTTTCAGCAACCTTATGACCATTGCTCTGAATTCTTTCTATGTCATATTGCTTGCCTGCATTTCATTTACTTCCTTTTATGGTGATGCCTCCTTTTCTTTTCTATGTGGGCTGTTTCTTTGTCTCCCCATGATCACTCTTCTCAGGGTGTCTGGTTATGTAGCTCTCTCTCTATCCTGCATTGATTTAAAGGCACAAAATACAACCCAACAAGACATAATACACAGGGCACCAAACAAAAATGTATTCACAATACTAATACCCCCAAATAAAGGTCACCACCAGAGAGAGAGGGGGATGGAAATTAGGGAATAGAGAAGAGTACAAAAATTATATTGTGAAAATGAAAAATATATATAAGAGAGTAAGAAAGAGAAGAAAAAAGAATGAGAAAAATATAGTATATGAGGAGAAAAACCCAATAAAACAACTAATCCAAAAAATGTAAATAACAAACCTCCAAACAATGAATACCCAGATGAATCTGAGAAGGCAGAGCTCATTTCCAGAATGTAAGGTCAAGGAATTGAATGAATGGGAAAATAGCCACAATTCAGTACAGAGGAGGTAGAAAGACAATGAATATATAATAAAAAAAGTAAAACAAAATTCTAAAAAAAAAGAAAAAGTATGTATACATTAAAATGTATATAAAAGAAAAAAATACACATATATAATTTTTCTTCTTCTTAATATATCCATCTATGTATTTGTTTACTATTGTGGTTGGAATTAGTTAAGCTATTAGTAGAAGAAAAGAACAAGCAAGAAGAGAATTGACAGAAGCAAAAAAAATAATAATAATAACCAACAATCAAACAAACAACAAAAGACAGAAATAAAGAAAAAGGCCAAAAAAAAAAAAAAGAATTTGGATAGTAAAGAAAGAGAAGATAGAAGTGTGTATTGGCTTGGAGCAGGGGAGAGGAAATTATATATATGATCAATCTTGAACAAAGAGTAAAAATAAATGATAGAGAAAAACCAAAGCATAATCAGGGTAAGAGAAACAGGACAAAAAAGGGAAAAATGAAGAAGAGAGTGTTGGCATAAAGGAAAAATCGAATAAGTAAAATAATGCTACAAGGAAAATAAAAATAGAATGCAGAACACTAATCCCAAAATAAAACAAAATAAATAAAAAATAACATAAAATAAAACTTTTAAAAAATGATAAAATAATAGTATTAATATTAATAGTTAAAAATAAAAATATAATTTAAAAACAAGGTAAAATCAACTGAGAGAAAAAATTAGTTTCTTAAGTAAAAGATAAAAAATAAAATGTGAAGCAGTGAAGATCATTCACTTCCTCTATTGATATGCTTGACACGTCTGTTTCCTTTCAGGTAGTCAGCGCATTATTGAAGTTCCCTGAAATCCACCACTCCTCTGTCTTATAAGCCACAACCTTGTTTTCAAGCAGGTGGGATCTCTCTGCTCTCTTTGGTTCTCAGCATGCTTTTAGTTGTTTTTATACAAAAGAATCTATTTCTGATACAGCCTCTAGGCAGCAGTGTTTCTGTCTTAATATCCAGGGCTAAAAAGCCTCTCTACCGTGGCACTGTGCTCATCTCTGAGCACATCTCTGTGTGCAACTCTGCATGTATCTTTTCCCCCTGGCTCTGCACAGCTGGTACAAAACTTCAGGTTGCTTTTCTGGTCCAGTCCAGTTATGGGTTAATATCTAGAATCCCCTTTTGCTCTCCTCCCCCAAATAAATAAATAAATAAATAAATAAATAGAGTAAGTCTGTGCTCTAATCCTCGTAACCTATGAATATGTTACCTTACATAGCAAAAGTGTAACAACAGGATATTGTACCCACCCCACCATTCTTTTGACATTGTTTGTGTAAATGCTGATTCTGACTGATATATAGCTTGTAGATAAATAGCATATTTGTATAAAAATCCTAAGAACTAACTTCAGAATATCCCAACTCTAAGGGAATTGCTGGGTTTCAACTGTAAAACCAGTATAACAAAAACCAGAATGACACACACCAAACCATCACTTGATCAGTCTCAAAGTTATTGTCAGAATGGACTGTGCTAATCTACATATAGAGAACTTTTCAATCCCCTCCCCTTGATATCTTTTTTCTGCTTTCCTTCTCTCTCTTTATACAAACCTCTTTAAGGCATGAGCTTGCCATTTTCTCAGGTTGCCAACACCTGAATAAATCACTTTTCTTTTACAGGCACCTGTTTCTCAAGTTTGGCTTTCATAGTGCCAGGCAGCTGAATTTGGGTTTCAGTTACAAAAGAGGTTTTGCAAGTAAATTAAGACTTCAGATGTTAAGATGGGAGATTATCCTAGATTTTTGGGGTGGGTCCAATGTAATCATATTAATCATTAAAAATTGAGAATCTTTCTCTGTTGTGGTCAGACAGAGATATAATGATGGAAGATGAATTAAAGATGTGATGTGATAAGAATTGACAGACCATTGGTAATCTTAAAGATAGAAGAATAGAACCAGAAGCCAATCAATTTGCAGCAAATAAATGGATGCTCCAGTGAGCCTTCTAATAAAATAAATTTGTGTTGTTTAAGCCACTACATTTGTGGTAATTTGTCATGGGAGTACTGTATATCAAGTGTTAGTAAAGATGTGAGAGAATTGGTATTCTCAGATACCAGTGATGAAATATAGAATGGTATTGCCACTTTGGAAAATATTTTTGGCAGTTTATTGTAACTTAAACAAAAATTTACCCTGCAGCCGAAACCGGTTTGGCTCAGTGGATAGAGCGTCGGTCTGCGGCCTGAAAGGTCCCAGGTTCGATTCCGGTCAAGTGCATGTACATTGGTTGCGGGCACATCCCCAGTAGGGGGCGTGCAGGAGACGGCTGATCAATGTCTCTCATCGATGTTTCTAACTTTCTATCCCTCTCCCTTCCTCTCTGTGAAAAATCAATAAAATATATTTTTAAAAAATTTACCCTGCAACCCAGGAATATCATTCCTAGACATTACCTCACTATAAATGAAAACACAAAGGCTTTTTGTAATGTTCTCTGCAGCTTTACTCATAGTAGCTAAAAAATAAAAAAATAAAAATGTTCATCAACTGATAAATGTCAATCAACTGGTAAATGAATAAAGAAGCTGTGATACCTCTTGCCAATAAAAAAGGAATAAGCTACTGATAGACACATCATGGACACATCTCAGAGCATTATGCTAAGTGAAAGAAGGCAAACCCCCAAAAAGCAGTTCATGCCATATATTTCCATTAGATAAAGTTCTAGAAAAATGAAACTATAGTTACTACAAATTGATCAGCAGCTACCAGAGGTGAATAGAATGGAAGGAGAGGATTGACCTAAAGCAAGCAAAAAGGACATTTTAGTAGAAATGGTCATATTCTGTTTTGTGATTTTGAGAGTTGCACAATAGGAAACATTTAAAATTCATCAAAATGTATACAAATAAGTTTGTAAATTTATTGCACATAATTTATACCTCAGTAGAGCTGATTTAAAAGGAATAAAAATAATGGGTGTGTGTCATTCTGGTTTTTGTTATGCTGGTTTTACAGTTGAAACCTAGCAATTCCCTTAGAGTTGGGATATTCTGAAGTTAGTTCCTAGGATTTTTATACAAACATGCTATTTATCATCCCCCCAAAATAATGAAAAAATAATCTAATATATTTAAATGTATTGTGACTAGTAATATATTTGAATTTATTTCATTTTGATATCTTGTACTTTCTCTTTACCTTGATTTTTCTTTTTTGTTATTCTCTTTGCTGGTCTTTCTCTTAAAGTAATCAGATTTTCATTATTCCTCTTTCTTCCCACAGTGGTTTTGAAATGACGTATGTAATTTTACTATGTTGGTGTTTACTCTTAAAAATCTCAACAGTCATATTTATTTAACAAGATCTAGTGTTAAATTATAGTCTTAAACTCTGTGGAACAACACAAGAATTTTTAAATCCCTTAACTCTTGCCTTCTTATCCAGTCTTACCCATTACTATGATCTACTATTTCAATTCATCCTGTTGTTAGACCTTTTAAAAGTCATTATTGTTATTGTCCTTTTACACAGTGTTTGCTTAGACCTGCCCACATATTTTCTGGTTTATTTGTTCAATATTGCTTCTTGTATCCTACTTTCTTCCTGTCAGAGCACAGTAGGAGCATGTCCTGGTTCTGCTAGTCTTAGTTGCTCTAAGTATTCTTCTAAATTTTTCCCAACTATGCCAGGGCAGGTTCCTTCGCAAACCCTTCCAACTGTACTATTGTGAACTTAGTCCAAGTTCCTCCTTTATCCTCTGCTCACTAGTTACAGGTATTGTGTCCAAGCCTCCCTGCCAGGGGCTGGACCTCCTAGGACACAGGGTCTTAGACTGAGAAGCCATGAGAAGTTGTGGGTGTATAAGAATTCTTTATTGCAGAAGCTAGTGGCCACATAGACATCAGATAAGATAGTACTTTACATCAATCTCATACAGATAGCCATATACCAGCTGATAAATACATATCTTTCCTGCAAAGCAGCACTAATCTCTGTATCTGAGCAGCTGCATGTTCCCTCTAAACTCACAACCTTATACTGTAGCAGTACCTGAGCTCACTCTTAGAGCTACAGCTTCATTAGCTTCTGGCTCAGCAGCTTCTCTTGTCTCTCCTGCCTACCACACTATTGCTGGTTAATATGGTAGCTATATCTGAGCTCTCAGCTCTGTCTTGTTCCAGCTTCATCTTCTTCACACTCTTTCAGACTAGATGATAGTAATCCATATATTATTCCTTAGACAAAGAAGGCTTCATGCCAATAATTACATCAATCACAGATTGGCTCCAGAAGAGCATGTCTGCCCAGTGTAAGACTTGCAGTGACATTGCACCTGCATAAAAGTATCTTGGCCTTGAGTACCCTGATTAGGCTCATGCTTAGAGTGGCCTTAAATATCCAGTGTATTCTTGAATATCCCACACTTCCTTTAAAGTTCTATTTCCTTCTTACTTGGATCATTTTAATGTCTGTGAGTTAACTAAAACTACCTTGAATTTTCCTTATTCTTCAGTAATATAACTCTAATAAGATACTCTATTATCTTCTGATCTTTACTGTTGGAAATGGGAATTTTGCTATCATTCTAATTATTGATACTTTGTGGACTCTTATCCCTCCTCACTTTGCAGATTGTCTCTTTTCATTTAATGTTTAAATAGTTTCACTAGGAAGTTTCTGGGTGTGGAATTTTTTTTTTTATTACCTACCCAGCTTAAGATTTCTTAGGATTCTTCAAATTAAGGGTCTCTATCTTTAATCAATTCAGAATTATCATCCTTTTTTTCCCAAATATTTTCTCCGATCCTTTCTTCCTATTTTTTCCTTCTGTAAATCTTATTAGATTTGTATTAGACTTTTTTATTATCTTAAACTCTCATAATTTCTATTCTCTCTCTCTCTCTCTCTCTCTCTCTCTCTCTCTCTCTCTTTCTCTCTCTCTCTCTCTCCTTTCTCTCTTTTGTATTTATGTAATATTCTCTAATCTTTAGTTCAGTGATTGTCTCTTCAGGTGTGCTGATGTATTGTGTAATCCATTGAGTTTTCTCATTCAATGAGTATATCTCTCATTTCAATTTTTCAAACCTTCTCTTCTTTAATTACTAGAGGCCTTTTGCACAGTATTTGTGCAAGAATAGGCCTTCCTTCCCCTGGTTTTGCTCCCAGCTATCCAGAAGCCTGCAAGTCCTCACTCCCAACTGTAGCACTGCTCTTGTAGCTCCCTCTGCTGCCCTTTCCCACCCCCTATCCTCCTCATAGCAGGTGTCTTGCCCCTCCCAGCTGCTCCACACCTGAGTACACAAATTAACCTGCCATTTTTATCAGGTTAATTTGCTTGCTCACTCCTAATTGGCTGTGGGCATAGTGGATGTATGGTTAATTTACATGTTTTTCTATTATTAGGTAAGATAGTTTCTTGATCTTCCCTCCAAAATCTGTTTACTCCTATTATGTTTTAGAACACTTTAGAGTATTTCTCCTCTCTCTGGTTAACCTTTTATTATCTCAAGTTTGTGGGACTTGAATCTTACTTTTGGGTGTGTTTACTCTTGTTCACAGTGAATTATTACATTATATGTTTTCTAATTATTTTTGACTCATAAACACATCTTTAATGGGGTTGATTTTCTGAGAAAATACAGTGAGGCCTGTGTTGGAATGTCACTTCATGGTGATTCAGGATCTCAGTCCTTCCAGTGGTCCACTGTGAGATGCATTATTATATTACTTTCTCTACTTGGAGTTTCCTGAACCATACAGATATTTCCATGTCTTCTGCATGGATGAAAGATTTGTTTTGGACCTGAAACCCAAAGGCATGCCCAGGGCTTAATTTTCTCTAAGAATATTGTTTCCCTAAACTCAAGCTAAGACAACTCTTTGTTTTCTCACAGTGCAAAGAGACAGATTTTTTTAAATTCTCCCTTTCCACTGAGAGTTCAGGCCTTCAAAAGTCTTGATTCATTCTTCCCAGGATTCCAAGATCTTGTCTCTGCCCTTAAGTAGGTGTTAAAACCTAAATCCGTCATTTTACTAGGAATACATATAAACTCCCAGGTCATTTCGTGAATATATTTCAGACTCTCATGCAATTGCAATTTTTATGCATTTATGTATCCAGAATTTCTATGTGTTTGGCAGGAGGGACTGATCTTAAGTTTCTTAGCCCATTATCTCTCTGGAACTAAAATCTCCTTCTCCATCTATTTATGTGGCCACCTCCTAAGAAACATAATTTCATAATAATTTGTGACTATTTACATAGCTCCAAAACACATTAATTAAGTTGAAAGATTTGGCCATTAATACAGATGTTTTATCTATAAAACATCTACAAAAAATGACAAATATCCAAATGTGCATGTCCAATTCATCTGCTATTTCAAAATATAATAAATTTATTTTATTAAGCACGTTGCTAGTTCACAAATTCAGGCATCCTGTTGGTATAATCCTATCCCTTATTTGCCAAGACTACTTATATTAGAGTACCTGACTTTCATTCTATCACATGCATTTATAATGCTATAATTTTCTTTCTTGTTGTTGGTATTATAATTTTTTTTCACAACACAATATTGAGGTCAATAAGTATTTATTAAACTTCTGCCTGAGGGTGAAAAGAATGAGAAACTATTCTGTCCTTTGGGGATATTAAAATCTAGTTATATTTAGTTATTCATTCCTTCATTCAATATTTTTTATTGAGCACACACCCTATTCCTGGGGAAACAGTGATGAACAATACAGAGCTCCTGGTTTTGTGAAACAGACTATTTAATGGAACACAACCATTCAAGTAACATATAATAAAAGTTGTAATAAATGTTATATAGAAAAATATGAGTGTGATGATAGAGTATCATACATAGGCTCAATTTAGTATGGGGAAGGCCTCTTATAGGAGTGACCTGAAGATAAAGGCAAAGAGTGAGGAAAAGAAAGTTCCAGACAGAGGAATTATGGGAGAGGTCTGTGAAAGGTTCTGAGATCAAGGAGCTTAGATAAGGAACACAAAGATTGCCAATGTGACTGGGGATGTAAATAAGGCTAGAGAAGGAATCAGGCATCTAATCAGTTCTGAATTTTGTAGTTTGGATTTTTTGAAGTATAAAACTTAACTATTAAAGTATTGAAGCAGAGGAATAACATAAAAAGATCCTTGACTGGTGAGTGGGAAAGTGTTGGGAAGGGTGACTTGGAAGAAAACAGATGAGTTAAGAGGTTAGTCTACATAAGAAGGAATGTTGGAGATGCATTAAAAAGAAATATATGAACATGGCATATGTTTTAGAGGTGTTATTCAGTGATGGATATAGGTGATATGGAAAAAGAAAATGCCAAGCCAGACTTGGCACAAGGGACTGGGTATATGGAGATGCCATTTACTAAGATAGGGAAGCCTGCAGAAGAACCAAATTCTGGAGGTGGAGGTAAATAGTTGATTTTTGGGATGTCTATGAGATGTGTAAGTAGAGATGTCAAATAAACAGTAGGACATATATGTCTGAAGTTCATAAGAGCTAGGTGAAGATATAAAAGTGAGAGTTGATGGCATGTGTTGATAAATAAAACCATGGAAATGATTAATATTATGCAGAAATAAACTATGGACAGAAAGAAGGCAGGAACCTTGGTCAGATAGAAGATAAGGAATCAATTTAAAAAAGAGAGAGAGACTGAGTAGGAGCATCTAAAAAGAGGAGAAACAAGGAGAGCATGGTATCATGAAATCCAAGAGAAGAGAAGGTTTAAGGATGAAGTAGTGATGAACTGAGTCAAATACTTCTGAAGTTCAAGTGAAATAAAAACTGAGAGTCAGCCATTGGGTAGTGTGGATGGCATGGATGAATCTAGCAAAAGCACTCAGGTAAAGAGAAAGACTTAGAAGCCAGAGTTGAATGAGATACAGTTGTCCTTATAAAATGAGGAGACAGAGATAGCATGGGTGGTCACTCTTCTTGGAAGGAGCAGGGAGGGCTGTAGAGATACATAAGATTCAATTCAAGAAACATGAGAGTGAAGAGAACACCAGGCAGATTACTGTTAAAAATTTGGGGCAAAAAGATTCAAACAGAGGCAAGAATAGCTGGGGTGAACTTTCTGATGAAATTTAGCTTTCAGGTAATGAGTAGGACTTGAACAAGTAGAGAAGGGAGAAGATTTGTGCCTGGGAGCCAGTGCAAACAAAGGCAAGTGACAGAGGTGTTCAGAGGACTGGGGTGGGGAGAGGGTGGAAAGAGACCATGTGAGGATGGCTTATGCCTGGAAGAACTGCAAAATAAAACTGGATGGGAAAGGTTGAGTATATCTAGTTTTTAAATTTGTTCACTTCTTTTGAGAAACACACTCACTGCCTTTAGATGCATCTTCCCTGCATTCCATCCATAAGGCCATAAAGGGGCTGTCATCATAGTTCCCACTCCCACCTACCAGGGATCTGTGAACCAAATCAGGCCAGTCAGACACACACACACACACACACACACACACACACACACACACACACACCCAGACCCCCAAGGGCACTTTCTGGCAGAAGTTACAGAAATGTTCATGTATAGAGAATGAAAGTCTTCAGAAAGCAGTAAAAACAAGAGAAGCAACAGGCATAGTCCATGGCACCTGAGACCACCCGGAGCCCACATGCATAGCTGTCCTTCCTATAATTTGAGTGTATGAACCTCCTCAGTATATCCTTTCCCCCTTAGGCCTTCTGTGTTCTGGGAGTATTACTTTCCACCAAGATTTCTGGACATACAACAAGATGGCACCAGAGAACATGAATGTCCACAGTGGGGTTGACTGTGATCTTGTACTTTCCCAACTACCTAGGAGGTTGGAGGACCCCTACCAAGAACCAGGCAAATATCCAACATCTCAGAAATAGTCCATCCCTTAGTAACAACTTTTGAAATCTCTAGCATTTGATGGTTAATAAATGATAGTTAATTCCATTAATATTATTTTCCAAATGATATCAAAACCGCTCTTTCCACCTCAAGAAAGCTCCTGTCAGAATTGAGGAACCAAGACTCACTGATCTGAGCCAACATGAAAGCTCTTAAGAACAGAGGATTGTAGAGGTTGCTGATGCAATGAACTGAAGTCTTGTATCCACAGGCTGGAGATCTGGTAGCCATAATCCCACAGAGGGAGATATATTGCAGGTTTATGGGATGACAGAGGAAAGGAGATTGTGGCAAGATCCATTCCCTTGCCAAAAAAGTGACAAGGAAGCATTTCCGAGCCTCACAGGCTGTCACCCACTCTCTGCTCAGGTTTTAATGCCTTATTTGGATTGCAAATGCATATGCATCTCAAAGGGTCCCTGCTGATTGAGATGTCAGGCAGCATTCATTATTCCAGCTCACTTTTTTGAAGAAATCACAATACTCTGGTTCATATTTAGGGTCTATGAAAGACAATTTCTTGCATATGGGGTTCCCATAGCCAATTCAAACTCCCTGAATTTACAATATATCCAAGGGGTAGACCCAGGGGCCAGGCCTCTTGGAGGGCCACAGATTGTAAAAACATTGTAAATGTTGAAGCTAACTCCCCCTTATTCTAAAGACATAGTTATCTCACAGATTTCATAACTTGGAAAACTTTCATGATATAGTATGTGAAGAATTCAGAGTATAAATCTGTACAGAGCAATCCCATTTCTATAAATCAATATATGCCCATCTTTACACATGCTGTGTACCTACACTTAAATAATCCTGAAGTGATATGCACCAAAAGTTAACAAAGGTTATCTTGCAGGGAAGAAAAAGAGGGCTTATAGGTGATTCCTCTGTTTCCTTTTCTTTACTTATCCACATTTTCCCATTTTTCCTACAATAAACACATATTACTTGGAGAATTTTTTCATGTTAATTTTAATCAACACTTGGCAGATCTCTTATAAACAAGTATTGAAAGCCCAGAGTTCAGATTTTTGATGGGGTAGAGCTGGTTTAGGGAGATGCATATGTTGTTTGTTGTTATATTGCTTTATTGCAGTGTCCCAGTAAGACATGAGGTGCCCAAATGGTGTCTGATAACACCATATTACCCACATGAATTTACATAAAGGGTGGCTCTCATTCTCATTTCACTAACCATAAATAAACCCATTAGATAATAGCTGACTGGTGCTAGGGCATGTAATACCTCCATAATCAGGCTTTCATTCTCAGTCCAGATAACTATATGCTCACCCCTTGTTGCCTGAGGTTTGGTAGAAATTACTTAATCATAATGCTATAACAGATCACCCTTCAGCCCCAGTAGATGGAATCCCCAATTAAGCCAAATGCCTATTTGTACTCTAAATACTTATTAATAGTTCCTTAAAGACTTTAATGCCCACATTCAATTATCCTAAGACCCTCAGAATGGAAAAAAAAAATGAAAAGCAAAACCTTAAAGAATTTCTTTCTCAGCTGAGCTCACTGTAATAGAAATACATGCGCGCGCGCGCACACACACCACACACACACACACACACACACACACACACACATACATAATCACATATCTATTACCCACACACACAAAAAGTATGTGTACCTGCCTAGAGCCTAAGAGTATGTATTCTGGAGTCAAATGGTCTTTAGTAAATCAGCTCTAATGGCCTGAGATTATTTGTCATAATAATCCTATGATGGAGGTAATATTATCCTCCACTTTACAGATGGAGAGACTGAGGCTCAACGAAGTTAAGGAACTTGCTCTAAGTCAAACAGAGAGTAAGTAAAAATTGAAAAATGAGCCCATGATGACCTAAATCTAGAATCTGTGTTTTTCATCTCCTGCCAGATTACTTCTACCACTCCTACCATGATATGATCCATGGGTTTATGTAAATCTTAAGGATCTATGTCACCAATTTATTTGAGATATCTATGGTTTTGTTCCCCAGCAAACTCTTCCAAGGAACAGACTACACTGTCTTTCCCCTTTTCTTGTGCTCTCCTTCCTTCCCACTTTCCACCAGTGTATTACACACGCGCGCGCGCACACACACACACACACACACACACACAGGCCTCCTGAAATAACCCCTTGCTGTGGAACTAATGAGGACTTCAGGAGAGCCCCTTCCAGGCAGCCGCACAGGTAGGTGCTCACTCACTTCTCTGAGTCATGAGAATCAAAGTCTCCTCTAGGGAGTATGAATTGAGGGCACTCCTTGTTTGTTAGGAAGGCAACGGGCTAAGCAATCTTTCCTAAACATCCTTGCAAACAACAGTTGAAGACACTGGTAGGGTGGCCACTGTAAGGTGGATCCAAGGAGCTGAAGTGTCTTGGCTTCTGGACCCTTAGTCTACTTCATAGGGTGGCTATGAAATGTTGAGGAGGTTTCCTGAATTTTGGCAAAACATAATTTGTGACTCCTGTGAAGCTGACCAATATGTGGTCATTTTATAGAAGTTGGCCACTATGGTGCCCATTTGTGGGCTCAACCAAAACTCCTGAAAGGCAAAACATGGGGGAAATATGTGAGGACAGGGGAGGGGGCAGAAAATCTAGAAGGTACTCCTTGAGGCACTCATTTTCTCATCTAAAAGGTTAAAGTAGTCATATGCATGTGGATGCATGCAGCATAGAGCCTGATGCATGGTGATTTGTCCAAGAATCTCTAACAAACCAAATCTAACTCTATTTTTAAATCTTAATATTATTCTCAAGACTCAACTATTAGACTTACCATCTGCCCCCCTGCCAGCAGTTTACTTGTACAAACAAATCATGTTCCCCTAGTAAGGAGGATCAAGCTGACACATGCCATTGTTCAGAAAGCAATTATCATAATGAGGGAAAGCAAACTGAATAGAGGGCTAATCCAGCTGCTATGTTTATAAAGCATAATAAAGGTGGCCTCTATAGAGCATAACTCAAAGTTAATTTGCACTTTTCTTCATAAGCCTGAAGCTGAGTCCACCACAAATGCCCTCATAACTAAATAGGAGCTAATTAATCATGTTAATTACACAGCCCTGGGTCAGATCTCAAAATTGGTTAAAGATAGCCAAGAGCTAGCTGCAGAGATTCTTCCTTTAATATGTTACAGAGGCTAAGTTTATTTGTGTAAATCATTGTAATCCTTTCTCACCACCTTTAAGATACATTCTTTGTTCAGATGAAAATAATTCTGCAGATGAGCACATCAACTTCCCACTTCTTCATGCTTGTCTCCTAAGATTCTTCAGCCCAAATATTTTCCTTACTTTTCTTCTTTGCACGGAATATTATGACCATGAAAACTTTAGCAAAAGTAATAGTTGAATGAATAGTTAATTAACTAAAGGCTATGCAGTGTATGATTTTGTTTATATAATATTCTGGAAAATACAAAACTACAGAGATAAATGAGAGATCAAGGTTGCCTGAAGTGGAGTAGAGGAAATGCCTGACTACAAAGAGAACTTGGGAGATGATAGACGTCTCTCCTACAGATTGTGGCAATGGATATACAAAACTATGCAGTCGTCAAAACCCTTAAAACTGTATACTGCAAAGAGCAAATTTTACTGTACTTCACTGAATGTAATTTAAAAATAGATTTGAAAAGAGAACAATACAACTTGCACATACTCTTTGACAGTTTTTCTTGTTCATTTGTCTTTATCACTAGAAATTCCTGGTATCTTTTTCTGACAAAGGAAATCTTTGAAATTCTAACAAAATGGAGGTTGGGGAAACAATTGCTTGTTTCACTGATTAGAAATAAATGCCCTGCCTGTTGTTTTTGAAATGACTGAACAGGTGTAGCTTATTTTTCCTGGGAATGCTAAACTCGTGTCTACAAAAACAGAGTATAGCAAAGTCTTGAACAATTTTCTAGTGAGATCAGTCAAGTCTTAATCTCCATGACGCCAAAATACTTGGCTGCAAAGTGGAAAGTTCAGTAAACTACCCAGCTGTTTTGTCTCTGTGTCCCCCAATCTATATGACTGTTCAGAGACAGGTTTCAAATTGTTTGGCTGGTGCCAGGGAGACGCCATCATAGTTGGCAGCTTTCCCCAATAACAAATTTTCTTCACACTTCCTCACTCCCTTCCCTAGGCAGCTACAGCCTAGAGCTTTTTGTCATCTCATTTCAACAACAGTTACTTTAAAAAGACAAATTAGTGACTTTATAAAGAGTTATAATATACATTTTTTTCTTCTCCTTGAAGCCCACATAATACCTTCTCAAAATCACAAGAAGGCAGTCTTAAATGACATAAGATCATTCATTATCATAGCAACCTAAAACTTACATTTCCAAAATAATCACACCACAACTGATCAACAGTTTTATAACAATTTGTAATGGTAATCATTTAACAAGTTAAATGTTCTTCAGGCTCACAAGAATGATGACATCATCTGAATAATTTTTTATTACTTAAGAGAAATTTGTCTTATTAGAGCTGACAGATGTATATAAAAAAGCAAGTAGTTTTACTTATAGACTTTTTTTCTTGTTGGGAATTAATGAGATAAAATTAAATCTTAAGATGCTTGCATGTGTATACATTTCAAAGTATATTCCTACCTTTGTTGCATAAGTAAAAAGAAAGTAAGTAGTCTTAGAAATTGATTCTTTATATATTTGTTACTTGTCCACAGTGTGTTATCTGCCCTCGGTGGGGTGGGGATGTGGGAAGTTTGTATCATGGAAGTAAACTCTTAAACTCCATTTGTAGAACCACAGACTCAGAGGTTAGCAGAAGTCTTAAGAGTGGCTCTGATCAGCTTTTCTTAACAAGAGAACACTAAAGGTCAAGAGAACACTCAGTTTAGCTCAAGACAATGGAATTTATTGTAAGAAAACACATGAACTGGGTCTAAAACTTAAAAATGATAAGGAACCAAGACAGCTCTGGACCAGCGATTTCATTAGTCTCTCAGGCCACATGCTTTCTCTCTCAAGGTATCTCTGGCTCTGTTTGCATCCTCTGCCCCACTCCCTCAAAATGAACTCCTCTTGATTGCCTCACACTTTCTATTTGTTCATGGTCCTTCATGACTTTTCTAGCCTCTCCCTTAGCAACATTGCAAATTTTTTAGATTTTAAAGCCAAGGGAGAAATTTTTATTGGTTCTGCACATTTTTCCCTACCAAGCCCAATTATGTGTCACTGTCAGCCTGTGAACTGACAGCCCTGGGATCAGGTGTCAACCTTGACTGCTCAGCCATCTTGGCAGCAGGAGCTGTGGGTGGGCAATTCCTACTAGAAAGAAAAGGCTGGTAAGGCTGTGGGGATTGTGCTCTTATTTAATAGTTGAGTTTCCTCTACATTCGTGGTTTCAAACTCCAGTGCCTGTTAGAAATGAGTCAGACTAGGCAAGTGTATGCATGGTGTGAGTGGGAATGACTTTGGGGAACTGGGGAGCACAGTCCAGTGCAAAGAGAATGAGGAAACTAGCTCTGGTTGATTGCCTGACAGGCAGAAAAGAGGACCTTTGTTGGTAGATCTAATTTTTCAACAGAACCCAGAAAACTGATTTTATGTAAAAATCTCCCAGTCTTTAACGGTGGCTCAAACTTTTTGAACAATTTGAGTTAACCAAAACACTTCTTTTCTCCTCCACCTTTCACCCAACTGATGAATCTCAGTCTCTATTCCCTCCTGAACATTTAGCAGTGCGGAAGACATATTTAAAGGAAGTCCATTCTGTCTTCTAACAGTTGTGATCATTTAAAATTCCTTTATGCCCTAACTGGTTTGGCTCAATGGATAGAGCATCAGCCTGCGGACTGAAGGGTCCCAGGTTTGATTCTGGCCAAGGGCACATGCCTGGGTTGTAGGCTCGATCTTCCATAGGGGGTTTACAGGGGGCAGCCGATCAATGATTCTCTCTCATCATTGATGTTTCTATCTCTCCCTCTTACTTTTTCTCTAAAATAAATAAAATATTTTTTAATTCCTTCATATATTTTAACCTAAATCTGTTTCCCCACAATCTGTCCCTTATGATGTGAAAGGAATCAATTGAAATCCCTTCCATTTGATAGTGCACTTGAAGACAATTGCTATAGCACATCTACTTCTTCTCATTCCCTTTCTTCAGAAGTATCTCATGTGATTTGTTCTCTTCACCATCCTGCATGTCTTGCTGTGAACACACCCCAGAGAGATAATATCTCCCTCAGATATAATAATTAGCGTCAAAGGTCAGACTATAAGCACAAGGTATCACAGGATGGCTTCACTTCTCTCACTTGAAACAGTATACTTCTATTAACGTAATTTAAGATTCTTTTTGATGGCAAGTTCATACTATTTATTTGGACTATATATAAAGTAAACTTAAGTGCTTAAGATGTTTTGTTTGTTTTTCACATGAATACTTACTAAACCTGATTTTTATCAACCTGCCTTTCAGAGGTTGGGTTCTCACAATCTGAGTAAATTCATTATTCCTTTTAAATTTCAACTTATTAGGTTTAACCTAGCCCATCAGCATCTCTTTAGGCCCCATTGTTGTTGCTGCTATTTTCTAAACCAGTAACTTGTCTATTATTTATTACTTATACTCCAAGAAGTAATACCAAAAAGCATACCACATATATTTTTTACATTTGCTTCTCTTTATTTATTTTGTCATTATAATGTAGAAATTTCCTTTTACTCTGAGTTTTTTTTATAATTCTTCACTTTTACTTACTGGCCCTTGGAAGATTTGAATTCTAAAGTTCACGGCACATATCTGGTTATGCTTTGTAACCCTTTCCTTGACTGTTGCATAGTCAAACACAGCCACATCATTTTCTCCGCAGGTTCTCATCATTTCTGCAACAGTTTCCCTCATTTCTCTTCTGGCGTCTGAGAATTAAAATAGCATGATCTGCTTCCAGCTATGGTGGAGTGAATGATATCAGATAAATCCCTCACTGAGAACTATAAAAGCTGGATAGAATACAAAGGCCAACTGTTGGAAAGCACTGGATAGCAACCAAGTCATATCTTTTAGGAGTTTTTTTAATGAATTTGGCTGCTCCTGTAGTGTGTGCACATATGTATACCAGAGTTATATCTTCTTGTTGAATTGCTCCCTTTATTATTATGAAGTGGCCTTCCTTATCTCCTATTATGGCCTTCATTCTGAGGTCTCTTTTGTCAGATATAAGTATTGCTACCCCAGCCTTTTTTTTTTTTCTTTCTGTTTGCCTGAAAATTTTTTTCCACCCCTTCACCATCAGCCTGTGTGAGTCTCTTATTCTGAGGAAGGTCTCACGTAGACAGCAGATATATGGATAATTTTTCCCTATCCATTCAGCTACCTTATGTTTTTTGATTGGAGTATTTAATCCACTTACTTTTAAGGTTATTATTGATAGGTACTTATTTTTCACTATTTTTATTCTCTGCCTGTGTTTCTTTTTCCCTTTTTATTTCTTCTTTTTACAGCATATATTTTAGCATTTCTTGCATTGGTGGCTTGGTGGTAATAAACTCCCTTAGTCTTTTTTTGTCTATGAAGCTCCTTATTTCACCTTCAATTTTGAATGACAGCCTTGCTAGATATAGCATTCTTGGATTCAGACCCTTGCTTTGCATCAATTTGTATATTTCATTTCATTCCCTTTTGGCCTGATGTGTTTATGTTGAGAAATCAATTGATAGTCTAATGGGAGAGCTCTTATAAGTAACTTTATGTCTCTCTCTGGCAGCCTTTAAGAGTCTTATTTCATCACTTATGTTTGCCAATTTAATTATGGCATGTCTTGTCAGTTTTTTGGGGTTCATTTTGTTTGGGACTCTCTGCTTCTTCACTTGTATTAATTTTTTCTTCCAGGTAAGTTTTCTGTCATTATTTCTTCAGATAGGTTTTCTATTCCTTGCTTATTTTCTTCTTCTGACACCCCTATTTTGCCAATGTTGCTTCATTTTGTGTTGTCCCAAAGCTCCCTTAGGCTTTCTACCTGCTTTTTAAGGTTTCTTTTTCAGTTGCTGCTCTGCCTGGGTGTTTTTTCCTACTTTGCGTTCTAGCTCACTGATGCCGTCCTCAGCTTCTTAGAATCTACTGTTGATGCTTTCTATTGTGCTCTTTATTGCAGTAATATCATTTTTCATTTTTTCTTGGTTCTTCTTCATTTCCTCTTGATTCTTACACATGTTGTTGAAATTGTCTTCCATCCTTTTCAGAGTCCTTATGACCTGTGTTTACCAACCAGTGATCTGCAAACTACTGGTGGTCTGTGAGGTCTGAAAGGTTGGCAACCGCTGGTTTAAGGAAAATTTCAGAGCAGAGTCACCAATTTGTGGTCTGCAGACCATTGGTGGTCCATGAAGTTCAAAAGGTTGGTGACTGCTGCTTATGACCATTGCTCTGAATTCTTTCTCTGACAAATTGCTTGCCTTTCTTTTTATTTTCTTCTTTTTTTGTGATTCCTCCTTTTCTTTCACATGGGGGCTGTTTCTTTGTCTCCCCATTTTTGCTCCTCTCAGGGTGTCTGGTTATGTGGCTCATTCTCTATCACATTGATCTAAAGGCACAAAATACAACTCAACAAAACACAACATAGAGGGAACAAAACATGAATGTATTTACAACACTGGTAACCCCAATAAAGGTGATCATCAGAGAAAAGAGAATTAGGGGAGAGAAAAAAGTGCAAAAATTATTTTGAGAAAAGGAAAAAAGGTAAGAGAGAAAAGAATAAGAAGAAAAAAGAAGGGGGATATATATATATATATATATATGGAGAAAACTCCACAAAACAAACAAATAACCAAAAAAAATGCAAACAATGAACACCCAGAAATAAAAAGGGGAACTGAATCTGAAGAGGCAGAGCTTATTTCCAGAAAGTAAGGTAAAGGAATTGAATTAATGGGGAAATGGCCATGGTTCAGTATAAAGGCGTTAGAAAGAGAATGAGTGGATAAGAAGAAAAAAGAAATCAATAAATTAAAAAAACTTCCCCTTCTTTGATCTATTTATTTATATATTCATTGATTTAGGGGAAAGAATAGAGAATAGAGCAAATAGGCTTGAGTTTAGTGAGTGAAACTAATTAAGCAATTAGGAGAAGAAGAGAACAATGAAGAAAGGAAAAACAAAAGCATAAAAAAATTAGCTAGCACAGAAAGGGAAAGAGAAAGGTATATAGACTTGGAGTAGAGGAGAGGAAATTAAATATGTGAGTAAGCCAACAGAGACTACTATAATACTAACACATCAATAAAGCAGATAAAATAGGTCAATTTTTAACAGAGGGTAAAAAGAAAGAAGAGAGAAAAAATAAAGCAGGAACAGAAGAAGAGAAACAGAACTGGATGAAAAAGGGAAATGTGAGAAAAAAAGGTAGGCAAAAAAGAGAAAATGATATGAAGTAAAATAATTATAAAAAATAAAAATAGAATGTAGAACATTAATCAAAAAAGGTTAAAAATTAATAATAAAAATCCTATGTAATAAAAGAGTAATATGCAAATTGACTGTACCTACACTATACCCACAAGCTACACCCACCAGCCAATCAGGAGTGAGTATGCAAATTAACCCAACCAAGATGGCTATAGGCACAGAAAAAGCAGGAGGTAGGCTTGGGTTGCCCCAGGCAATGTAGGAAGCCAAGCTTTCTGCACTGTCTGGCCGACCCAGACCTCTGCTTAAGGCAATAAAGATCCAATGGCTGCCACCAGGGAGTGAGCAGAAGGCTTGGCTCTGCTCCAGGCTGCAAAGTTTCAGTTGTAGAAGATAAATAAATCCCAGATACCAGAGCCTCTGCTTGGGTTTCCAGAGGGCATGGCCAACCTGCAAACCACCAAAGGCCCCTCACCCAGGCTACCCTACACTCCAAGGGAACCCCCAACCTAATCTGGGCCACCCTTCAGGGCAAACAGCTGGCCCCCACCGTGCACCAGGCCTCTATCCTATCTAACAAAAGAGTAATATGCAGATGAACCATCATTCCAACACACAAGATGATTGCCCCCATGTGGTCAAAAAGTCCTACCCTTCAGTGGACATAAGATGGCCACCACAAGATGGCCAGCAGGAGAGGGCAGTTGGTAGGGACCAGGCCTGCAAGGGAGGGCAGTTAGGGGTGATCAAGCCTGAAGGGGAGGGCAGTTAGGAGTGACCAGGGTGGCAGAGGAGGGAAGTTGGGGGTGACAAGGCCTGCAGGGAAGGGCAGTTGGGGGGACCCAGGTCTGCCGGGGAGTGCAGTTAGGTGTGAACAGGCCTGCAGGAGAGGGCAGTTAGGGACAAACAGACTGGCATGGGAGCAGTTAGGCATCCATCAGGCTGGCAGGGGAGTGATTAGGGCGTGATTAGGCTGGCAAGCAGAAGCATTTAGGGTCAATCAAAAAGGCAGGCAGGTGAGCAGTTGGAAGCTAGCAGTCCTGGATTGTGAGGGGGATGTCTGACTGCCTGTTTAGTCCTGATGCTACCTGGATTGGCCTAAACAGGCAGTAGGACATCCCTCAAGGGGTCCCAGATTGGAGAGAGAGCATGCTAGGCTGAAGGGATACAACCCTTCCCCATGCCTCTAATAATATTAATAAATAAATAAAATAAAGAAAAAAATTTTCCCTTTTTTTGTTAAGGAAAAGATAAAAAATAAAAAAGTGAAGTATCATTCCCTTCATCTGAGTTTTGATGTCCCATGGGGGCTGGTTTAAGACCCCTCTCTACTGTTCTATCTGCCACTTCTCAGTTTCTTGTTAGCATTGTGCTGAAGTTCTCAGTGATCCACTGCTCCTGTGTCTGTCTCCATAGCCTTGCTTTCAGGCAGGCAGGACCAATATTCCTGTTTTGTTTGTCTGCCTGCTTTCAGTTGTTTTTTCACAAGTCTCTCTTTCTGACATGGGCTTTAGGTGGGGGTATTGCTGTATTAGTTTCCAGGACCAAATGGCCTCTCAACTCAGTCCCTCAGGGCTTCCTGGGGTATTCAAATTCCTTGCTTCCCAACAGACCTCCAGGCTGGGTGCAGCTGCTGCTAGGAGGGGTTGGCTCTTCAGGAGAACTCTGTTTAGGGTTGTAGAGACTGACCTGTCCCAGAGCTGGTTTCCTGGTCCTTTCTCCCTGTCTTGCTCCCCAGCCTCCATAAAACCACCTCCACCTCCACTGCAGCCTCGGTGAATGTTTGTAATTGAAAGATCCTATGTACTGGGTTTAGCAAGTAAAAGCAAGGAAAATAGAGACAGAGCAACCACACTGCTGCCTCTGTCTTTCGCTGCTCCCTTAACTTTCCCTGCACTCCTTTCTTTTCACAATAGTCCAGACTCCCCCATATGAGTCTCATCCAGAACTGGAGTTCAGTGCAGTCAGAAGCGGGGTTCGATACAGTTGGTATTTTCCATCTCCCTCCCGAGGAAGCCAGCCAGACCTTCCACCACCTGTCCTCTCCAGGAGTGTGTCTCTGTACCTCAGCTTTTTACAGTTCCTCTGAGTCTTCATGAGTCCCTCTCTTTATTTCTAGTTGTAAAATTTTTACACAGCCAGCTTTCCTGTGGCTCTGGATGGTGTCCGTTCTGTCTTTTAGTTGTAATTTTGAAATTGTTGTGCGAGGCAGCAGTTTTGGTGTTCACCTATGCCGCCATCTTGGTTTCTCTCATGCCTTCCTTAATGCAGCAGTAAATCTAGAAGTTATCTTAAAGTTCCTCCCACCTCCACTCTGCAGTTAGAAACTTCTTTGGACACTGATCAGATAGACACAGGCACCTCCACAGGAAACTCAGCATGACATGCAATGTTTGGGCTGCAAATTAGGCCAGCACAACAAGTGGCTGGAAAACACTGAGCAGATGTGATATGTGGAAAGCAGAATATCATTTCCTAAGCCTTCCTCTCTGATGCCCACCCCTCTAGTTAGTACTGTTCCTCCCAGCCTGGGCATGGAGATGGTAAAACACTTTAAATTGAACCTGTCCTTTTTCTGTTTGTGAGATGTCAGACTGCTCACAGGGGACCCAACCTTGTCTTCCATTTGGTGGCATGGTGACAGGTGTCTTCCAGGACCCACATCTAGATACTTAAGAGAAGGACTGGGCCTTAGGGAGTGCAGTGCTGCTTTAGTGGTCCCAGGGCAGGGGTGATAGGGATGAGAAACAGAATTGCTCTGTTTCAAGGCAGAGCAATTCTGAATGAAGTTTCTTTTGCCCAGGAAAAAACACAGGCTACTGAAGTCATCTTTGATTCATTTCTTAGTGATGATGATATGGAGGGACATCGTTTTTGAAGGTTTTTTTTATTTGTCATTAAGATACCTAAATGGCCCATCTTTCTGAGTGCACACTACAAAACCACACCACCCAGTAGCCCATTCCCAGAGTGGTATCTTGACATATTCTTTGAATTCTTGCTCTTTGAGGGTTAGGGACATATTGGCCTGGTCTTCCTGACTTCCATCCCATCCTTATTCCTCCAGAAAAGCAGGTGTAGGAGTAAAACTGGGTTTTCTGGAGCCTGCAGACTTGCAGACTTTCTCAGAAATGTTTCTTAATTGCTAACAAGAAGAACACCTGCTTTGCTATTTCCCTTCTTTCCAATGCCTGCTTCTAAAGGAGAAAGACATCCTGTACAATTGCAAAGAGGAGGTGGGGAAACAGGTGTAGAAAGCACATCCTGCCATTTCTTCTCCTCTGGGGGTGGGTAGCAGCCACCTTCCCAGCCAGCATTTACCTCCAGGGGAAATGTCTTTCCCATTGACTTACATCCTTTTTCCTGTGGCAACACTATTTTCTAACACGGGATGAACCCATCATTCTTTGGAGAAATTTATGGAGACCAGTATGGCTTCTCCTCTCTGTGGCAATGGCTGGTCCAGAGCTCTCTATGATGTTCCTATAATGGCAGGGACCTTCACTGAACAATGATCCTGTGTATTTTCAGTCCCCCCATCTCTTTTCCCCACAGAAAGCCTCTTTTATCTCTTTCTTTCATCTTTTAAGTTTATACCTAAGGGGAGCTGTGACTGGGGCCCCTGGCTTGAGATATGGATCAATGGGAATAGATGAATTCAGAATAAGAGAGTGAAGTGCATGTGAAAGAGAAAGAGATACAGACAGGCAGAGATTTTGCACGTATCCTACCATCGTGTCTTGCTAATTTGGACTATTCTATCAATTATACAAAAAAAATTAGACTAACAGATCCATTATATAATAACAGTAATTTAATGATAATGAATACAACACAGGTTATTAAGAAACATCATCAGGCCAAGAAATGTAATATATATGAAGCTCACCATGTACCAGGAACTGTTCCAAGTACTTTATATATGAAAACACATAATAAGTAACCTCACCCAGATCCTGCAGGTTAGTTCTGTTGCAGTTAACCCCACTTTTCACTAAGGAAGGTCTGAGACAAGATGGCAGATGGAACCTTCCAAGTTTCTAAAGAATTGTAAGCTATTTAGAATCTTGGGGCAATTTACAGAACAGGGTGTGACATTTAGGCTGTCTGAGTGATTTGCCTTGTGCTTAACAGCAGTCTTCATTTTTTCCTAGAGTCCCATACTGATTGAAATCCATGGAACATCCTTATGAAAGGGCTGTCATGTTGTATATGACCAAAGAAAAGTAAAGACCTTGCTCAGAAGTGGGCTATCAACAGGATAAAGTCTTCTATGGCCAGAGAAGATTAGGAAATACTAAGTTAAATAGACTAAAAGTTTCTTTATTATAGAACTTCTCAGAGTTTTGAATACACTAACATGTATTGTGATTCTTCTAGAAGGAAATAGAGAATGAAGCATTTCCTCGGGTCATTAGATCGCTTTGTGAGGAGACACTCGTTGGACTGGGATTTCCTGGAATGAATATACCTTGGGAAACAGTGTCTAATCTAGTCAGACTTTCTACTTTTAAGATTACTGTTGGCCCAATCTGGCCTTGAACTAGAAATATCTCTGCTTGACTATTAAGTTCCATAAAATTTGGATCTCTGGTTTGAGAGACAGCAGTACAAGGGCTCTTGGCCCCTGCTGTGTTTGGTGTCCCCTCTCCATGCCCTGATCTTTGGGCCAGTGTACCTGGAAGAGAAGTTCTAGTTTTTCCAGAAGGAAAGCGTCAAGCTTCTCTATTTTTCTGTACAGTGCCCACCCACCAGCAAATGAATAACAACCTCATTGATTTCCTTTATTTAGGAGCCCCTATAATTCAAGAATTTCATGTATGCTTGCAGAAGAGCCCGGCTGTGTGAGCACCCGCTGTGCTTCCCCACCACAAAGCAGCTCTGTTGGGGAACTTGAAGAGATTTAACTACTTCACTGGGAAGACAGTCATTCATGAGTAACAGGCAGTACAAGAGGACCCCATTGGGAGCTACTTCTGGGCTGGCAGGAAGAAAACTTGAGGTGGGAAATAGTCTCACCTTGTCAGTAGTTCCAAAAACCAATTAGGTCCACAACTGTACTTTGAAGCCTTCCCAATAAGCACTCATTGACCATCCCTTGGGATCTTCCTTTTACATATAATGTATGCTCTCATAGCCAACCTATTCTTATTGCTTCTCCAAGGTATGCACTTATTGTATTTCTTTCTGACTAAAGAAACTGTTTTTCCTACTTCTAGTATTGCTCACCATCTGGACCCACAATCAGTTTAATCTTTCTCAAAGATTATTTTTAATATGTTCACTTTTCTCCTCAAAAAGGTTGAATGCCAGTTTAAATATAGCTTCACACCATTTATCTTACCTTAGTCCAACTGTCCTGCTACACTGGGCATCTACTCAGGTGCAATATTGCTCCCTTCTCCAAAACAATTATTCACACAGATATATGCACCTTTGTGCCCATTGCAGCATTATTCACAGTGAGCAATAGATTATTGGATAAAGAAGATGTGGTACTTGTATACTCATTTTTCACAACATAATTGGATTTTGAGAATATCATGATAAATGAAATAATTCAGACTGAAAAAGTCAACAACCATACGATTTCACTCATATGTGGTATATAAAATTGAAATGCAATAAATGAACAAACAAGAAAAAGAAACAAACAAAAACTCATAGACTCAAATAGTAGGGTGATTACCAGAGGAGACAAAGGAAGTTGGTCTTAAAGGTTAAAGGGGTTAATGGAAAGAGATTTGACTTTAAGGGGTAAACACACAATGCAATATATAAGTAATGTATTACAAAATGGTACACTTGAAACCTCTATAATTTCATTAACCAATGTGTCCCCAAGGCATTTAATTTTAAAAATTGCATATCCATTGAACACTCTAGGTGCGTTCCCATTCAGTCAACTTTGTTGGTGTCAGTTTCCAGCCTTTTCCCTTTCAAGAGTGATGTAAGCAGGAATGATGGAGTAAAAAAAAACCTCTGAAAAAAAATTTCTCCATAAAGCAATGAGAACAGTGGCAAAAATCATCAGAATAAACTTTTTCAGAATTCAGATAATTAACCAAAGGGTTGCAGCAAAGTTTTTTTAAATGGCAAAATCTCAATAAGAATAGTGAGCTTTATAGGGGTTTAACTTGCCCTATTCTCATTCCCTACTCCCTGGTTCCACAGTAGCCTACAAAATAATCAGCCTGAAACCAACTTGCAAGCAGCGATTAGGCAGGGAGGTTTAAAGCCTCATTCCCGCACCTGTCTGGTGGCTTCCTGGAAGAGCCCTCATGCAAGAGTTGTCTCTTTACTTGACCTGACTAGGCGTTCATCCAATGCAATATATTCCTTTCCTTCCTTGGTGTTCCTGGAACCAACCAGAGCCATTGCTACTGTCTAGAGTGTCCTTGGCCCTGGAATCCAGAGGTTTCACTCCCCACGTCCTTTAAGTCACTTTCTCAGTGAAGCTTTACCTGTGAACACTATTGTAAATTGCAACCCACCCACAGGTATGTACTTCTTATTTTTATTCCCTGTTTCATTTGTCTCCCGAGCACTTATCACCTTCTAACATGATATAATTAATTAATTTATTAGCCTTATCGTATGTCCTTCCCTCTAGAATGTAAGCCAACATGCAGGCAATGGTATCTTTGTTTTCTTTGGTGCTATGTCTCCCTAGAACATTGCCTGGTACAAAATAAGTGTTTAGTACATATTTGGTTAATGAATAAGTGAATGAAGGTTTGAGAAAGAAAATGCTGCACATCTTGTTGAATTTAGCCTGCTGATGCTTTATTTATTGTTAAAGTATTACAAATAGTAGTACATATGTATCCTTTTTTCGCCCATTGACCTTCCCCCAGCCTCCCTTACCCCTGGCACATGCCCTCACCCTACCACAATCCCTTCCCAGTGTCTTGTATCCATTGGTTATCTTATATGCATGCATACAAGTTCTTTGGTTGATCTATTACCTCCTCCCATCCTCAGCCTTCCCGCTGTAATTTGACAGTCTGTTTGATGTTTCTTGACCTCTTTATCTATCTTTTTGTTCATCAGGTTATAATGTTCTTTATTATCCATAAATGAGTGAGATCATGTGGTATTTTTCTTTCATTGCCTGGCTTATTTCACTTAACATAATGATCTCCAGTTCCATCAATGCTGCTGCAAATGGTAATAATTCCTTCTTTTTTATAGGAGCATAGTATTCCATTGTGTAGATGTACCATAGTTTTCTTTTTTTAATATAATTTATTTATTTTATTAACTATTTTTTATTTCTTTATTGATTTTAGTGTTACATATGTGTCTTTATTCCCCCATAACCCATGCCCTCACCTCCCTGTTGTCTATGTCCATTAGTTAGGCTTATATGCATGCATATAAGTCCTTTGGTTGATCTCTCTCCTTTACCCCCCACCCTCCCCTACCTTCCCTCTGAAGTTTAATGATCTGATTAATGTTTCTCTGTCTCTGGATCTATTTTTGCTCATCAGTTTATGTTGTTCATTATATTCCATAAATGAGTGAGGTCTGTGATATTTATCTTTCTCTGACTGGCTTATTTCACTTAGCATAATGCTCTCCACTTCCATCCAGGCTGTTGCAAATGATAAGAACTTCTTCTTTTTTTTTTACTGTATCATAGTATTCCTTGTGTAGATGTACTACAGGTTTTTAATCCACTCATCTGCTGATGGGCACTTAGCTATTATAAATTGTGCTGATATGAAGATATGGGGTGCATATGTCCTTGCTAATTGGTGTTTCTATCTTGGGATATATTCCTAGAAGTGAGATCACTGGGTCAAATGGGAGTTCCATTTTTAGTTTTTTGAGGAAACTCCATACTGTTCATACTGGCTGCACCAGTCTGCATTACCACCAGCAATGTGCAAGGGTTCCTTTTTCTCCGCATCCTCACTAGCACTTGTCGTTTGTTGATTTGTTGATGATATCCACTCTGACAGGTGTGAGATGGTACATCATTATCCTTTTGATTTGCATCTCTCAGATGATTAGTGACTTTAAGCATGTTTTCATATGCCTCTTGGTCTTCCTTCTGTCTTCTTTTGAAAAGTATCTATTAGGTCCATTGCCCATTTTTTTAATTGGGTTGTTCATTTTCCTTTTGTTAAGTTGTATGAGTTCTCTGTAAATGTTGGAGATTAAACCCTTATCAGAGATAACATTGGCAAATATATTCTCCCATGCAGGGTGCTTTCTTGTTGTTTTGTTGATGGTTTCTTTTTGCTGTGCAGAAGCTTTTTATTTTGATGTAGTCCCATCTGTTTATTTTCTCCTTCGTCTCTCTTGCCCTAGGATCTGTGTCTGTAAAGATATTGCTATGACATAGGTATGCAATTTTGCTGCCTGTGGAGTCTCATAAGATTTTTATGGTTTACCGTATTACATTCAAGTCGTTTAGCCATTTTGAGTTCTTTTGTGTCTACGTGTGTGTATGGTGTAAGTTGGTGGTCTAGTTTCATTTTATTGCACTATGACCAATTTTCCCAACACCATTTGTTGAAGAGACTGTCTTACTCCATTGTATGTTCTTGCCTCCTTTGTCAAATTTTAATTGAGTATAATGGCTTAGGTCAATTTCTGGGTTCTCTATTCTGTTCCATTGGTCTATATGTCTGTTTTTGTGCCAGTATTAGGCAGTTTGGAGACTAGTAGCTTTATAATATAGCTTGATATCTTGCATTGTGATCCCTACAACTTTTTTCTTCTTTTTCAGTATTGCTTGGCTATTTGGGGTCTTTTTATTCCAGATGAATTTTTGGAGAGTTTCTTCTAGATCTGTGAAATATGGCATTGGCATTTTAATGGGGATTGTATTAAATGTATAAATTGCTTTGAGTAGTGTGGACATTTAATGATGTTTATTCTACCAGTCCATGAGTATGGTATGTTCTTCCATTTGTTTATGTCTTCCTCTATCTCTTTTTTCAATGTCCTATAGATTTCTGAGTACAGGTCTTCCACGGCCTTAGTTAAGTTTATTCCTAGATATCTTAATTTTGTGGAGGGGAGGACAATAGTAAATGGGATTTTTTTTTCATTTCTCTTTTGTGAGTTCATAATTGGTGTAAAAAAGGCCATAAATTTCTGGGTGTTAATTTTGTATCCTGCTACATTGCCAAATTCATTTATTAGGTCTAGTAGTTTTTTGATGGTGTCTTTGGGGTTTTCTATGTATAGTATCATGTCCTCTGCAAATAAGGAAAATTTTACTTCTTCTTTCCCAATTTGGATGCCTTTTTTTTCTTCTTCTTATCTGATCACTATGGCTAGAACTTCTAGTACTATGTCAAACAGGAGTGGTGAAAATGGGCAAACCTGTCTTGTTCCTGTTCATAGGGGAAATGAGTTTCAATTTGCACATTGAGTATAATGTTGACTGTAAGTTTGTCATATAGGACTTTTATTATGTTGAGGTTTTATCAAGAAATTGTGTGAGTTTTTGTCAAATGCTGTTTCTGCATCAATTGATATGATTATGTGATTTTTTTTCTCTTAGTTTGTTTATGTGATGCATATTGATTTGTGGATATTGTCCATCCTTGCATCACAAGAATAAATCCCACTTGGTCATGGTGTATGATCTTTCTAATGTATTGCTGAATCCAATTTGCTGGAATCTTGTTAAGGATTTTAACAGATATGCTCATCTAGGATATTGGTCTGTAGTTCTCTCTTTCTTTCTCTCTCTCTTTCTTTCTCTTTTTCTGGTATCTTTATCTGGTTTTTGAGATTAGAGTAATGATGGCTTCATAGAAAGAGCTTGGAAGTATGCCTTTCTCTTGAATTTTTTGAAATAGTCTGAGGAGGTTAGGTTTTAGTTCTTCTTTGAATGCTTGATAGAACTTTCCTGTAAAGCCATCCAGAAAATGGCTTTTGTTTGCTAGGAAATTTTTGATTACTGTTTCAATTTCTTTGGCCTATTCAGGTTTTTTTATTCTTCTTGGTTGAGTTTTGGGAGTGTGTATTTTTCTAAGAATATGTCCATTTCATATAGGTTGTCCATTTTGTTGGAATAGAGTTGTTCATAGTATTTTTTCATAATCATATGTATTTCTGTGAGATCAATTGTTAGTTCACCTCTTTCATTTCTAATTTTTGTTTATTTTGGTCCTCTCTCTTTGCTTGTTGGTGAGTCTCACTAGAGGTTTATCAATCTTGTTTATCCTTTCAAAGAACCAGTTTTGTTGATCTTTTGTATTTTTGTTGTTGTTGTTGTTGTTTTTGTTTAGTCTCTATGTTGTTTATCTCAGCTCTAATCTTTATTATTTCTTTCTTTCTGTTTATGCTGAGCTTTTATTATTGCTCTCTTTCTAACTTTTTCAGTTGTAGGGTTAGATAATTTATTACCATTGTTTCTTGTTTTTTGAGGTAGGCCTGTAGAGCTATGAACTTTCACTGTATCCCATAGATTTTGGATTGTTGTGTTTTCATTGTTGTTTTTTGCCATGATGCTTTTTATTTTTTATTTGATCTCTCTGATAATCCAGTCATTGTTTAATAGCATGGTATTTAGCCTCCAGGTATGTCATTTTTTTTATTGTAGTTGATTTCCCGTTTTATGCCTTTGTGGCCTGAGAAGATGCTTGATATGATTTCTATCTTCTTGAATTGAAGAGACTTTGACTGTGTCCCAACATATGGTCTATCTTTAAAATGACCCATATGCACTTGAGAAAAATGTATATTCTGTGGCTTTAGGGTGAAATGTTCTGAAGATGTCAATTAATTCCATCTGGTCTATTGTGTCATTTAGGATTAATATTTCTTTGTTGATTTTTTGTTTAGAGAATTTTTTCAGTGGTATTAGTGGGTTATTAAAGTCCCCTACTATGATGTATTACTGTCAATCTCTCCCTTGATATCCTCCAGGAGGTTTTTTTATGTATTTGGGTGCTCCTGTATTGGGTGTGTATATGTTTTCCAGAGTTATTTCTTCTTGTTGGATTCTCCCTTTAGTATTATGAAGTAGCCTTTCAAATCTCCTTTTATGTCCTTCACTTTGAAATCTAATTTGTCAGACATAATATTGCTACTCCAGCTTTTTTTCATTTTCATTTGCCTGAAATATCTTTTCCATCCCTTTACCATCAGTCTGTGTGATGGTAAAGGTTCTGAGGTAGGTTTCCTGTAGACAGCAGATATATGATACATGTTCTCTTATCCACTTAGCTACCCTATGTCTTTTGATTGGGGCATTTAATCCATTTAAAGTTATTATTGATGGGTACTTGTTTCTTGCCATTTTTATTTTTTATGCCTGTGTTCCTTTTTTTGCTTCCTATTTCTTCTTTTTATAGCAGACCCTTTAGCATTTCTTGCATTGATGGTTTGGTGGTGATAAACTCCCTTAGTCCTTTTTTGTCTGTGAAGCTCCTGATTTCACCCTCAGTTTTGATTAATATCCTTACTGAGTATAGTATTCTCAGATTCAGACCTTTCCTTTGCATTACTTTGTATATCTCATTTCATTCCCTTCTGTCCTGATGTGTTTCAATTGAGAAATCAGTCGCTAATCTGATGGTGGATCCTTTGTATCTCTTTCTGGACACTCCTAAGATTCTTACTTTGTCATTGGTGTTTTCCATTTTAATTATAATGTATCTTTCTGTCAGTCTTTTGGGGTTCATTTTGTTTGGGATTCACTCTGTGAGTTTCTTGGACTTTTTGAGTTTTTTTCTTCCCTATATCAGGGAAGGTTTCTGTTATTTCTTCAAATAGGTTTTCTATTCCCTGCTCAGTTTCCTTTCCTTCTAATCCCCCTATTATGTGGATGTTGTTTCATTTTCTGTTGTCCCAAAGTTCCCTGAGGCTCTACTCTTATTTTTTAAGCTTTTTTTCTATTTGCTGTTTGGCTTGGGTATTTTTTCCTACCTTGTCTTCTAGCTCACTGATGTGGTCCTCTGCTTCTTCTAGTCTACTGTTGATGCTTTCTATTGAGTTTTTTATTGCAGTGATGTAATTTTTTTTTCATTTCTTCTTGGTTCTTCTTCATTTCCTTTTGGTTCCTACACATATTGTTGAATTTATCTTCCAACCTCCTCAGCAACCTTATGACCATTTCTCTGAATTCTTTCTCTGACAGGTTGCTTGCCTGAATTTCGTTTACTTCTTTTTCTGGTGATGCCTCCTTTTCTTTTGTATGTGGGCTGTTTCTTTGTTTCCCCATCATCTCTCCCCATCCAAGTTTCTGGTTATGTAGCATGTGCGTGGGCTCTCTCTCTCTCTCTCTCTCTCTCTCTCTCTCTCTCTCTCCTGCATTAGCTTAAAGGCACAAAATACAACACAACAAGGCACAACTCACAAGGCACTGAATACAAATGTATTCACAATACTAATAACCCCAAATAAAGATGACTACCAGAGAAAGGAGAATTAGAAAAAGAAAGACTGCAAAAATGATATTGAGAAAAGAAAAGAAAGTAAGAGAGAAAAGAGAGATAATAAAAAAGAAGAGGAAAAAACTATTTATATAGGAAGAAAACTCAAATAGAACAACAACTAATCCAAAAAAAAAAATGCGAACAACTAACATCCAGATATGAATGCAAACTCAAACTACAAACAACAACTAATAACAAGTTAGAAGAGGAAAATCAGAAGCAAAAAATAGAGAGAGATAAACAATAACACAAACAAATAAACACAAACAAAAAAAGCAATCTAATCAATAGTCAAACTAACAACAATAGGACAGAGAGAAAAGAGGACAAAACAAAACAAAAAACATAAATAACAAACAATAACAAACAAACAAACAAAAAAGGGAAGAGTGAAGAGAAGAGGGAAGTGTGTATGGACTTGGAGCAGGGGATCAGAAATTAGATATATAAATAGGATGAATTTTTAACAGGGGGTAAAAAGAAGGAATAGGGAAAATCTAAAGCAGGAATAGGGTAATAGAAATAGGACAACAAAAGGGGAAAAGTGAGAAAGAGAGTGTTGTCATAAAGGTAAAGTTGAGATAGAGTAAAATGAGGCTAAAGGAAAAATTAAAATATAATGTAGAACACTAATCCCAAAATAAAATAAAGAGAAAATGAAATGAAACTTTAAAAAAAGGTAAAATAGTAGTAATAATAATACTGATTAAAAATATAACAATTAAAAAGGTAAAATCAAGTTAAAATAAAAGAAAAAAAATAGTTTCTTAAGTAAAAGATAAAAAATAAAAATGTGCAGTAGTGAAGCTCATTCACTTCTCTACTGTCATTTGGCATGCTTGTTTCCTGTTAGGTAGTCAGGACACTATTAAAGTCCCCTGCATTCCACAGCTCCTCTGTGTTGTAAGCCACAACCTTGTTTTCAAGTAGGCAGTATTTCTTTGTTACTTAGCCTACCTGTAGTTGTATTTACACAGAGTCAGTTTGTAATTCAACCCCTGGGTGGCAGTGGTTCTCTATTCACATCCAGGGCTATAGGTCTTCTCTACCCACTATTTAGAATTTGTTTTCCCTGCTGCACTTAATATTTGTTTGGGGTTATGAACTGCCCCAGATCTGGTTTTCTGATCATTTCTCCCCACTCTGATCCCCAGGTCCTATAAAACAACTTTCCCCTGCAGTTTCTGAGATTGTTTTTAATTGGGTCATCCTATGTACTGGGCTTAGTAATCAAAAGCATGGATTTAAAGAGAAAAAAGAGCCAGAGTAAGTGTGCAAACTCACAACTTTTTCGTCCTGGCACTGCGCTCTACTCTGCTCACATCTCTGTGCACGTCTTTTTCTCCTGGCATAGTGCAGCTGGTTACTGGTAAAGCTTCAGGCTACCTTTTTGTGCCCAGCCCAGCTATGGGTTGATTTTCTAGAGTTTCCTTCTGTCCTGTGGACCACCTTCCACATTTGTGGACTACGCTGGCCCCAATGTCTACAAATTTTGTGGGGCGCAGACTTCCTCTGAACCTCTAGATCTCCCCATGTGCATTTCTCCTTTCAGCCTGGATTGCAGACCTCACCTTTCTCTGAGTGAAATCTGGCCTTTCTGTGAGAAGGTGCAGAGCTTATCTGGGTTCATGTATTCGAGCTTCTTAAGACCCCATGTTTGTGGATTCACTACTAGTCTTGGGTATTGTGGTTGTAGGGTCCCGTGTGGTATCTGATTCTTCCTGATTGAAGGTAAGGCTAGGCTTTTGATCACAGCCACTCTCTCCTTCAAGATTGCGTGGTCTCTACATCAAAGCCAGTCACTTCAGGATAGATTTCAGCAGCAGTGGAGGTTGCCTGGTCAGAGGAGCCAGGTCTATCAGTCCCCAACAGACCTTTGAAATACAGTTGTCCCTCACTCACAAATGGACACTCCTCGTATGTCCACACACTCTCCTTTCATTCTCTCACTCACACACTATCTTGCAACCTGCCTTCCCATCAGCAGCCATCTTCCTATCTCCTAGCCTGCTGATGCTTGATAGTTAATTGTAATACTGAAAAAAGATGGAAAATTATTATCAGGTGAAACTGGTCATTGAACCTTTAATAAACTCTCCCAAGGCTATGCCAAAATTTTGCTTCCATTAGCACCTCCATGCTGGATACACAATACATTTTTGTTAATTTATTTGAGCCCAAACCCTGGTCTCATAAGAATACAGAAGCCTGCAGAAGTCCTCATGACCCAATGAAGGTAGAAGAGAGAGTCTACGTCTAAAGGATGTGATTATTTTTGCTCGTTTGGTTTTGTTTGATAAACAAGCACTTCAGAAGTGACACCACAAATAAACAAGTCCGCTTGGAGAACAGCACACATTCCAGCAACAGTGACTTTTCTTTCCATAAAAATTTTCAGGGTTAGTAGGATTTTTTTTTTAATCTTACACTGTGGCAAAATTTTCATTTTTGGAAGAAAAGCTTTTTTTTGTTTGGTTTCATTTCTAATGCAGTGTGTGTGTGTGTGTGTGTGTGTGTGTGTGTGTGTGTGTGTTTCCCCATCATAATTTATCCCCTCTGTGCTGTCTTCCACCTTCATCCACCTCTTCTCCTCCCCTGCTCCTCTGGCAATCCACACTGTTGTCCATGTCTATGATTTCTCACTCTCTCTTCTTCTTCTTCTTCTTCTTCTTCTTCTTCTTCTTCTTCTTCTTCTTCTTCTTCTTCTTCTTCTT
>JAAGEH010000032.1:12626468-12656906 GCA_011751065.1 Lasiurus cinereus
CAGAAGCCTCTGTTGAACTTGGGAGGGGTGGAGTCTCAGGGCTTAAGGGACCCCCTTGCCTTCCAGTCGGCCCTGCCCTCCATGGCCCCCGAGTCTCACGTGACTGGGTAATGGCTGGAGCGGTCCCTGTGCGCGCGCGCACCCGCAGTGCCTCTAACCGCTGCCTTTCCATCTCCCCTGCGCGCCAGGACCACACGAGTCTAGGTCCCCAGGGTTTCGCCCGAAACAGGGGCTCAGTGGACTCAGAAGTGGCACAGTTGGGAGGGTCTGTCTCCCGCCCACTCAGGAAAGCCAGCAGCACAATCAGCAGTCTGTCCTCTGCGCAGCACCATGCGCGTGTGAGACCGGACCCGATCTTCTGCGACTCCCCTAAATTTCCGTGCACCTCTCCCTTTTCACAGTCCAAACTCCCCCGTATGAGTTTCGACTGGATCTGGGGTTTAGTGTCGTAAGATAAGGGGTTCAATGCCGTTGAGAGTCTCCGTTTCCCTCTCGCCAGAGAAAGCCAGCCAGGTCCTCTGACGCCCGCTTTCTCAGCGTGCACGCGTCTCCGTACCTCAGCTTTTTTGCAGCTCCTCTGGGTTTCTGTGAGCCCCTCTCTTTCCTTCTAGTTGTAGAATTTCCACTCAGCCAGCTTTCCTGTGGCTCTGGATGATGTCCGTTCTGTCTTTTAGTTGTAGTTTTGAAATTGTTGTGCGAGGCAGCAGTGTAGGTGTTTACCTATGCCGCCATCTTGGATTCTGCAATATCTATGTTTTTTTAATTTAATAAAATATTTATTGTTCATATTATTACATTTGTTCCTCTTTTTCCCCCCATAGCTCCCCTCCACCCAGCTCCCACTCTTCCCTCTGCCCTTACCTTCCCCCCATTGTTCTCATTGATAGGTGTATGATTTTTGTCCAGTCTCTCCCTGCACCCCCCTCACTCCTTTCCCCCTGAGAATGGTCAGTCCACTCCCTTTCTATGCCCTTGATTCTATTATATTCACCACTTTATTCTGTTCATCAGATTTTTTATATTCACTTGATTTTTAGATTCACTTGCTGATAGATATATATCTGTTGTTCATAATTTTTTATCTTTTACCTTTTTCTTCTTAAAGAGTACCTTTCAGTGTTTCATATAATACTGGTTTGGAGTTGATTAACTCCTTTAGCTTTTTCTTATCTGTGAAGCTCTTTATCTGCCCTTCAATTCTGAATGATAGCTTTGCTGTATAGAGTATTCTTGGTTGTAGGTTCTTGCTATTCATCATGTTGAATATTTCTTGCCACTCCCTTCTGGCCTGCATAGTTTCTGTTGAGAAATCAGCTGACAATTATATGGGTGCTCCCTTGTAGGTAATTAACTATTTTTCTCTTGCTGCTTTTAATATTCTCTTTTGTCTTTTGCTCTTGGCATTTTAATTACGATGTGTCTTGGTGTAGTCCTCTTTGGATTCCTTTTGTTTGGGGTTCTGTGCACTTCCTGGACTTGTAAGTCTATTTCTTTTACCAGGTGGAGGAAGTTTTCTGTCATTATTTCTTCAAATAGGTTTTCAATATCTTGCTCTCTCTCTTCTTCTGGCACCCCCATAATTCTGATGTTGGTACACTTAAAGTTGTCCCAGAGGCTTCTTACCCTATCTTCACTTTTTTTATTCATTTTTCTTTTTGCTTTTCCAGTGGAATATTTTTTGCTTCTTTGTATTTCAAATCTTTGACTTGATTCTTGCATTCCTCTAGTCTGCTGTTAGGTTTCTGTATAATATTCTTTATTTCATTCAGTGTATGTTTAATTTCTAGTTGGTCCTTTTTAATCTCTAGTTAGTCTTTCTTCATCTCCTCTTGGGTCTCGCTAAATTTATCTATTTTTTTCTAAGAATTCTTGAAAAACCTTATAACCGTGGTTTTGAACTCTGTATCCAGTCATTGTTTTTCTCCATTTCTTTCGTTTGTGATCTGTTCCTTTGTCTCCACATTTTTGCTGCTTCCCTGAGTTGGTAAAGTAGCTTTGTGTGCTAAGTGTCCTATATGGCCCAGTAGCTCCACCTCCCCAATTATCTGAGGTGGACTCTCTCGGTGCACCCCTTTGTGGACTGGGTATACAGCCTTGTTGTAGTTAAGTATTGATTGTTGTTGGTATCACTGGGGGATATTGACTTCCAAGCCAATTAATTGTGAGGATCAGCTGTGTTTACACCAAGAGAACTTCTGTGCTGGAGTCAGCCTTATGATGCAAGACTTGCAAAATTGCAAAAGCCACTCTGATGTTGGTACGCTTAAAGCTGTCCCAGAGTCTCCTTACATTATGTTCACATTTTTGGATTCTTTTCTCTTCTTGCTTTTCCAGTTGAATGTTGTCTGCTTCTTTATATTTCAAATTTTTTACTTGATTCTTGCCTTTCTCTAGTCTGCTGTTAGGACTCTGTATAATATTTTTTATTTTAGTCAGTGTATGTTTAATTTCTATTTGGTCCTTTTTCATCTCCTCTTGGGTCTCACTAAATTTATCCATCTTTTCTAGAATATTCTTGAAAAACCTTATAAGCGTGGTTTTGAACTCTATATCCAGTCGTATTTTTTCCTTCATTTCTTTTGTTTGTGATCCCTTCCCTTGTCTCGGCATTTTCCCTATGCCAGGGAAACTTCTGTGTTGGATTCAGCCTTATGATAGCAGACGCAAAGCCGCAGAAGCCTCTGTTGAGCTTGGGAGGGGTGGAGTCTCAGGGCTTAAGGGACCGCCTTGCCTTCCAGTTGGCCCCACCCTCCACGGCCCCTGAGTCTCACGTGACTGGGTAATGGCTGGAGTTGTGGGGGTGCCAGAAGAAGAGAGAGAGCAAGATACTGAAAACCTATTTAAAGAAATAATGACTGAAAACTTCCCACATCTGGTAAAAGAAATAGACTTACAAGTCCAGGAAGCACACAGAACCCCATATAAAAGGAATCCAAAGAGGACCACACCAAGACACATCATAATTAAAATACCAAGAGCAAAAGACAAAGAGAGAATATTAAAAGCAGCAAGAGAAAAACAGTTTATTACCTACAAGGGAGCACCCATACGACTGTCAGCTGATTTCTCAACAGAAACTATGCAGGCCAGACGGGAGTGGCAAGAAATATTCAACGTGATGAATAGCAATAACCTACAACCAAGAATAATCTATCCAGCAAAGCAAACATTCAGAATTGAAGGGCAGATAAAGAGCTTCACAGATAAGAAAAAGCTAAAGGAGTTCATCCACTCCAAACCAGTATTATATGAAATGCTGAAAGGTACTCTTTTAGAAGAGGAAGAAGAAAAAGGTAAAAGCCAAAAAATTATGAACAACAAATACATATCTATCAACAAGTGAATCTAAAAATTAAGTGAATTAAAAATTTGATCAACAGAATAAACTGGTGAATATACTAGAATCAGGAGCACAGAAAGAGAGTGGACTGATAATTCTCAGTGGGGAAGGGGTGAGGGGTGTACAGGGAGAGACTGGACAAAAATCATACACCTATGGATGAGATCAATGGGAGGGAGCTAAGGGCAGAGGGAGGGGTGGGAGCTGGGTGGAAGGATGCTATGGAGGGGAAAAAAGAGAAACAAATGTAATCTGAATAATAAAGATTTAATTTTTAAAAAAAAATTAAAAAATAAAGCCACTCTGTTCAGCTTGGATGAGCAGAGTCTCAGGGCTTAGTATAGACAGCCTTGGCCTCCTGTCAGCCCTGACCTATGTGACCCATGTGTCTGTGTCCCTAGGTAATTGCTGCAGCCCTCTCTGTGCACAAGCTCATGCACCTCCAGATCTCTGTCTTCCCTGAATTTCAGTGTGCTCTGGGGACCTGTATGAGTCTGAGTCCCCAGAGTCTCACCCACAACTAGGGTTCAGTGCAGTCAGAAGTGGATTTCAGAGCAGTTGGGAGGTCCTGTCCCCCTCCAGCTAGAGAAAGCCAGCAGCACAATCAGCACTCAGACCTCTGTGTGCACACTCATATTCGGGCACCTCCAGACCTCTGCCTTTTTGGGGATCCCCTAAGTTTCTGTGCATTCTTCCTTTTTCACAGCAGTCTAGACTCCCCTGTATGAGTCTCGCCTGGAACTGGGGTTCAGTGCAGTCGGATCAGGGGTTCAGTGCAGTCAGGAGTTTCCGTCTCCCTCCCGCTAGAGGAAACCAGCCAGGCACTCTGCTGCCCCCGTCCTCGCCACACTTGGCTCTGTATCTCAGTTTTTTGTAGCTCTTCTGAGTCTCTCTGAGCCCCTCTCTTTCCTTCTAGTTGTAGAATTTCCTCTCAGCCAGCTTTCCTGTGATTCTTGATGATGCTCATTCTGTCTTTTTTTTTTTCGACAACATAACAAAAATAGAACTTTACTAGTTCTCTAAATTCAAGATATATGGCAAATTGAATGTTTGATCTTAGTCATTGTGTGACATTATACAGTTTAACACTTAAAACACTGAAGGAGGCATTTCTCTATTCACATAGACTTCTTAAGTATGTATATGCTGATCTGTAGTAGTATTCCTGTCTTGTTTGGTAGTATCTAACCACTAATTAGGTATATTTCAAATTGGTCTATGTTATCTTGTGTTCCTCTCTTCAGAAGTATCAATGATGCATTTTGGCCAATAGTTTGAAACAGGAATTGTAAATTAACATAGTATATAATCTTGATAATATGTAATGAGTCCCAAATATTTATTTTTAAAATGTTAACATTAGAAAAAATACAAAACTACTTTATCCTCAGCTCTTATTTCCTGAAAATTCAGTTGAGGTAACCTCTGCTAGTCACAACTCCACATTTGCACACAGTTCTGACTCTCTTTTTGGCTGGGCCGTAGTCAATAGAGTCTGAAGATATATCTCCAGAACCTTTCATTTGATAATCAAAAGTGAGCTCTTCTCCAGCATTTATAGTTCTCGTGGAAAATAATGCTATTCGGGGAAGACGAGTATCGAGGTTATCAATGAAAACATTGAACACCTGAAGATTTGGGTCACAACTGTGATTCACAAAATGAGACACATTTCCATATCGAGCTGCATCCACTGTGAATTCATCAGATTCATAATCTAGATCAAAGAGATATGTGATTCCTTTGTTGTCATATAACTTCCCCCGTCTTTCAGCTTCTTCACTTGTGATTACCTCTCCAACATATTCCATGACAAAACTCATTCTTTTAATCTTCACAAGGGTTTTTACACCCCAGCCACAGCCATTGCTATTTCGAAAGATGCAAAGTGAATACTGTGTGCCTTTCTGTACAATCCTATTGAGACAATCTGGTCCACATTGGCATCTTGAATTGCATTCATAAATAGGGGTACCAGGTGGGATTTTAATTTGTTGTTTTTTATTATAAGCTAAAAGAACTCCAGCTTCAGCAGGACAACATTTCTCAAAGAAGCAATCTGTGCATGAACAACCAAAGGTAGTTTCATTTACTAAGCTGATTCCAGGAGTAGGTTTATATTCATTAATGTAGTAGAAGTCTGAAGGTGGGCCCTCTAAGTCAACAGTATTTTCAACAAAAATCATGCCTTTATGATTTTTTCTTCTGTTGAGTTCATCTTGCCATCTTTGCAGAGCTATCCTTTGTTTAGCCTTCTTTACAATGTATTCAGCAATGGCAGGTTTCAAAGCTTTGTTATTGTTTAGAGTTATTGCTTTGCCTTTTTTTTACCTGAGATAAATAATTATGCTTGTCATTAGAGAATTGCTGAAGTAGTAACGGGCACTTGAGATTTTGCAAAGGTTCCCAAGTATTTGTAGAATCTGGCCATCCTTTCCATTTTACAAGATAATATTCCATATCCTCCTCGCGACTCAGCCCCGGCCGCCGCCATCTTGAGGAGCTTTCATTCAAACTGGCACTGTCAGACGGGATAGCGCCACTGGCCGGCACCCCGCCCACACCCGTCTCTCATTCTGTCTTTTAGTTGTAGTTTTGAATTGTAGTTTTGAGGCAGCAGTTTAGGTGTTTACCTATGCCGCTATCTTGGTTTCTCCTCTTCCTCTATCTTTTTTTTTTCAGTGTCCTATAATTTTCCGAGTACAGAACAAATAACAAGTGTTGGCAAAGGTGCAGAGAAAAAGGAACACTCATGCACTGCTCATAGGAATGCAGACTGGTGCAGCCACTGTGAAGAACAATATGGAGCTTCCTCAAAAAACTAAAAATAGAACTCCCATTTGACCCAGTGATCCCCCTTCTAGGAATATATTCCAAGAAACTAAAAACACCAATCAGAAAGGATATATGCACCCCTATGTTCATACTAGTAGCAGCACAATTTACCATTTGGAAACAGCCTAACTGGCCATCACCAAATGAGTGGATTAAAAAACTTTGGTACATCTACACAATGGAAAACTATGCTGTGGTTAAAAAAAAAAAAAAGGAATTCTTACCATTTGCAACAGCATGGATGGACCTGAAGAGAATTATGCTAAGCGAAATAAGCCAGTCAGAGAACGATAAATATAACATGATCTCAATCATTTGTGGAATATAATGAACAACATAAACTGATGAACAAAAACAGATCCAGAGACAGAGAAGCATCAATCAGGCTGTCAAACCTCAGAGGAAGGTAGGGGAGGGTGAGGGCAAGGGAGAGAGTTCAACCAAAAGACTTGTATGCATGCATATAAGCATAACCAATGAACACAGACACCAGGGGAGTGAGGGCATAAGGGGGAATAAGGACAATAGGGGAATAAGGACATATATGAGGTCATGAGTTGGGAGGGGGACAATGGGAAAATAAGGACACATATGTAATACCTTAATCAATAATGGAAAAAAAATATTAAAGAAAAAAAAAGATACCAAACTCCTAATAAAGATTCTTGAAAGAGAGAGAGAGAGGGAGGAAGAGAGAAAGAGAAAGAAGGAAGGAAGGAAGGAAGGAAGGAAGGAAGGAAGGAAGGAAGGAAGGAAGGAAGGAAGGAAAGGAGGGGAAGGAAGAAGGAAAGTAAAGAATATGTGGGGATATGAGACTTTCAGTACCAACCAAGCACTTATGAACCCCTTGCTCCAGGGTCAGTGGAGAACCATGTAGGGAACTTGGCCTTCTATACCCACCTAGTGGCAACAAGGTGCCTCTCCTCCCTCCCTAGTGTCAGAGGATGTTGGGTAGGAAGCCCCAATTTTCACCAAAATCCAGAGCTTTGCTTTACACTGGCCCATATGGTATCAGTGGAAGCTTTCTCAAAAAGAAGATTTAAATAAAATGCAGAGTCTCATAATATAATACCCCAGGTTCAGAATACAAACAAAAATTCACTCTTACCACACTAAGAATCAGGAAAATCGCAATGAATAAGAAAAGATATTCAACAGACACTGATACATACCAAAATGATACAGATGTTTAATTATTATTTGTTTCTCTCTTAAAGACAAGGCATTTAAAGCAGTCATCACAAAAATGCTCCAAAAGCAATTACAAACATTTAAAAAATCTCAACCAAGAAATAGAAGATGTAAAGGAGCACTAAATGGACATTTTAGGGCTAAAAAAAAATATGAAAAACAAAAAATTTAAAAACTTAGTGGATGGGCTCAGGAATATAATAGAGAGGATAAAGGAAGAGATGAATAAATCTGAAGGTAGAAAAACTGAAATTATCCAGTGTGAACAATTGAGAAAATAGACTGGGGGGAAATTAGACAGAGCTTCAAGGACTGTGCAAGATTTAACATTCATGTCTCAGTGTCCCAGAAGGAAAGGAGAAGGGAAGGAGGGCTGAAAAAGCATTAGAAGAAATATGGATGGAAATTTTCAAAATTTAACAAAAGACATAAACTTACAGATTCACGAAGCTAAATAAACCTCAAACAGGACAACCTCAAAGTTACCTTCACCAAGACAACATAGTCAAACTTTTGAAAACTAAAGAAAGAGGAAAAAAATTAAGAGAGAAACAAATAATACTTTTCTGTGAGGGAGAAAAGAACTTGAATGACAGCAATTTCTCATCAGAAACCATGGAGGCCAGAAGGAAATGGCACATTTTCCAAGTGGTAAAAGAAAATAACTATCAACCTAGAATTCTGTATCTAGTGAAAATGGCCTCCACAAGTAAAGAGGACATCAAGACATTTTGAAATGAAGGAAAACTAAGAGAATCTGTTGCCTGCAAACATAACCTAAAATGGCTAAAAGAATTCTTAAACAGAAAAAAATGATAAAAGAATTCTTAGAACATTTGGAAAGAATAAAGAACAATGGAAAGAATATAAATTATATAAATATAATATAATAGGCTTTTTTGAGTTTTCTAAATTGTTTTTGATTGGAACCAAAATTAAAACATTGTTTGATGTGGTTCTAAATATATATAGGGGAAATACTTATGACAGTTATATTATAAACAAGGAACAGTAAAGGAAATTAAAGGAAGGTAAGACTTAGGCACTTTATTCAAACTGGTACAATGTTAGCAGCAGTGGACTATTATATAGGCATGATGTAATACCTAGAGCAACCACTAAAACATCTAAACAAAGATATATACTTGGATACACTATAGAGAAATCAAAATGGACTTCTAAAAAATGTTCGCATATCCAACTGTAAGATAGGAAAACAAAAACAAGGAATAAATAAAAAACAAAAAATTAAACTTGGGTCCTTTCATACCAATAATTATATCAAAGGTAAATAATCTATGATTCTATTTATAGAACATTTTGAATTTAGCAAAATGAAAGATGGAGAACAGATTAGTGGTTCTCAAGGGGTAGGAATGATGGGGAGGAGAAGGAAGATCTTTGTGGTAATAGTCATTCTGGATGTTGATCATAGTGATTATTGCACAAATGTATGCATGTAATAAAATGGCACTGACATATAACACAATTGTACCAGTGTCAACTCCTGATTTTCATATTCTGTGGTTATGTAAGATATTACCTTTGGAGGAAACTAGATAAATGGTACACAGGACTTCTCTCTACTGTCTTTGCAAATTCCTGTGAACCTATAATTATTTCCAAAGAAAAAGTTAAAAGAAAAGAGAAGAAGTCTGAATCTGGTTGACTGGTTTCTGATGTTAGGTCTGCTGCCCTCTGTGGTAGGATTCTGTAGTCAGACTACAGGGTAGCTCTTCCTCTCCCCCTACACCTCACACACAGTCTTGCCCACCATGGATTTGGTAGTTAGAGAGAAATTATAACTTAAAAAATGCTAGCAGTTTAAGTCTTCTAAGGAGATACCAAGTTATCTTAGGACAAAATGTTATGGGCCAATGGTACTAAGATAAAACCTACTGAAAAACCTAAATATAGTAAAGTAATTTGAAAAAGACCATGGAGTTAAGATTTCTTTTTATAAATATGAATTAAGTGTATGTATTTAGAGCATGTTAAAGTTATTTTCTTTGATGAAAGGCCTCATTTTTGAGAACTTAGACTGCATTGTACCTAAGTATTACCTGGTGTTCTTATAGCACCAGGTATGTTATTTAAGTGGTGCTTCCAAGAAAGATGTAATTGGATGAAAGGGAGTGCAGGAAAGATATGGGGGCTTGTTAATGCCCCTTGCTGTGGAGGAGAGCTAGAGACTCTAGAAGCTTGGGTCAGACTGGCTGTCTCACATGCAGTTATATTTACAATAGAAGAGTCCAGAATGTCCCAACACTAGAATGATATGTACTGTGGGAGCATAGTCATCAAGAATGAGGACTTTGAGGCCAAACTGTCTGAATTCAAATGTTAGGCTCAACTCCCACTTACTGTGGGATCATGAATAAGTTACATAACATGTCTGAGTTTCAGTTTTCTCAACTGTTAAATGGGGATTTAGTATTTGTATAGCATTCTGAATACCACCTGGAACACAAGTGAGCATTAAGTATGTTTAGCAGTTTTAATTTCATTCCCTGTACTGGGAATGTTTTTCTGAAGGGCAAAGGACAAAAATGCATCTTTGTTTGTGACCTGGACAGATGCTCATTGCAGGGCAAGAAATGAGACTGGAATGTCTTCTCCTTATTTGAGGCCTCCCATATGCTTTCCTCAGACCCTGCCTCACAGAGATAGCCACCTGGAAGTTTCTAACTGTGGGGGCACATTTTCCCTGACTACATGAACCTGGCCAGTGAGTTGGGAGAAAGGAGGTCAGAAAAGGGACTCTGGAAACAGGTTTGGATATAGGGACAGGTAGCAGCCCATTTTGTTACAAAAGCCTGGCTTTTCCAATCCACAGTGTAATCCCTTTCTCCCTCATAGACTTTCTTTTTCTTTAAATTTTTAAAATTGGGGTAAAGTAAACACCATATAAAATTTAGTATCTTAACCATTTTTACATATACAACTCAGTAATATTAAATACATTTACATTGCTGTGTAACCATAACCACCATCTACCCCATAACTCTCTTTATCTTATAAAACAGAAACTAGACTTTAAACAATAATTCCCAGTCTTTCCCTATCCCAGGTCCTGGAAACTATCATTCTACTTTCTGTCTCAATGGATGTAACTATTTTAGGTACTTCATTGAAACAGAATCATAAAGTATTTGTTCTCTTGTGACTGACTGGTTTCACTCAGCATAATGTCCTCAAGCATCGTAGTCTTTTTATATATATACTAGAGGCTCAGTGCATGAAATTTGTGCACTGGGGGAGGGGGATGTTCCTCAGCCCAGCCTGCACCCTTTCCATTCTGGGACATTCCTCTCACAATCCAGGACTGCTGGCTCCCAACTGCTCACCTGATCATCCCCTAATCATTCCCCTGGCAGCCTGATTGATGCCTAACTGCTCCCATGCTGGCCCAATTGCCCCCAACTGCCCTCCCCTGCAGGCCAGGTCCCCCCCAACTGCCATCCCTTGCTGGCCTGGTCACCCCTAACTGCCTTCTCCTGTCAGCCTGGTCTCCCCTAACTGCCCTCCCCTGCCAGCCTGATCACCCACAACTACCTTCTCCTGCCTGCCATCTGTGGTGGCCATTTTTACCACATGGGGCAGCCATCTTATGTGAGAGTGTGAAGGTCAATTTGCATATTACCTCTTTATTATATAGGATTTTTGCTTTAAGAAAGAAAGGGAGATAGAAATATCAATGATGAGAGAGAATCATTGATTGCTGTCTCCTGCACACCACCTACAGGGGATCGAGCCCACAACCCCATAAACGTGCTCTTGACCAAAATCAAACCTGAGACCATTCTGTCCACAGGCTGAGGCTCTATCCACTAAGCCAAAACAAGTAGAGCCAGTCATAGTCTTTTTAAATCTAATTTCAGAAATAACATCTCAGCAGTTTTGCTTTTTTCTATTTGTCAAAAGTAAATCACCAGGTCCAGCCCCCTCTTGAGGGGGATTAGACATGGGCCTGAGCACCAGGAGGAAAGGTCTTTATATCCATGTTAGAAGACTGCCTGTCACAGTCTCCATCTAGCGAGGGGTATTCCTTCTGTGTCCAGGGGTATTGTGCCTCTGTTGGCCTCGGCATCCTATCAACCATTGTAAATACCATGTGTGGGCTCTGTTTCTATGTCTGTTTACCACTTGAATGTTAAGTTGGGATTCTCCACACGCCAGGATTCCTAGTCTTTATCCAAAGGCAACCTTTACCATTGTCCTCCATCTGAGATCAATAGGAGGGAGGAGCAGTCCCTTCTGCTTTCTCTGGCCAAGGAGTACTAACAATCTCTGTCAGGCTAACCATAAGAAGTCTGCACTTAACAATGGGGACAGTTATAAAGATAACATCACTAGAGGAGGGACAAAGGTGGATGCTTTGCTCATTTGGAGTTTTTCAGTACCTCACAAGGAAAGACATTTAATATTTTCAACAATAAAGATTTAATTAATTAATTAATTACATTCAATAATTATTTTTAAAAATTTCTTACATCTTTATGAATATCTCCTAGATGTTCTCTCCATTGTTTTTCCAGGCTCTATGGCACTGAGGTATATAGCCCCCTGAAATTGCTTTATTTGGAGTTACCAGAGAAGAGGACAGTGGGTCAGATTAAATTCTCTCTTTTTTTTTCCCTTTTTTTTAAAAATTTTTTTTTAGATTGAAAACCAAGATGGCGGCATAGGTGAACACCTAAGATGCTGCCTCGCACAACAATTTCAAAACTACAACTTAAAGACAAAACGGAAATCATCCAGAACCACAGGAAAGCTGGCTGAGTGAAAATTCTATAACTAGAAGTAAAGAGAGGGACTCACAAAGACCCAGAGGAGCTGTAAAAAGCTGAGGTATGGAGATGCATGCATGGAGAGAGCGGGCGCCTGAGTGCCTGGATGGCTTCCTCTAGCGGGAGGAAAACAAAACCTCACAACAGCACTGAAGTCCAGGTGCAACTGCACTGAACCACAGTTTCAGGCGAGACCCTGGAGACCCAGACTCATACGGGTCCCTAGAGCACACAGAAACAAAGGGGAACCGAAAGGCAGAGTTCTAGAAGCTCACGTGCACGCTAAAGGCGTGGAGGTAAGCACGCATGCACAGACACGGCTGATTCTCACAACCAATTGGCTTGGAGGTCAATCCCCCCCAGTGATACCAACAACAATGAAGACTTAACTACAACAAGACTGTACACAGAGTTCACAAAGGGGTGCACCAAGAGTGTCCACCTCAAGTAACTGGGAAGGCAGAGCTACTGGGCCACATAGGACATCTAGCACACAAAGCTACTCTACCAACTCAGGGAAGCAGTGAAATATGCGGAGACTAAAGAAGAGATCACAAACAAAAGAAATGGAGGAAAACAAACAACTGGATATGGAGTTCAAAACCATGGTTATAAGGTTTTTTAAGAATTTCCTAGAAAAAATGGATAAATTGAGTGAGATCCAAGAGGAGATGAAAAAGGACCAACTAGAAATTAAACATACAGTGACTGAAATAAAAAATATTATACAGAAACCTAACAGCAGACTAGAGGATCACAAGAATCAAGTCAAGGATTTGAGGTACAAAGAAGCAAAATATACTCCACTGGAAAAGAAAAATGAAAAAAGAATTTTAAAAAATGTGAAGGTAATGTAAGGAGCCTCTGGGACGACTTCAAGCTCACCAATATCAGTTATGGGGGCTCCAGAGGAAGAGAGAGAGCAAGATACTGGGGGTGCCAGAGGAAGAGAGAGAGCAAGAACCTATTTGAAGAAATGATGACCGAAAGCTTTCCCCACCTGGTGAGGGAGGTGGACTTGTGGGTTCAGGAAATGCACAGAACCCCAAGCAGGAGGAGTCCAGGGAGGACCACCCCAAGACACATCGTGATTAAAGTGCCAGGAGCAAAAGACAAGGAGAGAATATTAAAAGCAGCAAGAGAAAAACAGTTAATTACTTACAGGGGAGCAACCATTCTGTCAGCTGATTTCTCAACAGAAACTATGCAGGCCAGACGGGAGTGGCAAGGGGTATTCAACAAGATGAATGGTGGGAGCCTACAACCAAGATTATTCTGCCCAACAAAACTATCATTCAGAGTTGATGGGCATATAAAGAGCTTCACAATTAGGAAAAAACTGGAGTAGTTTGTCAGCACCAAGCCAGTATTGTATGAAATGCTGAGGGGGTGTTCTTTAAGAAGAGGAAGAAGAGCCGAAACCGGTTTGGCTCCATGGACAGAGCATCAGCCTTTGGACTGAAAGGTCCCAGGTTCAATTCCAGTCAAGGGCATGTATCCTGGTTGAGGGCACATCCCCAGTAGGGGGCGTGCAGGAGGCGGCTAATCAATGTCTCTCTCTCATCGATGTTTCTAACTCTCTATCCCTCTCCCTTCCTCTCTGTAAAAAAATCAATAAAATATATTTTTTTTAAAAGAAGAAGAGGAAGAAGAAAACTGTAAAGGTAGAAAATTATGAACAACAAATACGTATCTATCAACAGGTGACTAAAAATCGAGTGAATTGAAAGTCTGGTGGACAGAATAAACTGGTGAGAATGGTAGAGTTAGGGGCATAGAAAGGGAGTGGACTGATAATTTTCAGGGAGAAAGAGGTGAGGGGGCATCCAGGGAGAGACTGGACAGATACCATACACCTAGGGATGAGGACAATGTGGGGGAGGTAAGGGCAGTGCGTGGGGTGGGAACCAGGTGAAGGGGAGATATGTGGGGAAAAAAGAAGAACAATTGTAATAATCTGAACAATAAAGGTTTATTAAAATTAAAAAAATAAAAATAATACAATAAAAATTTTATTTTATTGTTTAGATTATTACAAATAGCAATATATATATATCTTTTTTTTTCCCCATTGACCTCCTAGCCTCCCCTACACTCTGGCATATGCTTTCATCACCCCCTCCCCGCCAGTGTCTTGTGTCCGTTAGTTGTGCTTATATGCATTCATACAAGTCCTTCGGTTGAACTCTTTCCCCACCTCCACGACACTCCCCAGCCTTTTTACTCTAATTTGATAGTCTGTTCAATGTTTCTTGCTTTTGTATCTACCTTTTTGTTCATTAGGTTATAATGTTATCATGTGGTATTTTTCTTTCATTGCCTGGCTTATTTCACTTAGCATAATGCTCTCCAGTTGGCTGAGGGTTTGTCATATATGGCTTTTATTATGTTGAGTGATGATCCTTCTATTCTCACCTTGCTGAGAGTTTTTATTAAGAAAGGATGTTGGATTTTTTCAAATGCTTTCTCTGCATCAATTTATATGACTATGTGATTTTTATCTCTTAATTTGTTTATGTGATGTATCACATTTATTGATTTTTAGATATTGTACCATCCTTGCATTCCTGGGATAAATCCTAGTTGGTCATGATGTACTGTTGGATCTGATTTACTAGAATTTTGTTGAGGTTTTTAGCATCTATGTTTGTGAGGAATATTGATCTGTAATTCTCATTCATTTTGTTATCTTTATCTGGTTTTGGTATTAGGGTGTTGCTAGCTTCATAGAATAAACTTAGAGGTGTTCCTCTTGAATTTTTTGGAACAGTCTGAGGAAAATAGGTTTTAGTTCTTCCTTGAATGTTTGGTAAAACTCCCCTGTAAAGCTGTCTGGTCCCAGGCTTTAGTTTGCTGAAAGCTTTTTGATGACTGCTTCAATTTCTTCCATAGTTATGGGCATATTGAGATATTTAGATTCTTCCTAATAGAGTTGTATTTTTCTAGGAATATGCCCATTTCCTCCAGGATGTCCATTTTGTTGGAATAGTTTCATAATATTTTTTTAACAATTCTTTGTATTTCTGTGAGGTCTGTTATTATTTCTCCTCTTTCATTTCTGATTTTGTCTATTTGGGTCCTATCTCTTTGCTTTTTGGTGAACCTGTATAGAGATTCATCAATCTTGTTTATGCTTTCAAAGAACCAGCTCTTTGTTTTGTTTATCTTTTGTATTGTTTTTGTTTTGTTTTGTTTTTTGATCTCTATTTGGTTTATCTCCACTCTGATCTTATTATTTCCTTCCTTTTGCTTACACTGGGCTCTTTTTCTTTTTTAAATCTACAACTCTTTATAGGGTTAGGTAATTCACTACCATTGTTTCTTGTTTTTAGCAGTAGGCTTGTAGATCTATGAACTTCCGCCCCACAAGACTGCTTTTGCTGTGTCCCATTGATTTTGGATTGTTGTGTTTTCATTGTTGTTTGTTGACAATATGTTTTTATATCTTCTTTGATCTCTCTGGTAACCCAGTCATTGTTAGGCCCTGAATAGCTTGCTATTTATTCTCCAGGTGTTTGATTTTTTATTGTTTTTATGGTATTTGATTTCCAGTTTTATGCCATTGTGATCTGAGATGTTTGATATTTCTCTCTTTCTGAACTTGTAGAGACTTTGCCTGTGACCCAATATATGATCTATCTTTGAAAATGACCCATGTGAACTTGAGAAGAATGTATATTCTGTGTTTTTGAGGGAAATGTTCTGAAGATGTCAAATAATTCCATCTGGTTTAGTGAGTCATTTAGGATTGATGTTTCTTTGCTGATTTTTTGTTTAGAGAATTTGTCCAATGGTGAGAGTGGGGTATTAAAGTCCCCTATTATGATTGTATTGCTGTCAATCTCTCCCTTTATATCTTCCAGAAGTTTTTTTAATGTATTTGAGTACTCCTATATTGGTTGCATATATGTTTGACAGAGTTATTTCTTCTTGATGGATTGCTCCCTTTATTATTATGAAGTGGCCTTTCAAATCTTTTTATGTCCTTCACCTTGAGATGTAATTTGTCAGATATAAATATTGCTACCCAGTGTGTGTTTTTTCATTTCCATTCACCTGAAAAACCTTTTTCCATCCCTTCACCCTCAGTCTATGTGTGTATTTTTTTCTGAGATTTGTTTCTTGTAGACAGCAGATATATGGGTTGTGTTTTTTTATCCACTCAGTTACCCTAGGTCTTTTGATTGGGGTATTTAATCCATTTACATTTAAAGTTATAATTGATAGGTACTTTTTTGTCACTATTTTTATTCCTTACCCCTGTGTTTCTTCTTTGCTTTCTTTTTCTTCTTTTTACAGCAGACCCTTTAGTATTTCTTGCATTGATGGTTTGGAGGTAATAAATTCCCTTAGTCCTTTTTTGTCTGTAAAGCTCCTGATTTCACCTCAATTTTGATTTATAGTCATTCTGGGTACAGTATTCTTGGATTCAGAACCTTCCTCTGCATGACTTTGTATATTTCATTCCATTTCCTTCTGGTCTGATGAGTTTCTGTTGAGAAATCAGTCACTAGGGTAATGGGGGATCCTTTGTAGGTAACTTTCTGTCTCTCTCTGGCCACTTTTAAGATTCTTACTTTGGCTGAAACAGGTTTTGCTCAGTGGATAGAGCGTCGGCCTATGAACTGGAGGGTCTCAGGTTTGATTCCAGTCAAGGGCATGTACCTTGGTTGCGGCCACATCCCCAGTCGGAGGTGTGTAGGAGGCAGCTGATCAATGTTTCTCTCTCATCAATGTTTCTAACTCTCTATCCCTCTCCCTTCATCTCTGTAAAAAATCAATAAAATATATTAAATACACTGAATATCTCTCAGCAAAATAATGAGAAGGTGTATATCATAGCGCATATCCCAGTGGGCTATCTGCCCTTTGCAGTGGGCACTACAGCCATGAGAGAATTCTATAATGAGAAGCTGATAGATATTTTTAGAAAATACAGCAATGTCATTGCAGGACAATTTTATGGACACATTCACAAAGACAGCATTATGGTTCTTTCAGATGAAAAAAGAAGTCCAATAAATTCTGCATTTGTGGCTCCTGCTGTTACCCCAGTAAAGGGTGTGTTACAGAAACAGATCAACAACCTTGGAATCTGACTATTTCAGTATGATCCTCATTATTATAAGTTATTGTATATGTTGCAGTTTTACTTGAACCTGACAGATGCTAATCTAAAAGGAGAATCCAACTGGCAGCTGGAGTACAACCTGACCCAGACTTATGACATTGAAGATTTGCAGCCAAAAAGTTTGTATGGGTTAGCTAAAGAATTTGCAGCCCTAGACAGTAAGAAATTTATAAAATACTATAATTACTACTTTGTGAGTTATGACAGCAATGTAATTTGCAATGAGTTATGTAAGGTCTTTCAAATTTGTGCAATTATGAATCTTGATCGTAATTCCTATGTAGATTGCCTCAAACGTTATTATATGAAGCACAATCTATAGTATTTCAGAACTTGTCTTCATAGAAAATGCAACATTGCTCTGTTTCTGAGATCAGTTTGTGGAACTTGTTAGGTCAATCTTTGTGAGTTACTGGGTGGGCAAACAGAATTCCTTTCTTTGCTTTCTTTTTTATGATGGCCAAATGAAGATATTTTTAATATTCCAAATTTTTGTTACATTGAATATATATATAAACTGCCCACTAGAATGACGTTTAGATATACATTTTCTGTCTTCCAGTTTATATAATTATATCTAATTTATACTCTTGTGACAATGCCATTTTTATAGTCAAGGAAATTACTTCTTCCAAAGTATGATGAATTATTTTTCAAAAGATAATTTTCGGTTTGATTGTTTCACTCTTATTAAAACCCCATGTGTAAGCTGAAAAAAAAAATAAATAAATAATATATTTTTTTTAAAAAAGATTCTTACTTTGTTGGTGGTGTTTGCCAAATTAATTATAATGTTCCCTGGCATCGGTCTTTTGGGGTTCATTTTGTTTGGGACTCTGTGAGTTTCTTGGATTTGTGTCAGTTTTTTCTTCCCTATATTAGGGAAGTTGCTGTCATTATTTCTTCAAACAGGTTTTCTATTCATTGTAATTTTCCTCTCCTTTTGGATCCCCTATTCTGTGGATGTTGTTTTATTTCATGTTTTCCCGAAGTTCCCTTAGACCTTCCTCCTGTTTTTTAATTTTTTTTCTAGATGCTGCTCTGCTCAGGTATTTTTTCCTACCTTATCTTCTAGCTCACTGATGTGGTCCTCTGCTTTTTCCAGTTTACTATTGATGCTTTCTATTAGGTTCTTAATAACAGTGATGTCATTTTTCATTTCTTCTTGATTCTTCTTCATTTCCTCTTTGTTCTTACTCACATTGTTGAATTTGTCTTCCATTCTTTCATCCACCTTATGATCATTTCTCTGAATTCTTTCTCTAACAGGTTTCTTTCCTCCATTTTGTTTACTTTCTTTCCTGTTGATGCCTCCTTTTCTTTTATATGTGGGCTGTTTCTTTGTCTCCCCATTATCTCTCTTCTCTGGGTGTTTGGTTATGAGGCACATAATACAATACAACAAGGCACAATTCACAAGACACTAAACACAAATGTATTCATGATACTAATAACCCCAAATAAAGATGACCACCAGAGAAAAGAGAATTAGGAGGTAAGAAAGAAAGAAGAAAAAAGAAGTGAAAAACTGAAATTGAGATAAGGGGGGAAAATGTAAGAGAGAAAGCAAAGAGAATAAAAAAGAAGAGCTAGAAAACTATTTATATGGGTAGAAAACTCCAATAGAACAGCCACTAATCCAGACAAATGCTAGCAACAAATACCTAGAGATGCATGCAAACTACAAACTCCAACTAATATCAAATGAGGCAAGGAAAAACAAGCAAAAGACAAACAAAAATAATACAAAAAAAACAAAAAAAAAGCAAACAATCTCACAAACAAGCATAAAAAACAATATAATCAACAATCAAGCAAACAACAACAGAAGGACAGAGTGGAAATAAATTTGGATAGTGAAGAAAGAGAAAAGAGATGTGTATAGATTTGGAATAAGGGACTGGAAATTAGATATATACAGGGGGTAAAAAGAAGGAATAGGGAAACTCTAAAGCAGGATTAGGGTAAGAGAAACAAGACAACAAAAAAAGGAAAGTGAGAAAGAGAGTGCTGGCATAAAGGTAAAGTTGAGATAGAGTTAAAAGATGCTAAAGGAAAGATGAAAATAGAATGTAGAATATTAATTCCTAAATAAAATAAAGAGAAAATAAAATTACACTTTAAAAAAGGTAAAATAGTATTAGTAATAATACTGATTGAAAATAAAAATGTAATAATTTAAAAGGTAAAATCATGTGAGGAAAAAAATAGTTTCTTAAGTAAAAGATGAAAATAAAAATGTGCAGAAGTTCTGTTTGGCACACTTGTTTCCTAGTCAGGACACTATTGAAATTCCCTATGTTCCACTGTTCCTCAGTGTTGTAAGTCACAGTCCTGATTTTCAAGCAGGCAGTACATCTTTGTTTCTTATACTCCCTTATTTGTGTTTACATAGAGTCACTTTGTTATTCAACCCCTGGGTGGCAGTGTTTCTTGATTGATCTCCAGGTCTATACATCCTCTCTAGCTAGTGCTTAGATTTTGTTTTCCCTGTTTTGGGGGAATGGGCTGCCCCAAAACTGGTTATCTGATTGTTATTCCCTGCTCTGCTCCCCAGGTTCCACAAAAACAGCTTTCCCCTGCAGTCTCTTAGAGTGTCCCTAATTGAGTGACCCTATGTTCTGGTCTTAGTAATCAAAAGCAAGAATTTAGAGAGAAAAAAAAGAAAAAGAAAAAAGAGCCAGAGTAAGTGTGTGACTTTTACCCTCAGTTGCTGCACACAAGTCTGTGCAGTCTTTTTTCCCTCTTGCTTTAAGCAGCCAATACACTTAAAATTTTTAGGCTGTCCTTTTGTGCCCAGTTCAGCTATGGGTTGCTTTTTAGAGTTCCCTTCTGTTAACATCCCTGTGTATCCCCTTCCACATTCGCAGATCCCGCTAGTCCCAATAGCCATGGATTTTTTGGGGGGGCATAGACTTCCCCAGATCCTCTAGCTCCCATTGTGCATGTTTCTCTCTCCTGCCTGGATCACAGACCTCACCTTTTTCTAGGCAAAATATGACCTTTTCGTGAGATGATGCACAGTTCCTCCTGCATATTCATGTTGCTTGGGGTCTGATGTTCCTGGGTTCACAGTTGTTCCCCTGGAAATTGTTATTGTAGATTCCCAGGATTTTTAGTCTTCCAATAACAGCCACTCTCCCCTTCAAGATGGTGCGGTCTCAAGTCAGAGACGGTTGCTCCAGGAGGAATTTCAGCAACAGTGAAGGCTTCCCAGTCAGGGGAATCCCATATGGCTTTCCCAAAAGTCCCTTGGAGTAAAGCTGTCCCTCAACTCACAAAGAAACACTCCCTGTACAACCACACACCCTCCTTTTATTCTCACTCAAGCACTATCTTACAGCCAGCCTTCCTGATGGCGACCATCTTCTGAGAGCTCAGATTGAAATCTCTTGATTCTAGTGGCCCTCCTGCAATGGGTATCTGTGATTTCTACCTGTCTCACCTTTACTCACCTTCCCCATAATTTCAGTGCACATACTCAGATCAATGTGAAGAGTGCTGAGGAGGAGTGGACAAGGTTTTTTCTCTTAAAAACAGATGAACTTTGCAAGACAAAGCTTGAAGTCCTGATTTCAGCAGTCTTGAAATCAGGGAGTATTCTTTTTCAATGTTGTTTGGCTATTCTAGATTCTTTGTATTTCCATATGAATTTTAGAATCAACAGATGGTTTCTAAATAAAAACTGATGGAATTTTGGTAAGAATTGTGTTTAATCTGTGGATAGATCAATTTGGGGAGAACTGACATTTTAACAATATTAAATCTACTAACCCATAAGGTATTTCTCAATTTAGTTTCTTTTGTCAGCAATGTTTTATAGTTTACGGTCTACAGATCTTATATATCTTCTGTCAAATTCATTCTATTTTCATATTTTTTATGTTATTGGATCAGGAATTAATTCCAATTCCTAATTGTTTATTGCAGGTATATAGAAATAAAATTGATTTTTGTATATTGCTATTGTATCCTGCAGATTTGCAATAATTTACTTATTAGCTGATCGTGTTGACCATAAATGATCATCTATATATATATAAGACCCTAAGCAACCAGATGACCAGATGACCTGCTGGTAGCTATGACATTCACCAACCACCAGAGGGCAGATGCTCAATGCAGGAGCTGCTCCCTTGTGGCCAGTGCACTCTCACAGCAGATGTGCTGCTCAGCTGACTGATGGGGTTCAGACACCAAGCTCACGAGCTCACAATTGGTGAGCATGGCTGCAGCCATGTAAGCCTCTCCTGAAGACACTCCCCCTGCGCACTCAAGTGGCAAGCTGGCAACAAAAGCAGGTGCAGCATGGCCAGGATGAGCAGGATTGGTGCCAGCCTGGGCTCGGGCTCCTTCCTGACTGCCTGTCTCTTCACTCACTACTTTGTGTTGTGCGGAATCAATGCGAACAGCGGGCTGGATCTCAATGAACTGGCAGATAAGGCTGGGCTATGGCAGTGTGGAGGCCCACTGATCCCCACAGGCCAGGCCGAGGGACTCACTAGTGCATGAATCTGTGCACTGGGCCTCTAGAATTGTCTATAAGTAAAGAAAGCTTTGTGTCTTCCTTTCCAATCTAAATGTCTTTTCTTTCTTTATTGTTCCTAATTTTCTAGGTTAGAACCTCTAATACAATGTTGAATAGAAATTGTGAGAATTGACATCTGTGTCTAATTCCTGATATTAGGGGAGGAAAAAGATTTGGTCTTTCACCATAAGTTATGTTGTTAGTTATACATTTTTTGTAGATGCCTCTTATTAGGTTGAGAGAGTTCCCTTCTACTACTGGTTTCCTACAAGTTTCTTTTTTTAATCAGGAACAAATGTTGAATTCTGTTCATGCTTTTTCTATGGATATTGATTTAATAATATAATTTTCTCTTTGAGTCATTGGTTAGTTAGCAATGTGTTACTTGATTTACAATTATTTGAAATTTTCTAAATATCTGTCTGTTATTAATTTATAACTTACTTCCACCAGACTCAGATAACATACTTTATGTGACTTGAATTCCCAGATGTATTAAAGACTTGTTTAATGGAACAGACTATGATATATCTTGGTAAATCTTCCATCTGCACTTGAAAATAATGTGTACTCTGCTGTTATTGAGTGAAGTGATCTATAAATGTCAACCAGATCAAGTTGGTGGATAGTGCTACCCAATTTTTCTATATTCTGACTAATCTATTATTATTATTGTCAGAATAGTATTGAAATCTCTGACTATAATTGTGGATTTGTCTATTTCTCCTTGCAGTTGTTTCAGTTTTTGCTTTGTGTATTTAAAGGTCTGTTATTCCATATACAAATATTTAGAATTATTATATCTCTTAATTAATTAAGTAATCTCTTTATCATTGTGAAAAGACATTTTTAAATCCCTGGAAATATTGTTTGTTCTGTAATCTACTTTTTCTGTTATTAATATCCTCCAGCTTTCTTTTGGTTAGTTTTTAGCATAATATACCATTTTTCACCATTTTACTTTTAATCTACTGGGTCTTACTAAAAGGAATTTCTTGTAAGCAGCATAGAATCTGCTCTCGGATCCATTCCTCAATTCTCTCATACCACATAACTGAACAGTATTTGCTTCTCACTAATACCCAGGTTTTACCCTGGACTGTGGTGGGGATTAAGTGTTGGCATGTGGTGGGATTGAACCAGGGAATACAGAAAGAAGTTTCAATTCATCCTGACACAAATAGTACCTTATAACTTAAGTCTAATTCCGCACACCACATGTCAGCTGTATAACTGTGAACAACCTCCTTAACCACTCTGAACTTCAGTTTCTCCATCAACAAAATGAATTGAATAATATTGGTTTGCAAGGTGACCAATATCTGTGTATAACTCCTTCCCCAGGATCTGGAGTTCATTTAGTGATAGATACCATCATCATTATTATTACTTTTCTATGAGTGCATGTACCATACAAAAGCATATATTTACATTGCAAATCAACCTCAAGTAAGCACAAAGCAGCAATCATATATTTTTAATTAACTGCTGTGCCAGGATGTAATAAAAGGAATGAAATCTGCATTTTTTCAACGTGCCTGTCATAAATTAAGCAAATACTGTTGTTGCAACCCCTGAGAGCAAACAGGGCCCAATGGGGAGGGTAGTGCATGCTCCGCCCTGTATCCTACTCAGAGGCCATGCTTGCTCTGGAGCTGTGTGATTTTGGCTCCAACCTTGCAAAGAGCAAAGTCCCCGTTTTTCTAGTGAGTCCTTTCTATCTGACATATTAATTCCTGCCTCTTCCAGTAAAGATAATTCATGCTCTTCAGCAGTGTTGTGCAATGCACAATGCGGAGTGCCAGGAATCTCCTGCAAACTTCAGCAGGGCTATATTGTAATGTGCCACTAGATTCATCTAGCCATCTAAAAAGCATTTTTAAGCCAAAGGTCCTTCCAATGAATAACCTGGCAAGTGTTTGAGCTTCATTATAATTTCTCTCTAATGGAGTTTGGGGAAATGAAATGGGAGTTAGCCAGATTTATAAGACTATCACCTAAGAAAATAGGGATGAAATGACCTAGAGGACAAGGAGCATTGGTTAAATCCCTGATAAGGAAAAAAGAGCTGCTCCCCTGTTTGTAAAGACAAAAAAAAAAAATAGTCTTACCCAATAACCACAGTCCCTGTGCTCTCAGGGAAGGGTTATACGCATCTACAAACTGAAGAAGCTCTGCATCCTCCAGTCGTCTCCTCTTCATGTCTTCAGAATCCCGCTCTGCAATTCATTTCTGTATATTTATCCAAAATAATTGAAATCTGGATTCCTAAGAAATATCAGAACTCCTGTATTTATTAGAGCATTATTCACAGTAGCCAACATGTGAAAATAACCTGACTATCCATTGGCAGATTAATGTATAGAGCAAATGTGATATATACATACAATGTAATATCATTTAAATTTAAAAAGAAATTTTTGAACATGGTAGATCACAGATGAACCTTGAGAATATTATGCTAAGTGAAGTAAGGCAGGCACAGAAAGACATAATTCCACTTATATGAGGTATCTCAAATTAAAAAGTCAAATTCATAAAATCAAAGAGTGGAATGATGATTGCCAGCGACTGGGAAGAGGGAGAAGTGGGGAGTATTCATTGATGAGCATAAAGTTTCAGTTAAGGAAAATGAATAAGCCCTGAAAATCTGGTGTACTACACTGCACCAACAGTCAACAATAGTGTATTACATGCTTAAAATTTTAATAGGGTTGATCTCATGTTAAGTGCTCTTATCACAATAAAAGAAAAACATTTCAATAACACAGTTAAACATTTAAAAAAATCCTTAAGAGGGAGGACAAAATGGCAGCGGAATAGACGGACTTGTCCCGAGCCTTGTCCCAGAGCACACCCACTCCAAATTGGCGAAGGAGACTCAGCTGGTGAGGCAATTTGCAGTCAGGAAGGACAGAGGACACCTGGAGAAAGATAAAATCAAGGATCTGGGCAAGAGAGATCTTGGAAACCGCACCACACTGAGCCTCATCCTTGGGACAGGCACAGCATCTGACTGTGGAAAGGAGGTCCACAGGACTGCTGGTGGCAGGGGATCCTAGATCAGGGTCCACAGTCATGAAAACTGAGCCCAGAGGGGGCAGCCTGAAGTGCTGTGCTGGCAGAAGAGGAGTTCGCAGAGGTGCAGTCTTCACCCCCTCTGTGGCCTGTGCTTTGCTTCACTGAAGCTAGTTCATAGGACCTTTTGGATATGAACACTCACCCGTGGCTAAGGTACAGGAAAAGGTGCGGACTCGTGGAGTCTGGGGAGAGAATGGGGAGAGAAGAGGGTCCAGGAGAAGTGGCAGTGAGTCTGGCTCTGAGTCATACTTGAACCCAGGACCTGGGCAGCCATTTTTTCCTGAAGAGATAGCCCCTCCCTCCAGTCTCCAGGCAACTAGTACAGCCACACCCAGACACACCCTGAATGGCACAAAGGATTTTTAAAAAAATCTGAATAGTCCCTGGGAATCCAAAGGGACTGGCCTAAAGAGAGGTATTCAGTCCCAGCAACAGGAAACAGAAACTACAGAAGACTGGGATCTTAAGCCAGCCAAAGGAATGACACTTCACTTTTCCATTTTTATTTTTATTTTATTTTATTATCTCTTTTTTTCCTTCTTTTTTCTTTATTTTGCATTTTTTGTTTGTTGCTTTATTTTCTATTTTTTTGCATTATTTTTCCATCATTTTATTTTATTTTATTTTATTTGCTATTTTTTATTTTTATACCATTTTTAAATCAATTTTTTGTAAATTAATTATTATTATTTTCTTCTTGTTCTCTTTCTTTTTTTCCACTCATCCCCTTTCTGCTTCCTCTATACTGAACTGAGGTCCTCCCCATATTCATCCAATTCTTAACCATATTTTCTGTATATAAGCTCAGCCTCTACAGATTCTGCCCCCATCCTCTTTGCTGGGTGTTTGTTATTTGCATTTTTTGGTTTATATATTTGTTCTGTGGTGTCTTCTCCCCATATATGTATTTTTTCTTTTCTCTCTTATCTTTTTTTCCTCTCTTCAATATCATTCTCTTTTCTCAGGTGATCACTTATATTGGGGTTATCAGCATCGTGAATACATTCATGTTTTGTTCCCTTTGTGTCATGTCTTGTAGAGAAGAACTTTATCCTGTCTAGCCAATGTGCTAGAGAGTGAGCCACATAACCAGACACCTGGAGAGGAAACTCCATCCATAAATGGGTCACTAACACTCCAGACCCAACTACACAGGCAGGAAGTGTGTGTGTGTATATGTGTGTGGCACAGTTAGATCCCTCAGGACTTTCATGGGCAGGCTAACTGGGATCCCCTAATAAGGCAGCCTTTGCTACCATTGCAAACAGTACCAGGAGGCCGACTCATCTTCAGAGGCCTGGCCTTTTTGAAGAAGAGAGCTGCTGTCACTGGGAGCCCAGCCTCACCTCCATCCAGGGTGCCCTCATATAACACTTGGGACCCTACAGCCACTCCTGCCAGGCACCTGATACCTTGGCTGTGGTTCCATGGTCACCAAGTCTCCAGCCACCCCAGGTGCAAGCTCCTGTGAGTTCTAAAGCATGCTCCCCTCTGACCAGCCCAACACTTTAGTCCAAGGCACTGCGACCATGTGAACAGCAGACATGTGAGCAGCCTGCTCCTGTCCAAGGATCAGCAGCCCTGCAAGAAGCCTACCCCAAACCGAAGGTAAGCAGCCTCACATAGCCTGCCCCTGTCCAAGGATCAGCAGCTGTGTGAGTGGCCCACTCCCCATTCAAGGAGCCTCAATCACACCAGCAGCCTTCCCCCATCTGAGGAACAGCAGCCGCATGGGCAGCCTGCCCATGACTGAGGAGCAGCAGCCCCACGCAGCCTGCACCTGTCCAAGAAGCACCAGCTGTGGGCAAACTGCATCCTGCACTCAACTGAGGAGGAGCAGCTGTCTGAGCAGCTCATCCCCCATCCAAGGAGCAGCAGCTCCACAAGCAGCCTGTCCCCAATCAAGAAGCAGCAGTCACACGAACAGACTGCCTATGTCTGAGGAGCGGCAACCATGCACAACCCTCACCAGTCTGAGGAGCAGCAGCCGCATGCAGCCTGCACTCATACAGTGAGCAGCAGCTTGGTGAGTGTCCCACCCCCATCTGAGGAGCAGCAGCCACACATGCAGCCCATCCCCTGTCTGAGGAACAACAACTGTGCAAGTAACCCACCACTATACAAAGAGCAGCACCCCTGCAAGCACTCTGCCCCTGTCCAAGGAGAAGCAGCCTCATGATCATCCCACCTCCATCCAAGGAGCAGTAGCTGTGCAAGTAGCACCCCCCACCACCACCACCAGCTAGAGGTGGCACCACTACTGTGAACAGCACCCACCAGAGAAGCCACTGTCAACTGAGGAGCAGCTACTGCCACAATTGACTGAGAAGCAACTACAGTCCGAGGAGCCACTGCCATCCAAGTATCAGCCCCTGCATGCCTTGACATCTAGATCTGTCGGTGAGATAAAAAATAGTTAGACAAAGAAACCCCCATATGAAAGAAAAGGGGGAATCTCCAGAAAGACAACTAAGTGAAACAGAAGCATGCAATATGTCAGGAAAAGAATTCAGAATAAGGCTTATACAGTTCATAAACCAAATAGATGAAAAAATCAACAACTTATGTAAGAATCAAAAAGAAAAGAAGAGTGATAGAGCTGCAATAAAAAACACCATGGAAATTTTTAACAGTAGACTAGAAGAGGAGGACTGAATTATCAAATTAGAAGACAGGGAAGCAAAACCCACAAAGAACTGCAAATATAGAAAACAATTAAGAGACAGGAGAGCCTAAGGGAGCTATAGGACAACATGAAATGAAGCAACATATGAATAACAGTGGTGCCAGAACAACAGGAAGAAGAACAAGGGTTACAAACCTATTTGAAGAAATACTGTCAGAAAACTTCCCTGTTGTGAAGGAGAAAAAGTCTCACAAGCACAGAGAGCCCCAAACAAGATGAACCTGAAAAGACCCACACCAAGACACATCATAATTACAATGGCAAATGTTCAAGACAAAGAGAATCTTAAAAGCAGAAAGGCAAGAGAAAGGCAGAACGTTACATAAAAGGGATATTTCAAGAGATTATCAAATGATTTCTCCACAGAAACATATCAGGCCAGAAAAGAATTAAAGGAAATTTACAAAGTGATGCAAAGCAAGGGACTGAATCCAAGCAAGACTATCATTCAAAACTGAACAGGAAATAAGGATCTTCAAAGACAAAAAAAAAATTTAAAGAGCTAAGGGACTATATCAATACCAAGCCAGCAATGCAAGCCAGCAATGCTAAAGGGACTGGTGTAAAAAAGAAGAAATAAAAATGTTAGAAGGAACAGAGGCATAAAAAATAAATATGACTACAAACAAGTACCTATCAATAATAAATTTAGAGAGGGAAAAAACATAGCGGTGAAATAGATGGACATGTTCCAAGCCTTGTCCCTCAGCAGACAGAAAAAACAACTGAGTGTCACACTGGAGTGTTTATTGGTGAGTTAAAGGACAGCTATACTCCAGGAGAAGGAGGGGGACTGCTGGATGGTGCTCTCCTGACCAGGCATCCCCCACTGCTGCTGGGTTTCCTCCTGGAGCCACCAGCTTGGACAAAGAGATGGCTCCATCATGAAGGGGAAAGTGGATGTTATCAGAAGCCTGAAAATCTACAAATACAGCACCCATTGAACAGCTGCAAAGCCCAAAATCCTCGTCCCAAATTGGAGCAAACACTAGGACTCAGAGGAGCTCTACACTCCACATGGAAATGTCAGATTTCACCTGGGATAAGGAGAGAGAGAGATACATAACCAGACAAATGGGGAAGAGACCATGGGGATACAAAGAAGCAGCCCACATATGAAAGAAAAGCAAGAATCACCAGAAAAGGAAGTAAATGAAATGAAGACAAGCAAACTGCCAGAGAAAGAATTCAGAGAAATGGTCATAAGGTGGCTGAAAAGAATGAAAGACAATTTTGACAATATGAGTAAGAACCAAGAGGAAAAGATGAAGAACTAAGAAGAAATGAAAAATGACATTGCTGCTGTAAAAAAAACTCAATGGAAACACCAAGAGTAGACTAGAAGAAGCAGAGGATAACATCAGTAAGTTAGAAGACACGGTAGAAAAAAATACTCAAGAAGAGCTTTTCTAGAAAAAAATATTAAAAAGCAGGAGGAGACCCTAAGGGAACTTTGGGACAACACAAAACAAAGCAACATCCACATATAGTAGTTCCACAAGGAGAGGAAACTGAACAAGGAATAGAAAACCTGTTTGAAGAAATAATGACAGAAAACTTCCATGATATAGGGAAGAAAAAAACGACACAAATCCAAGAAGCACACAGAATCCCAAGCAAAATGAACCCCAAAAGACTGACACCAAGGCACATTATAATTAAATTGGCAAACCAACAATAAAGTAAGGATCTTAAAAGCGACCAGAGAGAAAGAGAAAGTTACTTACAAAGGATCCCCCATCACAAAACTCACCAGACCAGAAGGGAATGGAATGAAATATGCAAAGTCTTACAAAGGAAGGGTCTGAATCCAAGAATACTGTACTCAGCAAGACTATCAATCAAAATAGAAGGTGAAATCAGAAGTTTCACAAACAAAAATGGACTAAGGGAATTTATTACCACCAAACCAGCAATGCAGGAAATGCTAAAAGATCTACTTTAAAAAAAATAAAAATTAAAAAAAATTAGGAGATGAAGAAGGAACATGGGGGTAAGGAATAAAAATGACAACAAATAAGAACCTATTAATAATAACTTTAAATGTAAATGAATTAAATGCCCCCATCAAAACACATAGGGTAATGGATTGTATAAGAAAACATGATCCATATATCTGCTGTCAACAAGAAAACCACCTCAGAAAAAAAAGATGCACACAGACTGAGGGTGAAGGAATGAAAAAAGGTTTTACAGGTGAATAGAAATGGAAAAAAGGCTGAGTAGCAATACGTATATCTGATACTAGGTCTCAAATTGAAGGACATAAAAGGAGATAAGAAAGGCCACTTCATAATACTAAAGGGAACAATCCAAAAAGAAGAAATGATGCTGGTATACAGATATGCACCCAATACAGGAGCACCCAAATAAATAAATAAAAAATCCTGGAGGATATCAAGGGAGAGATTGACGTCAATACAATAATAGTAGGAAACTTTAATACCCCACTATCACCATTGGGCAAATCTTCTAAACAAAAAATCAAAGAAACATCAATGGTAACTGTCTCACTAGACCAGATGGATTTAATTGACATGTTCAGAACATTTCACTCTAAAGAAGCGGTTCTCAACATATGGGACGCGACCCCAATAGGGGTCGAATGACCAAAACACAGGGGTCGCCTAAAGCCATCGGAAAATATGTATTTCCGATGGCTTTAGCCACTGAGAAGTCACGCTACCATCTGCAGCAGTGCTATTCAGCTGGAACGCACGCCGTTATGGATGCGCGTTCCAAACTGAATGCCTGTGCACATGCGCAGAGGTGATTGCATCATCCGTCTGGGGCCTAAGGGGCAGAGGAAGTGGGGGGAATGCTCCACAGTCCATAGCAGCACATTACATGTGTCCG